>CM061043.1:13140060-13387023 GCA_030762985.1 Adelphocoris suturalis
CTAATGAGATATTTCAGCATGTTTCTAAATTTTTTGAAATGAGACATCAAATTTGTATTGAAAAGTTACTTCCGTAGGACGGAAACCAATAAGCCCTCAGTAATCAAGGAAAAAAGTCTTCTCGTTCTCCCACCGGTTTCTCAACACATGCATAATATATCAAACACTCATTTATCGAGTCATCCAATTCACTAGCAAATAGGTTTACACCCTCCACCCTTACAAATCACCTATCATTGTACTCAATTTTCGTTCGAGAAGTTGGAATAACAGGAGTGATAGATAGTGTGTCCACTTCGTACTCTACAAATTGTTTTTCTATAGTTATTTCTTCGGATGGTTGCGCATGAAACCAAACCAAAGTTTTAATTGAATACTAGGAAAAACTTTTCTACATAATTGTTCTGTCAGGCAGGTCAATTTCTGGCCTCGTCTTGCCATTTTCGAAACCAAGTTCGGAATAGGTATCGTGCGTGTAATGGAATCTACTTGACCTCCTACATACAGTAAGAGAATGACCCTACCAGATCAAATAAGAGAAGATCATAAATTAAAGTATACACCCTCCAACATACCCAGAAGAGCTAATATGGGATCATCTTGCTCGTTTTTATTCTACCCGGTTGCCCCACATTACAATCCCACTTATTCCACGGGCGTTTCAATGGTCGGGATTTCCAATAGCGAAGAAACCAGAAGGATAGAGGAACCTCTGCTTCTCCTTTTGTGCGAGGAAATAGTCTTAAGCCCGTTACCGGTAACGAGCGAGCCGGAATTCCTTTGTCTCATAATTATGATCATGTCTCGTTGTTAAAGTTCAAACGAAAATACTCGTGTCTGAACGGGAACCTGATATTATCGATTCGAGAAACTGTGGTAGTATAAAAAGAAGTGTAATGAGATTTTGTCAATATGTTCAAATCAAGTAGTATTAACTTTTAAGTAATGAAATAGCAAGTAATTAATATTGTATAATCAATACATTGCTGAATATTCACTTCATTCACATATACTAATATTATTCTTTTATAGTTTCTTCATTGTAATTAACCATTTACTATCGATAAGAAATCTAAATTATAAACCTTTCTGTGATCATTTTCAGGGTTTGAAACTTTATATCAAGACGAAGGAGTTTCAGTGAATGTCATTAAAATAGAAGGTTCTTTTGATTCCTAGATTTTAAGCGTCTCCTTTGATCGTCGGGCGTGTAGTTTCTCATTACAAACGACAGTCAATTTTGAAATAGATGAAGGAGTGTCAACGTTACAACTTCATTTCATGCAAATGATTCCATTAATAAATCAAAATAACAAACTCTCTCCATTCATCCCTCTTGTAATTGACAATTCTTAAGTACGTCAGGGTAGTTATTACTTCAAATGAGAATACAAATTTCGAGAGGGTACCTATTCAGATATTCAAGAGTCTAGAAAAATAATATACTTGATGATGAAAAGGTCTTGTTTGTAAAAATTTTGCTTCCAAATCTAATTATATGTAGCAGGGGCTTTGTTTTCAATTTCAAGGGATGAAAAAGAAAAAAATCCGCTCGAAAAACACACCTCATTCATCAATCACCGTTTTCACATGATGACTTTGGTAGTACATAAGAGTACAGGTAAGCCGGGCTTGGCGTTCTGAAGGTTAATTTTAAAACTGTCTTAGGGCTTCATTATGCCTGAATAAGTTACGGATTATCAGTTAATTTGCATTCATTGATCTCAGAATTCAAAACGATTTCCGTTTTTTAGTTAATTTTATCTCACCTCATATTTATTTCAAATACGAGGTAAAAAAATAAAAACGAAAATTCGTTCGTAAGGAGATGCTGCGTGATTGGTTCTTTTCCCATATTTGGCCGATTTTTATTGTGATTACGGATTATTAGTTAATTTGCACTCATTGATCTCAGAATTCAAAACAATTTTCGTTTTTTGGTTAATTTCATCTCAACTCATATTTATTTCAAATACGAGGTAAAAAACGAAAACGGAAATTCTTTCGTAAGGTGATGCTGCATGATAGGTTCTTTTCCCTTATTTGGCCGATTTTTATTGTAATTACGGATTATTAGTTAATTTGCTTTAATTGATCCCAGGATTCAAAACAATTTTCGTTTTTGGGTCAATTTCATCTCACCTCATATTTATTTCAAATACGAGGTGAAAAATAAAAACGGAAATTCGTTCTTAAGGAGATGCTGCATGATTTGTTCTTTTCCCTTATTTGGCCAATTTTTATTGTAATTACGGATTATTACTTAATTTGCTTTAATTGATCCCAGGATTCAAAACAATTTTCGTTTTTTGGTCAATTTCATCTCACCTCATATTCATTTCAAATACGAGGTAAAAAATAAAAACGGAAATTCGTTCGTTAGGTGATGCTGCATGATTTGTTCTTTTCCCTTATTTGGCCGATTTTTATTGTAATTACGGATTATTAGTTAATTTGCATTCATTGATCTCAGAATTCAAAGCAATTTTCGTTTTTAGTTAATTTTATGTCACCTCATATTCATTTCAAAAACAAGGTGAAAAATAAAAACGCTGCAAATTATTTCACAAAGGTTTATTATTTTTTCGATTGAGTAAGCGTGCGCGGTTACGTCAGTCTAACACTCAAAGCCTCGAAAAAGACACTTTTTCACCTATTTTTGGCTCATAGCACCCATGGAATAGAATAGAATAGAATAGAATTTTGATTTATTTCCACAAATAATTATACATTATAATTGCGCATTATACATGGTGGAAACTTCCCCCCTCATAGATCATTGATCTTTGCCAAGGGGGGGAGTTGCAAGTTGATCAATGTTCGACTGTTGTTAACAATATGGGAAAAATATAATATATAATTTTAAATACAAGATATATAGTTTTAAATATAAGACGTGAAAACAATTTATAACAAATATAGAATTTAAAAATAGTAACAAAATTTTATGAAAAAGATGATTAACATATGGCAATAAGGAAGAATAATTAGATGCTATAGATGCTCGACGTCATAGCGTCGCAATCCGACGGGTTAGTAGAAATAAGGAATGAAAAAACTGATTTTTTATAGGAGGATCTGCTGATAGAAATGGGGCGGGCAAAGCAAGCTGGGAGGGATCGCAATATAAATGGTAAATTGTGGTAGATATGACGGGAGGTAGAAACTAGACGGCTCGAAGGAATGGGCAAGACTGCTCTGGTCGTCGGTCTCAAGATGCGGTCGTTTGTATTTAATTCAGATGGACTAACGGCCAAAGTACTTGGATGTTTATGGTAGTACATCAGAGCATTTTTAATATAAAGCTGCTTTATTGCTTAGCTTCGCTAAATAATTCAGCACTAGAGAACCTCTGTGATTTCTTTAGGAGAACCTTCAGAATTGCTTTTTGCATAACTATAATTGGATTTAGGACAGTATTAGGAGCATTCGCCCACCAAAGAATACCAAAGCTAATCACTGACTGTACAAGCCCTTTATAAAGTGATATGAGCGAGGCCTTTGACAAGCAGTTCCTGATATTGTAGAAAATATTGACGAATTTCCTAGTATTATTCACTAGAGACTTGACCTGCTCATTCCAGTCGAGGTTTTCATCCAATAAAAGGCACAAGTACTTTGCGCTCTTTACCCTCTCAATCTCCCTGCAAGCACACGTTGCGAACTCCAAGTTACAAAAGTGGGATTATGGGAATCTCTGTCTCTGGCACGAGAGAATAGAATATATTCGGACTTATCCACGTTGACAGTAAGAGACTGGGAGTTAAGCCATTGACATATTCTGCCCATATCCTCATTCGCCTGGCTGAAAACTTCTTCCCACGAACTATGTTCAAACAAGAAGGCAGCATCATCAGCGAAAACATAAGGAGTACCTCTAATTGGAACATGAGCCACGTCATTGATGAAGATGCGAAAGAGGTCTGGCCTAAGAGTACTCCCTTGTATAACACCAAAATCAATCGGTAGAGTGTCACTGTGCACGCCGTCAATACATACCAGCTGCCTTCTGTTAGATAGGTAGCCCTGAACCAGGACAACTCCTGGACCACTATGCCGTGGCGCTCTAAGGCATCCAACAATCTCTCCCTGTCAATGGAGTCAAAGCACTTGGCGAGGTCAATCAGTGCCAAAATTCCTCTGCCCTTTTTATCCATTATCTCATATAAGTAAGTCTTTGGTTAGGACAAAATGAGCCTCTTCAACTCCGATACCAGGAGTAAAACCAAACTGCCTCGCGGTGATTATATCATGCTTATTTAGGTAAGAATTCAATAATTTCTTAACCCAATTCTCTATGAGTTTGGAAAGGATACTCAGTAAAGAGATTGGACGAAAATTCGATAGTTCCACCTTTGACCCAGCTTTGTGGAGGGGAATAACCTTTGCAATCTTAAATTTATCGGGGAATGTTGCCTGCTCCAAACTGCAATTTATTATGTGGGTTATGGGTCTTTTAAGGAGCTCAAAATAGGTATCGACAATCCTATAGCCTATGCCATCAACACCAGTGGCCGAGTTACCGTTCATCGCCCTGAAGATAAGTCTCAGTTCAGACTCCGTAATTGGTTTAAAAACAAATGGATATCAGATGGGACATGCGCATTAGTGTTTGATTTAGGAATCTTCATAGCCAGGTTCTTTCCCACATTTGAAAAGAAATCATTAAAGTCATTGGATACATCTTTTTTAGCATAAAGAGTTGACATGGTGTGATTCATACGCTTCATCATGACTAGAGACGATGTTTGGTCCTTCCTGCATTTACCCAAGAAAGAGTTATGGGTGTGGAGCGATCGAGCTGGCGAGAAGTTAGGACCAACTAGACCCCAAATGGAGTCTATGTGCGAAAGAACGGATTTTTTAAGTCAATTCTAAGGCCTTTTATGGCCCGGACGGCGGACGGCCGACGGACATTGCAAATTTGGATTCTACGCACTTTGAAACGTGAAATGACAAAGTTTGAGGGGGGTTATAAAAATCTTTTGCTATACGATCTCATGGGCTTGTTATTGAAAATAATAAACTAAAACGAAAATTCGTTCGCAAGGTGATGCTGCATGATTGGTTCTTTTTACCTATTTCGGCCGATTTTTATTGTGGTTCCAGGAGAAGTGGGTTATGAGGAGGGAAACATATAAGTGTACGTGGGATCAGTGACGTCACAGGAGAGCGGAGTTAGTGTGTCAGGAATCAGCGTCGAGCGGATTCCTGGGGTGACGGATCCCGACAAAGGAAGCGCCCGCCACCTCCATTGCCGCCTCTGGAGCTTCCCTACTGCTGGAGGAGGAAAGTCGTTTGACACTCGACGGCGTAGTAAGAAAGAACCGCCGCCTTCAATCCCCCTTTTCCCCCAACTTCGGGGAAAATGGCCTGAAAATTGTGGGGAACGACGCGGCGGCGAGAGAGAGGATCCGGGAAATGGTGTGAAAAAGGGGGGAGGGGGGGAAGGATATTGTGTGACGGTGGGGAGGAAGAGGGGGATGTTGAGGAAGAATTGTATGCAGGGAGGGACGGAGGAGGAATCGCGTGATGGGGAGAGAGATTGCCGGTGTGTCAGCCTTCCCCTCGGTAGAGGTGAGGTCGGCGGATACGGAGGTCGGTGGGGGTCAGGGCGGCGCGGGGCGCAATCTTCGACACGGCTCCCCTGACGTTGTTGGTTTTCTCAATAACACAATTCCGCTCGGTTTATTATTCCCGAAGGGAAGTCAGTCGGTTTGACACCCGCCGCCTCCATCGCCGCCTCCGCCGCCCCCCACTCGAACCCTTTTGTCATCCCGCGCCTCCTCCACCGACATGGGCTGATGATTTGAGGGAGATCGCATCTCACGATTCCCGACGACAATTCCTGGCGACAATTCCTGACGACAATTCACCTCCGCGTCAAACTTTCGAGTTTCCCTAGATCTTGACGACCTCCAGCTGATCGTCATCTTTACAGTTTTTGAAGCTTGAAGTTGGAACGAAATTTGTTCGTTATAAAGTGGAGGGCAGTGGCGGCCGGTGGTCTGCAAAAGGAGTGGGGCACAAAAATATTTACCTATATATTTGACAGTCAAGAAGAGCATTGAGATTTTTCTTCCATTTGTATTGTTTTCAGTGTGAATTAACTTTGACCTAAACACATGATACATAAATCCCACTTGGGTCAAGTCATGCCTTGGGCAACTGTTATGAAAGAATATGGCTACTAAATAATAATCAATCATTATCATTAAACATTATTGATAAATTAAATATATATTAATTAGATAAATAAATTAAATTAAAAATACTATCTTATAGGTACCTACTTACTAAGTATCTAAAAATTTTAGAATGGACTATATTATTATTAAAAGTACTAAAAATTATCAAGGCTTCGATTGTATTGCACTAGTGAACTACTTAGTTAAGTCGGAATATTAAGGAACTCGAATTAAATTATGATGAAATGATAGAATGTGATGTCAGACGTCAGTTAAAAATCGGATATTTCAAAAGGTTATAGAAATGTTGTCTAACCCCACAACCACCACTCACTTATGTATAACCTTTTCTTTAATGCAACATATCCAGAATGATCGATATTCTACAAAGTTCCTCACTTATTAACTCATTCAAGGTTACAAAGTATTGTAGAGCCGGGTGAATACTGACTTACATACTCGCCGTTTTTTGATGTTATTGGACATGATGAAGAAATATCAACTAAATAAAAATGTCAAAATCAGTACCTGACTAAACTTCTTACGTAAATCCGTTGATGAACGTCGTCCTTTGGTGCGAATTCTATTCAAAGTGATCGTTGCTTCTTCTTCATTCCCCACAAGGGATGCCAAAATTTCTTTTTGTAACTAACGTTGTAACTACCAACGGAAAAGGGTTATGTAGCTCTACACATAAGACAACGCACTCCAACTCGACCGACAATACAAAGGACTTTATTACAAAAGATGTATTCAACAACTTAGGACTGAATAAAAATAGGTACTTATAACACAACGCTATAATACTTACTTTACTTTAGAGTAAATTCTTGGGAACAACCACATGCCCGAACGAACTTGAAGAAACATCATAAATTACCTGCAGACAACAAAACACTACTACCAACTATTGACCATTCTCAACAGGGAACTCAGCATGGAGTGACTAGAAGAAATCAGTTTGGCTAATGGAATAAACCGAAACTCCTCTAGTGGAAGCCACTCATGACGTAAATTTCATTCTACGGTGTTTAGAAAAATTGGATACACTGTCTGGGGCAAAGCCCAGAAAATCATCAGAAATATCCCGTTATGACCTCTTTTTTCCCGTTCCTTGCCCTTTATTTCCCGTCTCTTGCCCTTTATTTCCCTTACTTTCCCCTTCACAGTCTAACCTGAATCGACAAAATTTCTCTCTTGATAGAGTGATATTATCACAATCTACGTACTTTTCGCTGTTAGGTGGATCTTAAACCTCCTTGGATGGAGCGTAAACCTATTCCTTCTAGCATCCACCTTGGAGCCACACCATGGAGCTACACGCTGCGCTTTTCCTTCTAATTTGAAACGATGAGTTGTTTGTAAAGTCTTCATTCCAGTTTATTACTTTTTTTCCCAAATGTACTGGAGCAATGTCCCGATGCCCCCCTCACCGGCCGCCCCTGGTGGAGGGGCCAGTATTTGACACCTTAAGAGAAATTTTGGCTTTGACATCAATTAAGTTATGTTTTTTCGTTTGTTCAAACTTAATCTTTCATCTGTTGCTGCATCATGTCCTCAAACTACTCAGTATTGGAAGAAAAATTCAAATGACGACCCCCCTTATTTTTTCCGTTGATCTCCAATGTGTCATTTTTCTCACGTGCGCAGTTTGCTGTAACTTTGTTATTTTAAATGAGAATTTCCATTTTTTATAGCAGATTCGAATTCCACGTGAAACGTCATGAAGAGAAACGCTTGCATACGAATCTGCAACACATTGGGACAGTTTTATGTCTTTAGTTGAAGACAAGTATGTGTTGGAGACTCGTATGCAAGCTCTAAGAGCCACTCAGCTGATCCGGACCCTGGGAACCGTCACGTAAATGTGCATAAATGTGTTCGTGTTTTACTGTGTTTTGGAGGAAAGTTTGGCGTGTAACAATATATTCCAGTTATGAAAGGAAATGCAACAATAAGCTTCCAGAAATAAGTTGTAGGTAAGACGAAATGCGCCTCCAAAGTAACTAGAGAATTTTCGTACTTCTCGTATTCATTCATCTCAAACGCAGAATTTACCTATCAGTTGTACGACTCATATGGATGCGAAATATGGGCTTCTGCTTGTAATACGCAAATCAAGAGAGTGCACACCGTCCAAAACCGTGCCCTTCGTTTGATTAAAAATGCACAGTGGTATGTGAGCAATCACAACATTCACAAGGACCTGGAAATACCCACTGTGAAGGAAGTCCTACAGACAGGGGCTGATCGCTTCTTCGATAAAGTCAACGAGCACCCGAATCCCATCCTCTCTCCGATCATCCTGGAAACTCTCCCACCACCCTCCGCACAAAAGCTCAAAAGAAAGTGGCACAGTGACTTGGCACTATGAATTATTGTTATATACTCTTATAAATTGCTCAACATGTGTGTGATCATCACTTAATTATTAATGTAATAGTGAGAACTATCGCTGGATAGGAACCTCACACCACCTCACATGTTTATTGTTATTTATTATTCAGCAAAACTAGAATGTAATATTGTTACAATAAAGTTATAGTTATTTTAAAAAAAAACGTATTCATTTTCTCGTATACGAAAATGGCCTTTCCGAAACGAGAAGAGTCAGCTTTACTCGTGCTCAGCTTTTTCCTAATTACGAGACGACAACTTGACCTTCTTTAGGATATCACTCTGGAATAATTTAGCAACTACCATGCAGTTGGCATGGAAAAACACACACACCCGACAAAATCGCCTGAGTTTTCCCCGTACCGTCTTTTGTTGTTGGTTTAACCTTTGTATTTGTCTTTCTTTCGTGTTTTTTACCCGCACCTAAACCAGAATGGTCATTAGCGGCCTTTCGTTCTTGCTTTCGACGTTTTATCCTAGATTTCGTTTCAAGGTTCATTTTACACGTTTTAACGATTCGTGTTCTTCACGGCTGAATCTTTTTTATAGGATGTAGAGGCAGTGGCGTAGTTTGAGGATAGGCAGGGTGGGCAGAGCCCCTCCATAAATTATAGAGGATGCAAAATTTTGTTGTATGAATACAATCAAAATTAATAATTTTACGCTTCAAACTTCAGTACCTAACACCTTCAATTAAAGAATGTAATTAGTAAAACACAACTATTATTATTAAGTATTATACGAATCCGGTTGCCTAGCGACCTGAGACGTTCTTAGAAATAAATTTTTATTAGGTTCGTTTGAGTAGGGGCGGAATGGCGTGGGTACTGCACCGTAATAAACCTAGTGCTCTTCAGTTCATCGGTAGGTACCTATTCGTATTTATCGCATTTTTAAAATTCTGATTAGTTATTTGGATAATATTTTTTCTAAGTAGTAATATGCTTTAATAATCCATATCCATATGAAAGCGTCCGTGATTTCAGATCATTACTAAAAGCCATTGAGCACCTACCTACTAATATGAACGTTTGACAGTTTATTAACATCTTCGTATACTCAACAACAAGTACTAGAAATTAATACCTACTAAAACTATAAAATAAAATGAAATCTTCGACTGTTGACCCTCCATGAGAAATGACTCAGCTACGCCACTATGTAGAGGTAAAAGTTGTCGTTGTTTCTTACTTCATGTTATATTTCGGAAATTATCAAATGTGACAATTGAGCAGTGATTCACTACAAGAGCCACGTTAACGTCTCTATAAGAGTTCTCTTACGAAAACGCTACAAGAAATCAATGGGAAAAGGTTAGCTTTCATCGTGCTCGCTCTAACAGCTTGTTTTCGTGTTTACGAGAAATACCAATACGAGAAATACAAACTCTCCAGTATATCATATATGATACGAGGCGGGATAAAGGGTAAAAGTAGTTATTCACTTCGGTTTTAGTCAACAATATGAACAACATAGAACAATATGGGGGAATTACGTATTCCTGCCTACCATTCCAAAGGCAATAACATTCCTGCCTTACAAAGCTCTTGTGGCCTAAGGAGACTCTTTTTATTTGACCACTCTTTATGTAAATGTTATGGCTCCAAAGATTGTAGTTTTGAATATCTTGTCTGAATATCCCCGTTTGTTCCATGACCTGCAACAAATGCAGCATGAGGACCCCAATGTAAATCATATTATACAAAACATTCATCTACCATCTTTATCACAGCATTATGTATTCCAAAATGGTTTGTTGTACAAAACAACAAACAACCGCCGCCGAATAGTTTTACCTGAAGTACTAATCCCTATCGTTCTAAAGTATTTCCATGACTCTGTCATTGGCTCCCATATGGGTCAACAAAAGACGATAGAGAAAATAGGGCAATATTTCCATTTCCCAAATTTGTCAGCAATAGTTAAGGAATATGTTTCTAATTGTTTAATTTGTTCCCGTTCAAAATATATACAGCATACCCCTGGGGTACAGTCAAGTACTCAGTATAGCTACCCCATGGAGGCTATCTACGTCGACGTAGCCTATTTTCCACGCAGCACCAGCGGCAACAAATTTTTATTGATAGCCGTGGACGCCTTCAGTGGCTATGTCTTTTTCTTGCCCATGCGTCAGAATACAACATCAATTATAATTAACCTGTTAACTAAACATGTTTTTTGCCACCATGGATATCCAAAGGTTTTAATCTCCGACAACGCCAGCACCTTCACCAGCCGGGAATTCAAGGCTTTCCTCCTGGGCAATGGTATCAACGCCAGACTCCTTCAGCGACACTACCACGCCCCGAATAAGGCGGAACGTGTCATCCGCAACGTGAAGACGGCGATCACAGCGTACCACGCCGAAAATCAGGTGAAGTGGGACGAAAATATTTACCATTTCCAATTGTCCATTAACAGTGTACGACACAATTCCACCCTTTACTCTCCAGCAAAGTTATTTTTGGGGAGAGAACTACAGACACCCTTACTAGTTCAATGGGACATAAATCCCAATGACACCGAGAAGGAGGAGGACCAGGCATCCTTGTGGGCACGGGCATATGCCAATGCCACGAAAAGTCGCCTGCTCCAAAAGCGGTATTATGACGACCGTCATCGCCTACAGACATTTGCCGTTGGCGACAAATGTCTTATTAAAACTTATATTTTATCAAGTGCAATCAATAAGATAGCATCTAAAATTTCGTACAAATACACCACCCCGTATGTCATTACTGAAATACTTTCCCCAGTGACATACCAATTACAAAATACAGTCGACCCCGCTGACATTAAAATCCAACACGTCAGCCAACTTAAACTTTTCCAACGTAAACCGCCAGATGGCCAACCAATAACTCCATAATGCCCATGAAACTTTATACCCTTATGTTTGACATGTTTTCTAATAACGACCTGATGTTTACCATTATGTTTGACATGAACCATATGTTTTCTACTAATGACCATTTTTTTTACATTTTTAAATTTATCTATGACATGTCTGTTAACATTAAGAACAAAATTTTTTTTTGACTCTCCTCCAGAGATGCACATTGCTTGCTCTTATGCACTTAGACTCAATTTACATTCTCATTTCCATTCTCTTTCATACTCTGATTTACGCTCATCTATGATAACAACATCGGCCTTCAGCAACCTCCTAAGCCCATCAGGCGTAATTCCAGTAAATTTTTATCATTGATCATTAAATAACTTCACATACCTTCAGCATCTATAAGCCTATCAGGCAATACAATTCTACCACGTAACGTAACTTATTCTTCTAAAATAAAACAAATGTTATAATATACCCTTGCCACAGTTAATGCCTTGATGTTTTCCAGGAAAGCGACAACACCCCGCCCCTGACCCTACCATCACACGCAGAGAGTTTTTACCCGGTGTGGGAGCAGTCCAACAGAACGGTCTACCCTACTCACGGTTTCTCTCTGCACACCCCTCGGAAAACATCACATCAAAATGAATCTTCCTCAAAATTTAAAGTACCGATAATATCAATAATCAATTTCAAACTTCACTTCATAAAACTTGTCTTTGCTTGCTTAAAGGAAGAAAACTTTTTTTTGCCAAACCGAACATCTCCCAACTTTTTTTTTAAGGGAGAATGCTGTACTTACACTTAAGACTTATCAATATTGGAATATCAGACCTCACCTAGTTGAACATGTATTTCACTTCATTCTCTCAGCTCACTTCTTGCTATCACTACATGTCATTTTTGGACCACTCTCTCTATTTCCCAAACTACAATCACTTCTCTGGCATCCAATGCATATCAATATACTCCACGGCACTAGCAACCTGCACTTCACTAGCAACCTATGTACCTACACTTTCAATTTAATCAACGGCACTTTCTTCTCACTATTGTATATCATACTTCGATCTAGCTCCTGCAATATTATCATCAATGTCATTAACTGAAATTCATCCAGCGCTCAACGCGTGGCCTGCGTGCCATCAGCTCGAGGGGGGGGCGTTGGGTGAATATGTCAACTGATGCCTACTTCGGTACAGCACCAGTTTAGGGGGGGGAGTGTCATGGATCTCCTGTTCCAGGCTCCATGCCTCCTCCTCAAACTTCTTCTTTTCTTCTCTTCTCTTAACTCAGTGCCGCCAATATCATTTCCGTTTTCCTATAGTTGGCAAAACTGCCGTGCGAGCGCCTCCCTCTTCAAGGGAGGTCGCCTCATCCCCACAGTAGTTAGTTAGTTCCCTGCTTTCATACAATTATTACCTACATTACCTTTACTACGTTTATTACCATCTCCTGTGCTATTTAGCCAGTCGCCATTTTTCAGTTTATTTCATTCTGCCACGTGCAATCTTTATTTTCCCTTTTTAATATTATTTCAAGTATTTAGTTTACCCCTGTGTGGTCGACACCTGTTATCCCACAACCAGGTTGCCGTGAGTTATTTAATTTTATATATTTTCCATCTCTTTGTTCATTTCATCTATTTTCCATTTTTAGGTTGATTTCCCTTTATTTTAATACGAGGTTCTGATTTTTCCTTTATTTAGTTTCACTGCGCATTCTGCCAATTTATTCATTTCATCAAGTACAGTTTCTAATTTTCCCTTATCACTATCTTTTCATTTTATTACCTTGATTTCCTTTTGTCTTGTTAGAAGTTGTTTAATTTTATATTTTCCGAACTCTAGTTCGGTGGTAGCAGAGACTCTGCATATTACTGGGTAGCAACGAGCGGACACAAATTGTCCGAAATAGCCTATTTGCTGCCCTTTCTAGTTATTACATGGTAAGCAGATCGATTTCTGCTCATTACATGGTACCATAGCGTGTACTGTACTCATTACATGGTAGACAGGGCGTGGGATTTTATAATTATCCCCCACTCTACTCATTACAGTTGTCACTTGGTTGCGCGACAACGCAAACACATTCTGTGTTTCAATAATTTCGTCCGAAGTATGTAAATAGAGGTAACCGGGGGTCCAGGGGGCTTGCCCCCTGGCGAGGCGCGGAGCGCCGAGTTTTGAGAAATACGTTTTTTAACCCTTTTAATGTATTGTAGCAGACAACTGACGTGTATCAATCTTGGGGTTCTTATCGACGATAGTGATGAAGACTTCTTCAACTTTTAGACGAGACAAAGGGAATCCGGGGCTGTAACGAAATCGGCACCACCTGTATTTATGACTATATGGCAAATCTCAAATCGCCCAAAGCAAACAATCTTCTGGTCATATAACAGTGGGGGGTAAAAACTATATACCTACTTATAAACTCGTAAACGAGTTTACGAGTTCCACTTCTGCTTTACAAGCAGATACCATGTTACATGGATATGTCTTTGATTGGGGATTTCATAACGGTTGTCCTCAAGAGTTGTAAAAAAAATCCTTTAACTTTGGACTGTAATCGACGAAATGTAGGATAAAGAAATTATTCTATTATTAGTGGAGACACAATAAGTATACTATACGTACTATTAAAGTTATTTCCCCAATACAGGCGCTATCATTTTTATGTTCATGATAGCCTGATTTTTCATTAATGAATAAAATTATATCATTTATTGTTTTATTTGATAACATTTCGTTCTCTTACTGAGGACATCTTCAGATCTTGCTTTCTTGACATTGAGTTGACTTGGTGAGCCACTGTTTTATTTGACAAATCCGTTATATTCGGATGTTTATAATTTTTTTTCTGGACACACCAAGATCTGAAGATGTCCTCAGTAAGAGGACGAAACGTTATCAAATAAAACAATAAATGAAATAATTTCATTTATTTTCCCTGGGCCGCATCCCGACTAATTCCAATAAAACAACGGTTTACTTAGGAGAAATGTTGAAAATAACTGTGGAGAGAAGCCACTAGGTACAATGAGTTGTTGTTTACAGTCGACTGTTGTCAAGAGGATGATAATTGTTACCTATGGAGTGGAGTAAATAATGATGCTATTGCTTTACGTTAAGAATGTTGTAACCGGCTTATTAAAATTGTTTATAGTCCAATCAACTTAGTTTAGGAATGTAGCCAGGTACGTAAGGAGGAGGAAATTGGTAGCTTGAGATGTGAACATTTATCACATAAATCAAGCGCTTTCCAACGAGTGGCGAACGATTTCTGTGCGATGAAAACTACGGAAGTTCCATTCCCCTAGCAACGGATTGGTTGTACGTGAACATAATAGAAATTGTGACATATGTTTTGCTTCACGGAAATTTTTGTTTGACCCCCCAGAGCAAAGACATATCCATGTCAAAAATGTGGTTTTTTCAATGAAATTGTTGGTTTTCTCGAAAGATGACCAACGAGTATGGGGTCGGTTTCTATGTATTTTTTCACGCTTTATCGAGTGGTAACATTTATAGATCTCTCCAACTCCGTTATAACCGAGTTTTATACTTAAAATCGCAAATGTTTAGTTTGTTTGTTACGATTAAATGTATGAGTGTTATGGGGTAAAACTAGTTAATTAAAATGTAAAACTCGATTATAACGTAGTTGGAAGATCTGCAAGAGTTTCCATTCGATCCAGCGAGAAAAAATACATAGAAACCGACCCCATACTCGTAGGTTCATGGAGGGTCATCTTTCGAGAAAACCAACAATTTCATTGAAAAACCCACATTTTTTAACATTAAAACATAATTTTCTCCACTACATAACAAAGTAAAAGTAAACTTGATTATACCGTTGGAAATAGTATTAGACGAAGCAGTTTTCGTGAGATTTGCCAGTTTCCAGGATTTGTTTTGGAAGAGAAGTAAAGTTTTAAAGATTTTCTGAACTATTCTTTTTTCAAAGTCGTCGATGCTGATGTGAGGGCCTTTGGATGGTACTTTTTAAGAACCCAAGTACACTATTCTTGTAGTAAATTTAATGTTGATTCAGAAAATGTGGTCAAAAATTAAAATTAAAGGATGTAAAGTGGAGACATTCGAGTTTAAAAGGAAAAAAAACACGGGTTTCCTGAAAAAACCTTTAAAAAATCATATCTCGAGAACGGATTGAGATAAAAATATGCAGTTGGCGGCATTTTACTCTATTTTTGATGTAGTTTCACCCAAATGTTTTTTTGCATCTGCGAGGGAATCACCCTGTATAATAAAATTGCGTGATATTGTCCAGATCAACAAGTAACAATTGTGGATAAAACTGTAAGGGTATAAATAATGAATGAATGAATGAGTTCGCTGGAAGTAGGCAAGTGTAGTATAACTATAGTAGGTATAAGCCTAGTGCTCCTCTGTTCATCCGTAGGTATTCGGCTATTCGTAATCATCGTTGTTTTCAACGTTCTGAATATTACTTAGTTAATTGGATGATATTTTTTCTAAATAGTATGAAGTATGCTTTAATAGTCCATAGGTAGGTTTGTGAATATGGAAGCGTACGTGATTTCAAATCATTACGAAAAACCATGGAATATCTACTTAGGCATATCAACGTATGGCAGTTTTTTATACAGTCTTCGTATATTCAACAACAAGTACTAGAAATGAATACTAAAACTTTAAAAAGAAATGAAATCTTTGACTGTTGCCCCTCCATGAGAAATGACTTAGCTACGCCACTGTGATTATCCTTTATGTGAAGATTTGTGGGGTATCCAGATCACATCTATCCTGTATCACAGGAAATGTGAGGAATTTGAGCGAGTAATTAGTGTTTGACCATATGCGCATCTGCACAGTGCATCGAGAAGGTATGAGAAAACATCCGAAAAGTTGAGTGGGTGTTCTTTACATTTGTATAGACATGGAAGTAGGTATAGAATTTGTTCAAGAACAAATTACGAGTAAAAATGACGGAATGCAAAAGAGAACAGTATCTAATATATGTGTATACATGTTAATATGCAAAATAGGGTTATCACACACCCTGCATCAATTCACCAGCGTTCCCGAATCGAGAGCTAACCTGCACAATCCCTGATCTGCCTATTAGTCCCTGAATTTCTTCAGGAAAAAACCCCCGACGTTCCCGCTTCCAAGATAAGGCATCTCTTCTCGATGTCACTGGAACACCGGAAGTTCAACCTGGCCTCAAAATTTGTAGAATGTGAATTTTTGAAAAAAAATTATGCAGAAATCCGTTTCAGGCTATTCTGAATCATATTCTGAAGTTTAACGCATTTTTTTATGTATGTATGTATGTATGTATGTATATATGTATGTATGTATATATGTATGTGTCATTCCAGACGATAACTGTCCGTAGAATTGTGCTAGAAACTTCAAACAAATTTTAAAATGTTAAGGACACCAAACGAAAGTTCAAGTTCGTTGGCCAGCATGATCGGATTACATCTTCGGGTTGAAATTTTCAAAAATGTAGTCAAAAATTTCAAAATAGCCTGTTTTTTGCGATTTGTTGTGCGAAATAATTTTTTCAGCATACTAACATGTGGTATATTCGGAATCAGCGTAAAATTTCCTATAAGAATATGTATCAAGTTTTCAAAAATTTCAAAGTTGAAAAATCAGTCAAAAATCGAAATAATGCCGTTTGCTAGTTGTAAAAATCGGTAATATTTGCATGAAAAAATTTTTAAATTGCAGAATAAAATAATTTTGTTTATCTTTTTCGGCCATAACTAGATAGTTAAAACTTTTTTAATACTTGAAGTGCTCAAATTTCAAAACAATGTAAAGTTATAATGTACGATAATTTTTCAGAAATTCGCTCATATGATCGTGCTGCACGACTGGAATTTTTTGTGAAAGCAGCCCAAAAGATTGTATAGTGGATCAGCAGTATTAGTAGTTGTAAGAATCTTCGCGTTTTAGTAGTAGCTTTTTTAATTTTGGGAATATTTTTATCCACAGAAGGGGTTAAAGAGTGGTCATCACTGAATCCCTTGTGGCAGAGTGCGACGATGCCTTGTTATGATGGATATTATTATTTATTATAATTTTCTCACGTCCTGGTCATCCGATCGCTCAAATTTAAAGAGTAGGTAAGAAATTACAATTTAATCATCCCACATCAATTTCATCACAATCGTATCATTAGGAGCTCCTGACCATTCTGAACAAATTCGGTGTCGTACTGTGTGTGTGTTAATAGAGAGTTCCTAAAGTGATGGGGAGATAGAGATGAGGCGCCTCATCTCCAATGGGACAGATTTATTCCACCTATGGCCCATATTCTCTTGACGTCACGCCTGGAGTAGGTTCGCGTTTCAGCCAAAGTCGGCCATGACTGCCCTACGTCAATGAATCGCTACTCAACCAACCTATTTCTCACAAGAAGTTTGCCGTCTCACGTCAACATAATTCGTGGTTATAAGGCCATTTTCCAACAGTTTTGTTTTGAAAAAGTATAATATTGTAGCAATACAAAGTTTCAATTCGACTAAATGTTATAATAATCGTGCCTGCCAGCGCAATAATTGATTGTAGATTGCTGTCAACGTTACCAATCTAATGGGAACGAGTTTTTATTTGGACTAGGAGCCTACTAACTATTGTAGTTAATCAGTGTCAGAAAACTAAAGAACTTCATTCGTTTAGGCTTTGAAAATAACTATTAACCTGAAAAATAGTAAAGAAAAGATGATTGAAAATTCCTCAGGTGTCCGTACTGCTGTGTAGGTACCTAGCCATTGCTCAGGTAGCTTCATCAGCGTTTTATTATAAGTTCTTAGTACTATGCTTAACTGAGGAAGCTTTACTTGTTATATTGAATGAATAAAGGAGAGATTTGATAGTTTGTCAAAGTAAACAACGCAGGTTGTTCCTACACCAAGAAACGAAACTACTTAGGTAGGTACGTACGTCCTACCAGATTTGCTGTTGGTTTAAAGTGCCTAAACAAAGTAGGTGGGTCGTTGCTTTGCCGACGAATACAACCGCTGATTAGCAAGTTTGTCAAATATCGAATCAGGGAATATGCAACATGAATTAAAAACCAGCTGCAAGGAAAAAACCTTGAAATGCGTTCATCTGAAGGTAAGATTTCATAAAGACGGCATTGGCAGTGCAGTTATTGCGCGAGTTTTGCAGTTACGCAAATTTTAGGGACAAAAAAGGTAATTAGGTACCTACTTACTTTCGTTTTTATCAATGAAGAACATGAACAAGTAATAATATACGGAAAGGATGTAGGTATACCTTCCCTCGAGGTACTTACCTTTCCACATTTGATACTTACTATTCCCGCCTAACAGAGCTCTCATAACACATCCTTTCACAAGACCACTTTCACAGTACTCTAAAGATTTTTAGTTTCAATTGATTCAAAGAACAGTTCTAAAACTAGATAGGTAATCTACAACATCTTCGCGGCTGATGTCTGGATCATCTAGAACACTTGTATGTCATCAACTCCCCAACACACATTTCATATGGATCTCTACCCCACAGATTAAATCTTGCGTTCGTAGCGTTTGAGGTCATCAACTGATAATAACTTTGATGTAATTTGCATACAATTTATCACCTTGCATATTACAAATAATGAAAATATTGACATGGAACTAGGTCAGACTATGACATGCAATTGTCCAGCTGTGACTACAAATGGCGTATTTTCGCATAGTTTACTTGTCACCATGACAACAAAGTGAAATAACTTCGACTTTACCTTGCCTCAATGTAAGGATGCGCTAGCGTACAAGTCTCGAGAATATCACCCATACATAAGACGCTTTATCCCGATCCTACCTATCTCATCTCTTCCTCCCTATCGCAAAGTAACCTTAAACACTGATAATAGTAATATTAATTTCTTGTTGGTACTCATGCTTCATAAAAATTATATTAATTTTCATGTTCATAAATTTTCAAAATCTGCCATTGTGAAACATTTTCATGAAGAAGAAAAGGACTAGGAAACCTAGATATGCTGGAAACTGAACAGACGGAATAGGGGGGGGGGGGGGGAATCCCCTTGGTGGTTCAGCGTTACTTGAAGATAAGTAGCGTCGCTTTAAGATAAAACACTGAAGAGTCTGTCTGTGTCCGCTATCAGTTTCACTACTTACAACTCAATACTTTTCTGCGCACACGCAACATCCATCAAGCAAAATTTTCTCACTCCTTATCTCATGACGAAGCATGTTTTTTGTTCTATCCTCATTAAAATTCAAAACGAAGTGTCATGACTCGAGGAGAAATTAGCAATTTGGTGTTCAATTATTCTCCATGAAAAAGATAGTCTCAAGATGCGCAAATCGGTTTCTTCAGTATAGTAGTAGAGAGTTTTTGCAGTTTTCTCATTCGTTCAGCTAAGTCGTTGTACAAATAGAGGTTTTTCTAGCGCAAGCAAACCAGAAGCTAACCACTGAGTCGTACGATTGAATGAAACGATTCTAATGTT
The DNA here is from genome assembly GCA_030762985.1 of Adelphocoris suturalis. Taxonomy (NCBI): domain Eukaryota; kingdom Metazoa; phylum Arthropoda; class Insecta; order Hemiptera; family Miridae; genus Adelphocoris; species Adelphocoris suturalis. The sequence continues at coordinate 13,159,975 of CM061043.1, forward strand.
ACACTAACGTGAATAGAGTGTGAAAAATTGGAGCACAATGGAATTTAAATTTGCGCATGCGCAGAATGAAGTAATGAATTGACAACAATGAAACTGATAGGGGACCATCGACAACCTAATGCGCTTATTCTCTGACACTGTCATCGAAATCGGATGAAAACAGTGTAAATTAAGGTCGTTACAAGGATTTCACATTGGCGCACTGCAGAGAAGCTATTAATGATACGATAATGTTGAAAATGATCAGTTTGTCAACCCCCAACTATCATCAAAATTTGAGCGAGATCGGACGACTAAGGCGTGAAAAATGGAGCATAATGGAATTTTGCTTGCGCATGCGCAGACTGAAGTATTGATTTTGCAACAATGAAACCGACAGGGGACCGTCCACGCTAGCCCACACATTCCCTGAATATTTTATCCAGATCGGATGAGAAGTGTGGAGAATAAGCTTGTTACTAGGATTCCACATTTGTTCTAGTAATGATACAATCATGTGATATAAGATGATCAAATTGTCATCCGCCAACTATTATCCAAATTTGAAAGAGATGGAGCAACTAGGGTGTGAAAAAATGGAGCATAACGGAATTTATGTTTACGCATGCGCAGAGTGAAGTATTGATTTGGCAACTGTGAAACTGATAGGGGGCCATCTACAACCTAACCCGCGCATTCCCTGACAATGTTATCAAAATCGGATGAAAACTATGGAAATTAAGGTCTTTACAAAGATTTTGCATTGGCGCCTGCGCAGTTGCTATTAATGATACAACCATGTTGAAATTGATATGGAACAATTAAATCGTCAGCCCCCAAATAGCGTCCAAGTTTGAGCGGACGACTAGGGCGTGAAAAAATAAAACATAATGGAATTCACGTTTGCGCATGCGCAGAGTGAAGTATTGATTTAGTACCAATGAAACTGATAGGAGACAGTCTACCCCCTAGCCCTCACATCCCCTGAAAATTTCATCTAAATCGGATGAAAACTGCGGAAAATAAGCACAGACAGACACTTAAAAAAAAAAAAAAAAAAAAAAAAAAATGAAACACCCCTTAAAGGCGGAGGGGGCACACCATTAACTTGTGAAAATAAATAAATAAATAAAAGAAGTGGGGAGGACACAAAGGTTTACCCGACGCCGGGTCTAGGGATGAAGGATGAGGAGAAAGAGTGGGATGAAAGGAAGCGCCTCTATAAAATGACCACCAGTTAGGGTAAGACCCCCTTAGGACGCGTAGGTGATACCACGAAGCACTCCTGCTGAGATGTCCAACTCGAGCAAAGACATTGTAATAGTAAACTAGACCCACTCGTTGCGCTAGTGTCGCATTGCAAATTGAATGGTCTGAAGTCGGCCATATTGGGGGCAACATCGTTTATTTATGTGTGTACATCGTCTATGACATTGTATTATTATGAAAGATCGTATTGTTATACTTCTTATACTTATGCAATTTCTTTGATAATGGTGAAAGTGTGTGGGCATTCAACTGCACAAAGTGCAAAACAAAAGAGTGCACTCTCATTTCACAAGTATACATTTTCGCTATTTCCTTCAGATTATTTTGGCCTCTTAATGTGGTAGCACAGTACCTAGTAGTGCATAATAATTTCAGTAGTTGATAATAATTTTCTCTTTACTAACTTATCGATGTGTATGAGCTACAAAGTTTCAAATTAATCAAATTTTGTTTCGTTTTTTCCACAGATTTCCTTTAAACAACAAGCATCTTTTAAAAGAATGCTTGCATGCGGTTAGGAGAAAGAATTTCGTTCCATCACAGCATGACAGGTTAGTCTTTTCAGTGTCATCTTTATCATCTGTCTAAATTATAAAGATGAAAACATATAATGCATAGGCTACATATATAGGTACCTACTTTTCATCATTGAATTGAGTGAGGTAAGGTCTGTGCTCAAAAGAGTTTTCCACCATCACCAAAACTTTTATGGTAGCACTTAGATGATTATTTGAGTTTATCTTTTCACACTGTGATATCTACAAACATTAATGTAGTGGATTTGTGTAGGTTTTGCTAGGGGAAGGTACCCCTAAAGGAATACCTTTAGTCAAATCATGATCCGGAATAGGACCATGAATATATGAGGTTTCTCTGTGCTCATAATGATTGTTTCCGTGAGTTCGGTAGTAGGTTACATTCATCAACCTTTGCTAGTCAGTCAACTTATTATTATTTTATTGAAAAGTTCAATCTTTGCTGTCAAATCTAGCCTACTGTCATTGAGCCATTTTTCTCCGTTACAGGTTGTGTTCAAATCACTTTGTACCTGAAGACTTTTGGAAAGGAGGAACTCGGAGGATTTTGAAGGATACTGCCGTCACGTTTTGATTTTTGTATTGACATTGTATTATTGTAGTATATTGTATTATTGTATATTGTAGGTAATATTGTCATTGTATTTATTGTCATTAAAACATTGTACTTTATTTCAGTGTTTTGTATTGACATTGAATTATTGTAGTATATTGTATTATTGTATATTGTATTGTATTGTCATTTATTAAAACTTCCAGTACGAAATTAGAGGCTCCTGACATATTTTTATAACCTAGACCATATTTATAATCGAATTTAAAAAATGATCTCGAAAATCTGACTTGAATAGTTAAAACATCATGATTTATTACTATTACCTCCTCCAATCTTCCTCGTCCAAATTTGAAACTCCTAATTTACCTTCCAAAACTAGACAAAATTCTTAGTTGAACAAAAAAGAATCACAAAAGCTGACGATATTAGTTAAAACATCATGATATTTTACTGTTATCCCTTTTTCATAATGAAATTTGAAATTCAGATCCAAAACTAGACCAAATTCATAGTTGAACAAAAAAGAATCACGAAAATCGGATGAGAATTGTGGCCTAAATAAGTTTGTAAATCGTCATATTTGGTTAGATATTTTAAAGACAAGCAGCTCCCACAGTTTGTCTCTGTTGAAAATATTACATAAAATGCATTAACAAACTGTGTTGTCATCATAATAATTGACGTTTTTAATGATTTTAGACTAGTTTTCATCAAGATAATACAAAATATGTTTTCTACAAACACTAATTCACAAACTAGCTAGCCTTACAATTCAAAAAGGGCGCGTGAAGTTGACCCCAATATGTCCGCCAATGCTCTCTTCAATTTGCATTAAGCGGCTTCTGAGATCCACGTACAGTTGTAGGGCCTTGAACTCGAGTAACTCCGCGGCACTTTTCCCACACCACACGTCGCGCCATGATACGGTCGCGGCCATGACATACGTCGGATTTCAACGAGCTTTTTCCTACGGACTCGGGATGGACTATATATATCCCATCGCATCTATACATACCACAAAGAGCGTGCAAAGGGAGCGAGACAACCCTCCTCAAACGAGCGCAGCGATCAACATACCCTACACACGTTATACCTATCCCTAGTGATTGTAATGTTAATACGTATAATTCATTGATACAGAAATAAGGAACTGAGGACTAGTGGCAATAATCGCGACAAGATGCGTAACGAGAATGATTGTATTTTTTGAGAAATATCATAGATCAGATAACATATGATAGATATGAACATATGATAGATTAGATAAGCTTATTATGTTATTACAACTCTTTTTTTTTACAAAAAAAATTTATGTTGCTAATTCAATGAGCGTCGAAGATGTTTCGTGTTCCGTCGGAGTTCTCCTGCAGAGTCATCTGGAGTTATAAAGTATGAACGAGGCTGCGCAGCAGCTCGAATGATGGTGGCTGGTTTCCAAGATCGTGGGGAGTCCCAATAGCGAACTCTTTCTCCAGGTGCAAATGACATCGAGTTGGATCTGGCAGTGCGATCGGCATAAGCTGCTTGATTCATCCGTTTTTGGGCGAGGCTGGATGTCACGGACGACTTAAAGTTAGGGTTGAGTGATTCTCGAATGGTTGGAAGAGGTGTTTTCTGAGATCGATTAAACAAACGTTGAGCAGGGCTGCCAAGATCATCTCTGGGAGTATTCCTGTCAAGAAGCAACGCACGATAAATGTCTGAATTGTCGGCTTCACATTTTTTGATCAAGTTTTTGGCGGTCGAAACATACTTTTCTGCAAGTCCGTTGCTTTTTGGATAATGAGGTGACGATATTTGATGGATAAAATTCCACTCATTTGCGAAATTGGTAAATTCATAGGATGTATAATAAGTTCCACCGTCGGTTTCTAGCGTTTCAGGAATCCCGTGCACTGCAAACCATTTTTTAAATTGTTCTATCACATTCTTAGAACTTAGACTTGGCATTTTGGCAAAATCATAGTATCCTGAGTAGCTGTCACATATTAGTAGGTAATTCTTGTTTCCGATCGAGAAAGCGTCTGATGCGACTCGTTCCCAAGCACGTTGGGAAATTGGTTTGGACAATATTGGTTCATTCATGTTTTGCCGCTGGTGAGAACCGCATACGGAACATCTTGAGCAATATTCTGATATATCTGATGTATACTTTGGCCAGAAAACGAAACCGCGAGCTCTAGAGAGCATACGACTAATTCCAGGATGTCCTGAATGTAAAATATCTAAAACATTTTTGCGTTCACTAATAGGAACTAAGATTTGATCTCCTTTCAAAATGTAGTGATCATGAATGGATAAATCCTGTCGAAACGTGGAGTATGGTTTGGCTAGATCTGGAACATCATCGATGCTGTTAGGCCAGCCGTTCTGGATAACAGTGGTCAGTGTTTGAAAAACGATGTCGTTCTGTATAGAGTCTTTGAAACGTTGTTGTGCGGAAATTGTAACTGGAGCAATATAGAAGACTTCCAGTTCATCTTCATTGTCGTCTACTGGTGTATTGTTGCAGTCTCGGCTGAGAGTATCTGCAATGGGTAAATCTTGACCTTTCGTGTAAGTCAGTGAAACATCATAGGGAAGAATTTCATACAGAATACGTTGAAGTCTAGGAGGTGCTGAATGTATGGATCTCTTAAATATGATTTCTAGAGGCTTGTGGTCTGATTGTACGCGAACCGGACGACCGTACACGTATACGTGAAATTTCTTAAGACCGAAACGCACCGCCAACGCTTCTTTTTCGATTTGTGGGTATAATTGTTGTCCTTTTGAAAATGCTTTCGTAGCATATGCAATGGGTTGACCATCTTGCAAAAGAACTGCTCCCATAGCTGTACTGGAAGCATCGACTGAAAGTAAAATTTCTTTCTTTGGGTTGAAGTATGCTAAGACGGGAGTACTCATTAGTGTTTCTTTTAATTTTTTTAAGCTGGCAGAGTGTTCTGGTTCCCAGAACCATTCGGTGATCTTTTCAGTCAGCAGCCGCAATGGACTTGTTATTTCGGAAAGGTTATTGATGAACTTTCCGAGATAGGCTGCGACTCCCAAGATTTGTTGTACTTCTTTCACGTTTGTTGGTGTTTTTAATGATTGTATAGCAGAAATTTTATCTGGATCGGCGTGAATACCTTCTTCGGATAAAACATGACCCAGGAATTTGACTTGTTGAACGTTGAAGACGCATTTGGATTTATTTAAGCGAATTCCTTTCTGTTGAAGTTTGATAAGTACCTTTTCTGTGGTGTGCTTAAGCTCTGGTTCAGATTTTGCATGTATTAAGATGTCATCCATTGCGACTTCAACATTGTCAAATTCACTGAGTAATGATGACATGATTTGTTGAAATACTTCCGGGGCGGATGTAATACCAAATGGAAGACGGAGGAAACAATACCTACCCCAAGGAGTTGAGACCGTGAGGTATTTTTGAGTTCTTTCGGAAACTTTAACCTGCCAGAAACCTTTTTCACAATCAAGTTTCGTGAAATATTTTGATCCCGACAATTTAGCAGCGATTTTCTCAATTGTTTTGAGAGGATATGGCCGACGAACTATGTTTCTATTCAAATCGGATGGGTCCATGCATATCCTTAATTTATCACCTTGTTTCACTATTAGTAAAGGTGATGCGGCAGGTGTGGGTTCCGTAATTGGGCGTAATATTTTAATTTTAACGAGATTGTCAATTTCTTGGAGGCAGTATTTTGAATTGGGGATTAGGAACTAAGTCAATATCATACTCAAAGTCAGAAATGCAGTTAAATTCCGTGGCTTCAATGTCATCGATGCGTTTGATTAAACCGGTCATCGTACATGCGTTGTGTCCAAATATTGGTTGGAAATTTTCATTAATAACTCTGAAAATTACGTTGAATAGCCTACCTCGAACCACTAGTGGGACTGTGCATTGACCTAGTACGTCAATTTTGCACTCACGATTGTACGTCGACAAATGTTTGGTTCGTGAAGGTTCGAGGGGTGTTTTTAGATGTCTGTATATTTTGTAGGGCAATACGTTACATTGTGCACCCGTGTCAAGTTTGACTGAGCAACTGAATGAGGAATTTTTTAAATGGACTTTTTCTAGCCATTCGTCATTTGATGAATGAATGGCATTGACCGATAGTTCCTCGTCCTCATCAACAGTGTTTACCGATTTTGAAGGTGATGAAGGTGATGATGCTTTTTATTTTGATTCGATGAGCGGCAAAGTTGTTTATAGTGACCTTTACGGTTACAATTTTCGCAAATGGCCATGAATGCAGGGCATTTACGAACAGGATGGGATCCTCCGCAATAACCGCAATCTTTCACTATTTTAGATTGTTTTGAGGTTGATGGAACATGGACAGCATCGATATTTGTGGATGAACTGATTTTTATTTTCGAAAGCTGGATGTTTGCTTGAGCAGCTGTTCTACAAAGTTGGGTCATCGACGGGTCGAAGTCGGCCTCATCGAGTGTCAATTTTGTGACAATCAACAATTTCTTGCGGACCTCGTTGTCGTTGATTCCAACAACTATCCTATCTCTAATTAAGCTTTGCTCTAGGGTACCGAAATCACACTTTTTTGCTTGAGTTTTTATTCTGACAAGAAATTCGTCAAAACCTTCACCATCATGTTGATGTAACATATTGAAAACGAATCGCTCATAGGTGATATTACATTTAGGAAGGAAATAACTGGAAAATTCTTCCAAAACCTCGTCTAGTGTAGGTTCCTCGAAATTAATAGTAAAAGTATTATAAATATGTAGGGCGTCTGGCCCGATTATTGACGTTAAGGTTGCTACCTTTACTGATTCCGATTGAGCATCAAGACGACTTGCAGTGCACAGCGGTCAGGAACTTGACAAAAGTTCGGCTGCGATGCCGACGAAAACCCATGGTGAATAACGATACTTTGAAGTACCAGAAAACCAAAAATTCAAACCCCAAAATCAAAGCGGTGCATCTCCAAAAACGGCGCATGAATTGAGAATGTATCGGTTACAACATTTTTTGACGTTCGATTATGACCCAAGCACAACGATAGGGTGGTTCAAAAAAAAAAAAAAAGTTCTGGGATTTCTTGTCGGTACCTATGTCAGGATGACACTCCTAAATTTTAAGCAAAAAACATTAATCCTAATCACTTTACCTGGGTCGATTTTGGCCAGTTATCGACCGCTATCGTAAATCAACCTCTAAATTGGTGCCGAGGTGATGATTTGACGGACGGATTTCAATTTTTTTTAGGTTAATTTATGGATTTTGTTTAATTATTCGGAAATGAGGTGACTAAATAAAAGAATAAAGCGAAAATATAGCAATAAAATATAATAGAGCACGTGCGGAACATTTGAACATTTTACATCGGAATACAGAATAAGGTAAAACAAGAACACGAATAAGAACACATTCTTCTTCTTCACTTAAGTTTGTTTTGTACCGGGACACAGGACACATGCGTCACTGGTTTCCAACACCCCCACTTGACTCATGTGTTTCAGCACAAGTCCCATATTGGCAGCACACCAGTGGTGCTTCGCTCCAGGCACTGCTTTAGTCAGCACGTCTGCTACCATTAACTCTGTAGACTCCTTGGTGATTGAGACCTGTCCATTCTTCACAGCCTCTCGAACAAAATGATGGTGGACATCAATATGTTTAGTTCGACTGTGATGTGTCGAGTTCTTCGTAAGGTCAACTGCTCCCTTGTTATCACACTTAATGTTGATTTTCATATTGGGATTCAGTTCACCAAGCTCTGTTAGTACCATCCTCAACCATAGAGCTTCTTGAGTGGCATTGGACAAAGACATATACTCTGCCTCCGTGGTAGAGCGGGCCACAGTTGGCTGTTTCTTGCTAGACCAGCTGATGGCCCCCGATGATAGTAGGAAAACGTATCCAGTAACGGATATACGGTCAACTGGATCATCCGCATAGTCGGAGTCAGCAAATCCATGGACAAGGTCTTCAGATTTCTTGAAGACAAGTTTTCCGTTACGGGTTCCTTGAAGGTAACGGAATACCCTCTTGACGTATGACCAATGGGTCATGTTAGGGTTAGCATTGAATCTGCTCAGTGCCCCCACTGCAAAGGACAAGTCTGGTCTTGTGCAGTTAGCAGCATACATTAGTGATCCAACTGCAGTTCGATAAGGGACATCCGCACATTCAGGCTCTTCATTTTTCACAAGTTTTAAGCCATGTTCCATAGGAGTTTGCTGAGGTTTACAATCAGACATATGAAACCTCTTGAGAATGGTTTCAATGTACCTTTTCTGATCAATACTAATAGTTCCTGTATTTGGGTCTCTTTCAATATGCATACCAAGGCAGTAGCTAGCACATCCAAGGTCCTTCATCTCTAATTTCGCCATCAAGTCACCCTTGATCTTAGACTTCAAAACATCACTGTTAGTAAATAACATTGCATCATCTACATATAGTGCGAGTATAAAAATATTCTCTCCATCTAATTTATAGAAAACGCAAGGATCGAATTGGGCCTTGGTCAACCCAAGCTCAGTCATGACAAGTTCAAACTTTTCATACCATAAACGACTTGCTTGTTTGAGTCCATATACTGACTTTTTGAGCCTGCAAACTTTGTCAAACTCTCTTATCACCTTGCCATCCTCTACAATCTCTGGATGATACATATAGATTTCTTCATGTAGGTCAGGTTGAAGAAAGGCAGTAACAGCGTCCATCTGGTCAACCATCCATGAATGGGACGCAGCCAGAGCAAGCAAAATCCGCAATGTGGTAATCCTCACCACAGGAGAAAACGTTTCTTCGTAATCTATACCATAGATTTGCGAGCATCCCTTCACAACCAGCCTTGCTTTATATCGAACTTTGTTAGAGTTTCCGACATGTTTCTTACGAAAAACCCATTTACACTTGATCACATTGTGATCCTTTGGGTGATCAACTAATTCCCAGGATTTATTTCTTAGAAGTGAGTCGTGCTCTTCCATTATGGCCTTTTTCCAACTTTCAGAATCTGGTTGGGAAAGAGCCTCATCCAAAGTCGTTGGGTCTTCCAAAGATTCAATAGACATAGCAGCCCCCATGACATAATCGTCAAAACGTGGAGGCAACTTGCGCTCTCGATCAGGGAGTTTACGTGTCAATGACTCAGGGTCAGGAAATCCATGGAAATCGGATGAAGCATCCGGTGACAACTCATCTTGGAAACTGTCTTCGGTTTCATGCCATTCTTCTTCCTCCTCCGGCTCTGTGGACGGCGTTGGCGGTAGTACAGGTTCACCACTGATACCTAAATTCTCCACTTTGATCTCCAAAAAATCTTCAAATAGATCAGTTAAGTCAGGTTCCTTTGACTTTTCTTTGATATCACCCATGAACGAATTTTCATCAAAAATAACGTCTCTGGATTTTGTTACACAACCAGTAGCAGGATTAATTAATCTATAGCCCTTGGAATCGTCACAGTAACCAGTAAACACATACTCCACAGATTTAGGATCCCATTTGCTTCGTTTGCACTTAGGGACATAAGCATAAGCTGTGCAGCCGAAAATCTTTAGGTGGCTTAGATCAGGTTTCCTATTTGACCATGCTTCAAAAGGTGTCATATTGTTGACAGCAATAGTGGGGCTCACATTCTTCAGAAAACAAGCAGCATTCACTGCTTCAGCCCAATATTTGGCAGGTAACTTTGCATCAAGCATCATGGATCTGGCTTTCTCAGCCAATGTCCGATTTACCCTCTCTGAGACACCATTCTGCTGGGGACAGTAATCAATTGATTTTTGGTGATGGATACCATTAACAGAACAAAAGTCTGAAAAGGCTTTGTTGACAAATTCCTTGCCATTATCAGATCTCAAAAATCGAATTTTCTTGCCAGTCTCATTTTCGACTTTGGCCTTGAATTCCTTGAATTTTGCCAAGGCTTCATCCTTTGATTTGAGAAAATAAACGAAAGTTTTCCTCGTCTTATCGTCTGTAAAGGTCATAAAATAGCGTTTCCCGCTAATGGAATTTTCCTTGAAAGGCCCACATAAATCCGTGTGAATTAATTCCAAGATCTCGTGTGCTCGGTGTGCTTTTCCTGATGGGAACGGTTTTCGTGCATGTTTGCCTAAGACACAGCCCTTACAAATCTTGTCACAGGGTGCAGCTGGAAACTTCAATCCAGTGGCCATTCCATCTCGCAAACGTTCCATTCCACCTGAACTTAAATGAGCGAGTCGTTTGTGCCATATCTGAAAGGTATCTTCAGATGAGTCCGTAACGTGGACTGTCTCCGAGTTCTCAGCACGAAGAAGCTTGAACAAACCATTGTCGGAGGATTCTGCAATGGCTATGAGGTCACCTGTATCACGATCAATGATTTCACACCTGTGCTCATTTTCAATAATCGTGCGAAAACCTTTACGACCAAGTTCTTTACATGAAATCAAATTGTACCTAACCTCAGGTACATAACTGACATTTCTGATAGGCGTCTTCTTGACTTCACCTCTGACATTGAGAAAGACGTGGGTATCCCCCACTGCAGCTATGGATAACTTTTCACCTGAAGCTGTGGTTACAGTAGACCTAGTACTTAGTTCTCGAAGATTGGTAAGCCAGTCTTTCCTACCTGAAACATGGGTTGTGGCACCAGAATCAATATACCATTCTTCCGAATCAAGGGTTCCAGTAGCTAAGATCGAATTTTCTAAAATTAGCCCTTTGTCTTCATTTCCCTTATTATCCCCATTTTTGGATCCGTATCTGTTCTTCTTAGGAGCTTTGCACTTATTTGCGTAGTGCCCTAAGTTGTTGCAATTATAACATTTAACAGAAGATAATCCACTTTTGTTTGGTTTATGGGGCTTTGAGATTAAGGCACTTTCATTTGGGGACTCATACTTAGCTGCTTCTGCCAATAGCCTCTCCTTGACTAAATCAGACGTGAGCGTCGACCCACAATTTTCAAGGGCCATGATGAGTGGCTTAAAATGATCAGGCAAACTAACAAAAATCAACGCAGCCAGCACCCCATCCTTAATTTCATGATCTATTGATTTCAACTGCTGTGCCAACTTTACCTTCCGATTAACATATTCCGCCATATCTTTGCAGTCGTCATACTTAATATTCACTAATTGCTCAATCAGAGATGCGACACGAGAAAATCCCTTAGGTTCATAGACATCTTTTAACTTCTTCCAGACATCCTTGCCGGACTTCAAGTCACGAATATCAGCATAAATGTGTGATTTAACACCAGATACAATCGCTGCCATCGCTTTCTTGCCCAATTGTGCGTCTGTTGCGTTTTCTTGTACATGATCCCACAAGTCACAATTTACCAAGTGTATTTCCATGGCAAACTTCCAGTCGATGTAGTTACTACTACCTTCCAACTTCTCAAACGAAGGAGAAACACCTGTATGTGTGATCGTCGTCATGACTAATGAGTAAACGAAAAAAGGAAACGTCGCTTACCTGAAAGTCGGTAGAACTAACCTAACCAAGACGCAACTTCAAGGCACATTCACAACAGTCACCGTCACTCCAAAACACAACTAGTTTTTAGTTCGCGTTTAACTGGACCCGATAACCTGTTTAATTATTCGGAAATGAGGTGACTAAATAAAAGAATAAAGCGAAAATATAGCAATAAAATATAATAGAGCACGTGCGGAACATTTGAACATTTTACATCGGAATACAGAATAAGGTAAAACAAGAACACGAATAAGAACACATTCTTCTTCGTCACTTAAGTTTGTTTTGTACCAGGACACATGCGTCACTGGTTTCCAACAGATTTTCGCATGCGCTGAACACGATGAACTTATTTATTTTACGCTCCGTCTTCTAGTTATCCGGTAAACTGGCAGAGGGCGCTGCTTGAAGATGAGTAAAAATCGAAAATTTCACCGAAAATACTGTCCCCTGGTTAAGAATTGTACTAGAAACATGCTATTATGGTCGGGCAATATGCTTTGGCATGTTCTGTACATCATTCCGTTTTTTACTATACTTTTCCGCCGATGATTGCTTCGTTTATCGGCCATAAATCTCAAATTACTAGTAGGGTAATTGACAAATTCACCCTAATTTCACCGGAAATTATGTCGGGTTGATAATATAGAGTTCTGAAATACCTTGTGCCGATAAAATTTGGTATTTTCCAGGATACTCGGTACAAAGCCGTTGGTAATTTGGCAAGGACTTGAACCGGCATTGTACTTATTCGCTTAACGATCCGATACCATTGTACAAGCTTTTACACGTGACCGATACCGCTGACAATAGGTAACCCTACGCTCAAACGATCCAATCACTGTTCAGACAATTCAAAACTACGAATTTGACACCGGAAAACCGATGGAACTAAGGAATTTTACAGAAAAATTGGAATTTTTTAAACTATTTTCTCCATTTTGCCGCTATATTTGGCAAATAAGTACAATGCCGGTTCAAGTCCTTGCCAAATTACCAACGGCTTTGTACCGAGTATCCTGGAAAATACCAAATTTTATCGGCGCAAGGTATTTCAGAACCTTAAATTATCAACGCGACATAATTTCCGGTGAAATTAGGGTGAATTTGTCTATTACCCTATACTATTAATTTGAGGTTTATGGCAGATAAACGAAGCAATCATCGGCGGAAAAGTATAGTAAAAAACGGAATCATGTTCAGAACATGCCAAAGCATATTATCCGACCATAATAGCGTGTTTCTAGAACAATTCTTAACCAGGCGACAGCATTTTCGGTGAAATTTTCGGTTTTTACTTATCTTCAAGCAGCGCCCTCTGCCAGTTTACCGGATAACTAGTGGACGGAGCGTAAAATAAATAAGTTCATCGTGTTCAGCGCATGCGATAACCCATAAATTGACCCAAACAAATTGAAATTCGTCCTTCAAATCATCATCTCGGCACCAATTTAGAGGTTGGTTTACGATAGCGGTCGATAACTGGCCAAAATCGACCCAGGTAAAGTGATTAGGATTAATATATTTTGCTTAAAATTTAGGAGTGTCATCCTGACATAGGTACCGACAAGAAATCCCAGAACTTTTTTTTTTTTTTTTGAACCACCCTATCGTTGTGCTTGGGTCATAATCGAACGTCAAAAAATGTTGTAACCGATACATTCTCAATTCATGCGCCGTTTTTGGAGATGCACCGCTTTGATTTTGGGGTTTGAATTTTTGGTTTTCTGGTACTTCAAAGTATCGTTTTTCACCATGGGTTTTCGTCGGCATCGCAGCCGAACTTTTGTCTAGTTCCTGACCGCTGTGAGTGGCGTAGAATTTGAATTGTTGTTTCCACAGCGTCCATGCCCTTGGGTTGTCGGAAGGGATTTCGAGCGGTTTCGGAGGACGCAGATTAGAAGGGACGAAGTGACTGGTACTGGCCTCATTTTCTCCCAGCTCGCGGAACTCCGGTTGTTTTTGTCTTTTCGCCGGCATTTTTGCGGATCGCGGGCACGACCTGACACGATGTAATGTTAATACGTATAATTCATTGATACAGAAATAAGGAACTGAGGACTAGTGAATAATCACGACAAGATGCGTGACGAGAATGATTGCATTTTTTGAGAAATATCATAGATCAGATAACATATGATAGATATGAACATATGATAGATTAGATAAGCTTTATGTTATTACAGTGATCTACAGTTTCCAGTGATTCTACAAGTAGGACTCGAGAATAAAAGACCATCGCATCCATAAAGCCACACCAAGCGAGCGAAGCGAGCAACATCCCCTACATGTTGCTTCCGAGTCTACCTAAAGGTAGCAGAAGCATTTTTTTTCCCCCGGTTGGACGTGGAGGCGAGCGAAGAAAACCGGAGCGGCTAGTAATATTATAATTACAACAGTTTTGGCAATATGCATATGATCCCAATTAATATGTAACGAAGCTGGAACAGCTCATTAGCTCAATGTGTTGGGGTTGGACAATTAACTGCAATGGGGAATTTTCATGGTTATTTTTATTTGCTCTATAGAAAGATCTGAACGAAAGCTATCTAAAACGGTGCTTTATGATGGGTATCTGATCAGTAATACGGCTCTCGAAAATAATTTACACGATGACGTCACGGTCCCCTCTCGCCTAAATTTCCTATTCGTTTATTGGCCAAACTAAACGGTCTTTCGAGCTGAAAATCGGTACTTAGGGGTATTCATGTGTGCTGAATTTGAATTTGAGGTCAATAATGTGAAATTCCATCACATGAAAGTTCCCCTCATTTTTCAGCCCTTCGTACGACACGCGGGAGTGTTGGGAGAGATTTCGATCACACATAGTGAGCAGGGTGGCCCCAAATGGGAATTTTAAATTTCCACGACATTTCCCTGACGAATTCCAGATTTCCTTGTCACTAAAATGTACATTTCAAATTCAAATACAAATTCAAACATTCAAGTTCGTCATACTAATGTGCATAATGTGACACCGTTGGTGCTTCTCAAACAAAAATCGGGTTATTAAAATTAAATTCGGTTTAATGCTGCCTGAGTCAAATCCTGCGTTTGACATTGTTCATACACACAAATATAATTGTGTTAGTTCTTCCAGACACCTCTTGGTGAGGCCTACTGGCATTAGAAGCGAACTAACAAATTGATTGTTTTATCAAAAGATCAAGAATTACAATTTCAATGACAGCTGTTTTCAAATGGTGTACTTGAAAGGTATTAGAGAGTTTTTGTTCTTCCCGTAAGATTTTCTCCCGTTGACGTGTAGAGCAGCGTCTAGAGCAAGCAGCTGGAGATGCTAGCTCTTCACGTGATTTTTACGCGTATTTCTACACGTATACGTGAAAAACCAAATGCTAACGTCACGTTAACGTCTCTTTAAGTGTTTCAGAAGCTGTTTCGTATTCTTTTCGTACAACCTATTCTTATTTAAATAATTAATTGCTTTATAATTATTTATAAATACATAAATTATAAATACATTTATTGCTTAGGTACCTTAAATGGCTGAATTTTGTAGCGGAGCACTTCACTATAACCTCTCGGCTTGTTGACCAACCAACGTGTTGTTGGCAACCACACTGTAGTTACCTTTGCTGATAACTGCGTAACTGCGGTTACCTTGGTCACACTGATTACAGGCAACTGTTGTTACCTTTGCGTCAGGCTATGATGACTACCCGTAGGCCGAAATTCCAACGAATGCATTTTCCCGTGCACGTGTAGATAGGCCTTTTTCCCGTACACGCGTAGTTCTACACGTTGACGTGAAGATTCGCGCATGCGCAGTTGGTATTTCATTCTTTTCACGTATACGGGTAGAAAATATTACGGGAAGAACAAAAACTCTCTAATGTTGACAAACTGGTGTTGCCCTCGTAAATGAAAAACGCTGCAAATGATAATAATATATATATATATATATATATATATATATATATATTAACAGCCATTTATTAGCAAATATGTAGTATACAATATGCAAAGTATTAGATACATTAAATGTTCGTTTTACGTAATTTACAAATAATATAATGAACGAAAACATTTTGACAATTTCTGATCCCCATAATTTTAGAAAATTGTCAGGAGATCAGGAGTTACATGTAAAACTAGTTATACATAAAATTTACGCTAATTATCAATATGTTGCGCAACTCCAAAAAGATTGCACTAGAAAATTTGTACGCAATACTAGGCAATAAAAATTGCCTCGTGTTGCGGCAACATGTTGCAAGGGATAATTGCCTTGTGTTGTAAAATTTAAGTTGAGCTATAGAAATTCTTTAATCTTTTCGTTTACACGGGCAACACCAATTCGTCAACATGACCGTTTGGGTAGGTACCTACACAATTTGAAACGTGCTTTCATTTGAAAATGTCATTGTTGATCTTTTGGTTAAACAAGCTATTTGTTAGTTCGTTTCTAATAAGCGGTTGAAGGTCTTGGCTTATGAGAGGGTCATCAAATATTGGCTAAAGAACTTTAGGATGTGATACCTAGATGTCCTAATATTTGCTTTAGAGTACCTACTCGAGAAAATGCATAAACATCTAGGAGACTGAATGCCTACAACTGGTTTTCCGAGCTTTTTAATATTCTCTCCACTCTGGGGGGGTGTTCTGTTACTTTTGGAAATACAACCAACAGTAGACAAGTTTTCCACAGGACTTATTTTCCACCAACAGGGCAAAGCAACAGTAGTAAACTAACCAAGAGTATTTAGTTTCAGGCATTACCGCCAGAACCGCCATGGTTCAACTCTTTTGGCGGCAAAGTAAATACAAATGTCTTCACATTTTCCCTTTCAACATTAAGGGCCGCAAAACTCATAGATTAAATTTATATTCAATACATGAATAATAAAAAATATAAATCAACGAATTACAGAGTGATATAGGACGAGGAAACACCAAAATCTCAGTGTAAATACACTTAACCTCATGTTGTAAATCTTATGACCAGCTATGGAGGTTGTGAGAAAGTTTACTAGAGTGGAGATGATACCTGCCTTACAGAGCAACTGGAGAAGTTATCCACGAACTAAATCACTCGCGACGAAGTTGTGGAAACCCATTACAAAACGGAATTTAGTGAAAAAACGTTGTCTATTTCCACGAAAAATAAAGTTACAATGTTAAATCGATTTCGACGGTTAGGCCATCATCAGTAACAAACAATAACTGAAGGCACATTAGAAAGGACACAGCTTATATAGTGACAGGTGAAGGGAGATTGAATCCCATTGGTCGAGAGAAAGGAAAGGGGGCAGGAGGTACAACCAATTAAGTGCATACAAAGTGAAAGGGGATTATAGCTAATCAGATGAAGTGAAAGGGGGAAATAACTAAATATGGTTTCAACAGTGTGAAGGGATAATTCCAAGCTTTACAGAAATGGACCTATCAGTGGTGAAATATATTGAGGTATATCCTCATTTAAACATTTACCAGACCTGTCACTTTTGATCATTTCGAATTTTTCAAGTACATTCAACATACCTCCCTTTGGGCAAAAATGAAGAAATTCTACAAACTGTCTGTCTGTCAAATCAAAATTGTAACTATGATTAGATTCCTTAAGATGTTTTGCAAATGTAGACTTACCCTTATTTTCCCTGAAGTCCTCCATATGCTCGTCTATTCTTTCCCTAAATTTCCTACCAGTCTGACCGCAATATTCGTAGCCACAAGAACATTTTAATTTATAAACTCCACTTTTATCCTGCACACTAATTTTGTCCTTAACGGATCCTAGTAATGCTTTAAGACTTTCTTTAGTTTTAAAACCTACTTTATAACCTCTTGATGATAGAACTTTGCCAATTTTATCAGAAATATTCCCATAATAAGGTAAACTTATCCATTGGTTTTCTTCATACATCTTCCCGAGCCAGATTGGAAACTTTTTCCCTACTCTTTTTCCTAAGAACCTTATCCCATATGGTATCAACGAGATCTCCTCCATATCCGTTACTGGCCGCTATGCTTTTCATAATGGACTTTTCTTTTGATAAATTTTGTTCACTCATTGGAATAGATACTGCTCGGTTGATCATACTATGGAAGGCTGCATGCTTATGTACTAAAGGGTGATTTGAACTACTATGGATCGTTATATCGCTATATGTATCTTTTCTATTGATTGAAAAATCATGCTTCTCATTTACCAAAGAGATGGACAGATCAAGAAAATTTAGTTTATTTCCGCCGAATTCGAGGGTGAATTTGATATAGGGATCTAATTTATTGATTTTTTCGTGAAAAGAATTTAGTTGTCTTTCTGTGCCCTTCCATAGAATGATGATATCATCGACATATCTATACCAATAGAGAAGATTATTTGTGTTACAAGTTGTAAATATTTGTTGCTCAAGATAATCCATGTAAATATCTGCAAGCAGAGGAGATAACGGAGAACCCATAGCAACCCCTGGCTGTGTATAACATTGCCCCTCAAATAAAAAGTAATTTTGATCCATACAGACAGACATCAAATTAAACAATTCATCCTTTTCGAAAATATTAAGTTTAGAGCCGTGAATCAGCCTGCATACCACATCTTTGCAGCTAGCTACATCGATATTGGTGAACAGACTAACCACGTCAAAAGATGCGAGTTTAGCATTTGGAGGCATCTGAATGTCCTTAATTTTGGAGACCAAATCATATGAATTTAGTCCAGTATGTTGAGGTCGAAAGTTGTTTTTGTTTCTAAATAAAATATTGAGTTTTTTAGCCAATTTGTAGTTATCCACGGCAAAACATGACAGCATTTCTCTACTGTGGAAGTTTTCCCATCGAAATAAAGTTACAGAACACACCCCTGGGTTGTGAAGAACTTTTCTCTCTGGATGATCCCCAAAATTTAATGCTTATTCTTCCTTCAATCCTTTATAAATTGCACAATTATTGATATTGACCTTGTGTGCAACGCAAGGTACAACTCATTCTTCAGGAGAATCGTGGATTATTTCGGCAGGTAATGTTATGAGTACTATGTCAATTAAAGGTGTCTTCCGAACGGTTCATGACTTTTTATTATAAGGGTAACTCATACAAACTGAATAGTGAAAATCCTTACAAAATATGCAATTTGAATGAACCTGGCACCCTACACCATTTCTGTCTTCGTTGCCCAATGTTGGAGCCTTACCGAAAACATTTTGTCACATACTATATGGTGGGCCGAAATCTGGTAGATGATGATCGCTACTAAGCGACCTGAATTAATTGTAATAATCACCCTGTGGTTTTATACAATAAACGAATTACTACTATTATTACTAGCTCGGTTCTAATGCCAGAAGGACTAGAAGTCCCAGAGGAAGGATCAGGAAAGTGTCTAAAGGACTCACACATACATACAAGTGTGTTTGTAATTATGAACAATCCAATACGCAGGATTTGACTCAGGGTAGCCTATAATCGAATTTGAGCGTGCTCGGACGAATAGGTCTTTCGAAAACGAAGCTTGATGGATTTTGCGTTTGCCCTTGCGCACTGAGAACTCTTGATTTTCAATTTACGAAATTGATACGGAACCTCGTCAGCCTAAACCGCACATCCCCACATAGAGTAAAACCTCCAGTTTTTGGCATACCCCCCTCCCCCCCAGTTTTTGGCACCCATTGGCGGTTTTCCGTTAATAATAAGCTTCTGGGCTTATTTAGAACCTTCAAAAGGCGCTCGTTGGACGCGGGTAACTCTCCTGCGTACGGGCATGTAACATTTTCCGCGTTTTTTCATGGCCGAATGGAAAAAAAACCGAAGGAGAGTCAGTCCGCCACGAGCCATCGGGAGAGACAGCGGTTCCTAACGATTTTGGTAAGCAATGAAATTCCTGGTACACGTAATATCATAGGTTTTATCGATGTTTCTCATGCTTTTTATACCTCTGTCTTATAGTGCGAGTGTTCATGTGCTAATTAAATTTAAAAGAAGCCAGTAAAGTGTAAAATTGTATTATTCTAAGGGGGTGCCGAATATTGGTCCCAGAAACGTGGGTATTTCATTTCTTGGCACCCCTGATGCCGAAAACTGGATCACCTCAAACTAATAATCGGCACCCCCCAATTCTAGTTTTTGGCATGGCGAATACTGGAGATCTCGGCATGCCAACAACTCGCTAAGTGATATTTTCTTTCATTTGCAGTGAGTTGAATTTTATGCTCAGAACAAGTGGTGGGGGGGGGGGATGTTGAATTCATACAAAAACATGAACAAACACATAATTCTGCAGATTCCTAAATCAGATCTCTATATTTTATAGTTGGATTTTTTGTATATTATAGATCATGGCGAAACAACAAATGGTCACAAAGCAAACTCTCAACATCTCTTCCAGAGAGAAAATTTCAAAGAAACAGAGGAAAAAACGGGTTTCAGGCAACAAACAGTACACAGAAGGTGATGTCAAAGAAGCCATTGAACTGATAAGATGTGGTTCTTTGAGTCAGAAGAGAGCCAGCTTGCTTTATGATATACCAAGGCGAACGCTTCAGTATCGCATGGGAGATAAGTTTGCAAAACCAAGAAGAGGCCCTTCAAGCGTTCTCACCCAGGAAGAGGAGGATCTTTTGGTGAAATGGTTGGCAGAATGTGGAAGAAAGGGGTTTCCAAGAAGGCAACTTGACCTACTGAAGAGTGTCGAGGAGTTCCTGAAATCAGATAAAAATAGGAAAACTCCGTTCACCGACGGAAAACCAGGGAAATCGTGGCTGAACGAGCCGCCATCCAGAAGTCTCCTACAGAACTCCCGAGGCAGTGACTGCAGCCAGCGCGAACGTCAGTGGTCAAGATATTAAAAAGTGGTTCTTGAATATTCAAGAGCATCTGACGAAGGAAGGTGTTTTTGAAGCCCTTAGCCACCCTGAACGATGGCGACGAAACTAATCTTCTGCTTTGTCCAAAAACAGGTAGAGTTCTCACCATGAAAGGCACGAAAAAGGCTATGAAGTAGACTGTGGAACAGCAAAGAGTGCCGTAACAGTAATGATTACTTTTTCAGCTGCAGGTGAAAGTGTGCCTCCCATGCTGATATGTTCGACTACCCAAGGAAAACATCAGGTCCGCCTGAAAATTGGGGCATTGGGAGGAGTGATACGAGGCAGAGAACTTCTTCGAATATATTGCAAATATATTCATTCCTTTTTTGAAACAGAAGAACGTCATGAGGCCAGCCATCCTTTTCGTCGATGGGCACAAGAGCCATCTGACCTACCAAGTGAGTGATCTGTGCCGAGATGAAGGCATTGTTTTAACCGCCCTTTACCCAAATGCCACAAGGATTCTTCAACCAGCAGATGTGGCTGCATTTCGTCCATTAAAACAAGGATGGATAAATAGAGCTGCAGCCTGGAAAAGTGAGAACCCGGACACAACCATCACCAAAGAACTCGTGGCTCCACTTCTGGAAAGCGTTTTGCAGGAAACTTTACGGCCTGAAATATTACGAAATGGTCTCAAAGCCTGCGGCCTTCATCCTTGGAATTTTTCTGCAATCGACGTCAGTAAATGTCTCGAAAACCCAAGTGGAAACCACGATAAAAACTCTGAAGAAAAAGATCAGTTAAAATCAAATATGCTTGAGGGAGAGCACGAAACTTGTTCTACAAGAGAAACAGAAGATGTCGAACTTCTTCAAACTGATGATGTCCTCAATGCTGCTCTCGACCCCCCCATGCTTATGAATGGAGATGGTGGATCAGAGGAACAACCATGCAACCGCCATGGCAATAGAACAGGTTTTCTCCTCAAGAACCTTTCAAATCCTCAAACACTAAGGGAGGTATTGCATTGGCCTACCACGCCGAAAAGAAAAGGACTCGTACGAGTGAGAGAATGCCATACGTGATATCAAGCAGGCTGTGGAGAGAAATTTATGAAACAAAACAGGAAAAGAAGAAAACAGAAGAGGCAGCAAAAGAAGAGCGGAAAAAAATTCGTGAGAAAAATAAGTCTGCGAAAGGAAATAATAATAATGTGCCAAAAACGACCAGTGATCCGACACCAGGAACTTCTCAGGGTCAGAAGCCTTCCAGAGCGACCCCTTCCCTCTGCTTCAAATTAATCGATGTGAATCATGCCTCAAGGTTTATCACAAAAAATGTTATCATCCATCTGAGGAACTTGATGACGACGACGTTTTTTTCGTATGCTCTCCGTATCTTACGGAGTACCCCATGTAGCCGCCCTCATTTGTTTGTTCGTTTTTTAGCGAATTTTTGAAGAAAATTAAGCTATTGCTCTCGCCTCAAAATTTGTAGAATGTGAATTTTTGAAAACATTTTATGCAGAAATTCGTTTCAGGGTATTCTGAATCATATTCTGAAGTTTAACGCATTTTTTTTCTTAGATGTATGTATGTATGAAATATTCCTGGATTTTAACGCTTTTTTATGTGTATATATATATATATAAGTGTATATATGTATGTGTCATTCCAGACGATAACTGTCCGTAGAATTGTGCTAGAAACTTCAAACAAATTTTAAAATGTTAAGGACACAAAACGAAAGTTCAAGTTCGTTGGAACATGAACAGCATGATCGGATTACATCTTCGGGTTGAAAAAATTGTAAAAATCCAAAAATGTAGTCAAAAATTTCAAAATAGCCTGTATTTTTGTCCCCATTTGTTGTGCGAAATAATTTTTTCAGCATACTGGAACTTTTTTTATGTATGTATATTATGGAATCAGCGTAACTGTCCGTAGATTTCCTACCTACTAAACAATATGTATACAAAACGAATGTTTTCAAAAATTTCGGGTTGAAGTTGAAAAATCAGTCAAAAATCGAAATAATGCCGTTCGCTAGTTGTAAAAATCGGTAATATTTGCATAAAACATTGTCCAAATTCAGATTGAACTAATCTTATGGAAGTATCCCTGTATAACCAATCCTAGAACCATGCTGTTTAAAACGTAGGTAGTAGGTGCTTGTTAAAAAAAAAAAAAAAAAATGTAATCACAACTGATGAGTTTACTCTGTGAAATATTCCGTCCTCTGATTCTCTCGGTCGCTCTCTTTAATGTTTAACGCTCAACTGTTTTAGGACTTGATGTAGCTTTAATACTGACTGTGGCTTAGAAAATATCAGCCATGAAATTATGAAGAAGTTCTATTTATGTACGTACCAGCACGCAGACCCAAGGCCTCGCTCCGCTCGGCCGTCAGTACCGTTAATCTCAAGGCCTCCCTCCATCGAAATCTATGAATATTTACCTACATTTGTCTTTAAATCTACAAGATTAGTTTAATAATAATAAAGTATGAGTACCTCCTAATTATTTTTAATAATTTGATTCCATGTTTGTCTATCAAAATCATAAACTAAAATTTCTCTACACGATCAATAGCGACTGAAATGTCGAAGATTTCTTCAAAAATTCGCTCATGGGGTCATGCTGCATGACTGGACTTTTTTTTTCCTTTTGTTGATTCCGAGACGTTTCATTGTTTCTTTTAACATACCTAGGTAGTTAGTGTGTATTGAAAACTTGTTTCCTTTAGAACACCATCTAGTCGTCAGTTTATTTCTATCTCAAATTTAATGAGAAAAAAAGATTTGATCTTTCAGAGTTCCTAGGTAGGTACGAGTACTTTAGCAAAAATCTCAAGGCTGTGATACCTTCAAGACTGAACCTATGTCAAGTGCCTTATGGTTTTAAATTTTGTTCCGTCTGTCCAAATTATATTACAATTTTGTGGTAGATACATATCTTTGTAATAAATTGTGTTTGAATTTGGATAAATTTCGTTCTAGTTACAGCACCTCTACCTACGTACCTTCTGTTCATGGGGTGCCGACTACTGGTACTTAGGGTGCCGAAAACTGGACATATAGTGCCCAAAACTAGTGTTTTGGGGTGCCGAAAACTGGAAAAATCATGCCGAATACTGGAGTTCACAGCTTTTTCATATATTTTCGTCTTTTTAATAATAAATAATTGAAATTGCCTGTTTAAGCATATATATTACGAAAATAGAGACCCTAACAAATATAAAAGCAGTGGAGTTGTTGCCCAACAGCTCAAATTGAGTTTGAGGTGTGATAAAAACCGTCAAAAATTTCCTTAAGGGTGCCAAAAACTGGGGGTTTTACCCTAATTTAGTCGAAGTCGAATTAAAACTTTAATTACAATAATTAAATAACTTCCTGAAATTTCATTAAAATGTGCTAAAATTCAGAAAAAAGTTAAAAAATTTAATTTGGTATGAAAACTTTTGTGTCATAATTTTTAACATTTTCTAGGCACACGAAATGCTCAAGGTTCAAAACAAGTAGGTAGACTTACATCATATTATGTTGAGGAAAATTTCGAAAATTCCCTCAAATGATCATGATGCGTGTAATTTTTCTAATAACACGATTTTGGTTTGAGAAGCACCATAGGCACCATATTAAAATTACTGGTACAGAATATTTGAATTTAAAAGATAATTTTTTTGTCAGGGACACCTGGAATTCGGTCAATGCGGGAAATTTAAAATTCCCATTTAAGCCTCACTATGTGTGACCGAAATTGCCCCCAACGCGTCCGAGTATCGAAGAAAAGGCTGAAAAATTGCAGGTAATTTTCCAACCTCCTTGGATTTGACTTGAAACATTATGCAACACCTTTTGGGGGATAAAATTGTTGCGCAACACCAAGCAAATATTGTCTGCAACTTCTTCAAGTGCAACAACTTGAAGCATACAACAATTCGGCGTGTTGTACGGCGCTTGTTGCACGCAATTACTGCCGAGAAAAATTGCTCGTGTAAAGGGATCTTGGGGAGCCATGCTGCCCTCCATCACTAAACAAACGGAGTGCTATCATGGACTCCATTGGCAAATCGGAGGAGGAAAAAACGTGGTGTACAGCGATGATCACTGTTTAGCCCCTACACTGGATAAACAACTACGGGTATTTAAGGCTAAAGGGGACGACAGTTGTGAGAGAGAGAGGGAAGATACAAATAGATAATCTTGATTATCTCCACACCAGTCAATCAATTTTCAAATCTAAATATATGTTTGAGTTTGTCTCATCCTAGGCTATCGAGCGAACATAACAAAGTTTCCAAAAAATAGCTAACAAAATTTTAGTTTGTTCAATATTATTTTGAACAATTTTTTCCTGGAAAACGCTAACATCCCATATTTTTACATATCTCAACTACCTACTAGAATTATCCTCATAAATAATTGTAGTGGGAATCAGACCTAGAGTGAGAATGAACGTGTAAAAACGCAGTGCAAAATTGATGGTGATAGTGTCCTCTACAAACTGTAACAATGCTTGTAGCTAGGCGTTGCTATGCGTTTGCCGGACGCGTCGGTTACGAGGGGGGTTTGCTACCGCTGCAGAAATACGTGGAGCGGGGGGGTTTCGCATTCGGGTTTATTTAGCTTCTTGATTTCTTGTTCATTTTTTACCCGCACGTACTTCTTGCCAACAAATTTTGAGGAGGTGTTAACATTTTTCATCTTGTTCGATTACAAAGGTTCGTTATTGAAAATGATAAACAAAAAAACCCCAAAATTGAAATAAAACAACTAAGACTAGATGGTGAATAGGCTAAATACACTGCTGTGATAAATTAAGGGAAAAAAATGAAGGGATCACTGTCGAAAAAACTCAGTTTCAGAATCGTGGTGGCCGAAATCAATTTTTCTTTAAAATGAGGTCTTGGTTTACTTCAGATTAGACCATTCTATTGAGCTGGGATTTTCCGTAAACTCTTTTTCTGCATGTCTATTTACCGACTAGTGAGAATTTGTCTCAGTGGAGAGTTATTTTACGAGTCCAAAATCCATGAATCCAAAACTGTTTTTTTCGACAGTGATCCCTTCATTTTTACAGCAGAGTATATAACCAGCAAAGTGAGATAAAACCATAACAAGATGCACATGAATAATTATAACAGATCTAAACATTTGTGAGAGAGAGAATATTCCCGAAGGAAAATTTGCCCTGGAATGCAGAACCCCAGGTATGTATCTCTAACCCAGGAGTGTAGAATCCTGAGCGAGTAGAGTCGACAGGCGTTTCATGAGGAATGAACAAGTCTGTGGGCTTTAGAATGATGATCGTCAGTCCAGCTGGCTGTGTATATATACTGAAGGTGCGTGATCCTGCAAGGGGTCACCCTGCCCATATGGCGTGACCCTCGATGTCGCCACATGGCCTAAATATATACATCTCTCGTCTGCTCAAGCGAGCTGTCGTTGGAAAAAACTACCATAACAAGTTGGGCCACGACACTGAACATGTATGCTGCCCACATACCCACATTCAGCTGAGCCATGGATAATTCGGCCCAGAGATTCCACAGACTAGGTGGGCAAATCTGCGGCTTGGTGGCTCGGCTCCTTGGACTTAAGCTCGTCCGAAAATCCAACCATGTCCCCAAGTCACATCAAACCACTTGAACTTCCCCAGACACGTGCGAGATTGAGTTGTTGCAGGGCCATTTGACCTGTTGACTCCATCGTCTATGGCCGGCTTCAGTGTAAAGGAAATAGAGTTCAGCGTAGCAATATAACCGTTTGCTCTATTGGATAGCAATGGATGGCAAGCAATGTCACTGTGCTTTAACAGAAAGGTAGGTAGGAGGTTAATTATGTTGAAGAATAAGGCAAGAGTTTGTATGACTAAATTGAGTCGCCCGAGCTCTAAAGCCCCGGTTATACTCGTAGCTCGGGAGGATCTAGCCCCTGCCCGGTATGTCCCATGATACCAGCGCATCCTAGCGGTTATAACTATAAACTTCTACCTCCCGCTCCGCATTTCCTACTGAATGGTGAAGTACTGTGATTGTCTCTTGAAACAGTGGTTGAGTCGTAGCTCATGGGTTAGGATATCTATCTCATGAGACGAAGGTCGTGGATTCAAATCCCGATGATTGATCACATTTTTTTGCTCGTACAACGCCCGAAATATACTTTTAAAAAGTCATTCTGACCTGCATGTTTAACTAATTTGAATTTTCACTAAGGGATTGACTAGGCACTTGATGTTATGTATTTTTGAGATGCGAGCTTGCGAGCATCCAGATCACTATGCTATACACTTTATTCTGACCTACATGTCCACTAATCTGCATTTTTACTAAGGGATTGACTACTTGATGTTATGTCTTTTTGAGATGCGAGCTTGCGAGCATCCAGACCACCAAACTACACACATCATTCTGATCTACATGCCCAACTAATCTTCGTTTTTACTAAGGGATTGACTGTAAATAGTAGAGACAGAAGGAGTGTTACCCGAGGAGAAGAAAGCGCTGGTACCTATCATGGGACATACCGGGCAGGGGCTAGATCCTCCTCAGTAGCTCTGTACGCATACGCCGACAGATGGCAGGCCGGACGGAGCTATAGGCTGGAGCTCGGGCGGATACCGTTCTTTATTTTTGAAGCCACAATTTAATAGTTAGTTCATAACAATATTACAGGACTTTTATTTGTACAACTTGGATATCACCCCTTCTGATATATTTTAGGGGTTAATTACCGATACATTGGCAACATGATTGCAGCATTGCAACTTATATTTTTATCACCTTTCAGAATAATACGGCATAGAGATTCCATCTACTTATGGATTCATTGCCTGAATTCACTGGAGATACCTGATCCATTCCTTCGACGGGCACTCGCCAGACTTGAACTTCTCCGTGTGGTTTCCCTTACCGGTAAGGGAATGCAGGAGGTCGACGATATCGGGTAGAATGAATCGGAAGGTCGTTCCAGCCGCGACGTCGAGATGGTTGAAACTCGGGAGCTTGCAGCTGTAAGTGGGTCCTCCCAATGATCTAATCGTCTTCTCCACCTGATTGAAAAGAAACAGGAACAACTATGTGTAATTTTTCTGGTAAATCGATGAAATGCTTCAGTTATGATTCTCCAGACCAAGGCAATGTAAATCGTTGTGCTTAATCAATTCGAATTCTCTCATTATTATCCCAACTGTATACAGCTCGTTAAATAGCTAACACCTGTTGAGGCTGTTGAGTTGCTGAATGATGATATGAAAAGGGTTGTTGACTGGGCCAATAACTATGCGATAATAATTAATCCCAGTAAAACTCAATTTATCATCCTTTCCAAGGAATCTATTAAGTTACCCATCGCATTATCAGATCTAAGGATCGATGGTCACACCATAAAGCCTGTGTCAAGTGTCCGTGATCTGGGAATTTTCCTAGATGTACAGCTGTCTTGGAATCGACAAGTCTCTCACATATTGAAAAAAGTTTATAGTTCCCTTTACACTTTACGAAGGTTTAAGAATTTCACTCCTCCTCGTTTAAAATTAATCTTAGCCAAATCATTATTAATACCACATTTCACTTACTGCTGTGAATTCTTTTCTCAAAGTTTGTCATCCAAAGAGCTCCATAGATTGCAAGTTTGCTACAATTCAATAGCCAGATATGTATTTGATAAAGGCCGATATAGCCACATAACTGAATTTTCAGAAAAATTAGTAGGTTGTTCTTTAGGAAACTATTTTAAATTTCGAATTTGTACATTCATATTTAAGCTTTTGTATGGTGGGGGCCCGGCTACACCAGAATACCTAGAGGGCATGTTTGCCTATGGGCGTTCTGGAAGGCTCCATGTCTTGAATGTGTCGCCCCATCGAACGGTCTCCTTGGGTAATTCCCTTCGTATTGCTGGTGCAAGGATATGGAACGCCCTTCCCATTGCCATCCGTCGTTGCCCTGACTTTTCTGCCTTCCTTTTGCTAGCTGAGAAGCATTTTGCAGCCTGAATTATTTATTCTAACCCACCACAACATTTTTGTTTTTATTATTATGTTTTAGCATACTTTATTTTTGTTTTTAATTATCTATATTTTTTTTTAACTACAAATACCGTACTATCTTATTGTATAAAAAAGAGCTGATTTGTATGTTAATGTAATTTTAATTTTTCAAAACTGAAAGGCCTACGAGGCTTATGTGTATGCATTTCGTTTGCCAAATAAATCTTCTTCTTCTTCTTCTTCATAACTGAATAACGCGCCAACAAGCAAACTCAAAAAAACCTACATCATTTTCAACAAATTTAGGAATCGTTTGGTCTCCAGAATTAATTGACACTTTTGTTTTGAACATTTCCAAGCATTTTAGGAATATTTATTTATATTTGTATAAGGGTAAAATTGTGGCTGGGTAAATTACACTGTAAAATCAGGGTTGCATTTGAGTATACTCTGAGTTTGAAAATTTGTTCTGAATTATTTTTTGAAAATCAGATAGAAAATGAGATATTATCGACCTTGACGAACGGGAGGCATTCTGTAATTAGACGAAACGTGGGAGCTAATATACGTACTTCCGTTTCTGAATTTATCGCTATTCTCAAACGATCTAAGCGATTATTATTCAACGCAGTCTAATTATAAAATGAAATTCGGATCGAATAGGACCATTTTCATGTAAAATACTTCAATCTAAGCGGGCTGGTAAGTAATTTCGATGTGGAATTAGGAAATCACGGAATATGATTGTAAAGTACCTAGTGGTGTGACCGGATATATGCTCTGCGGTTTACCTCTTTCCCGAGGCCTGGGGGCTTTTTCCCAAACGAACAATCACAACAAAAAATATACAAATATTCAATTATTGGAAATAATAATCTCCAATATGGGCAAGTGCTTGTGTGAGCTAAATTATTTTACAGGCATAACACAACCAAATAAGAAACGAAACTAAATTATATTACTGTTGTTAATATGTAAAACTCGAACAGGTTATAACAACTTATAGATTTTTAGTTTATTATAGTAAAACTGTTAAAATAAAAAAATAATAAACAGAAACATTGCTATTTTGCGTCAGTTGAGAGTATAGACTAGATTTGATCTCTGTTATGTAATTATTTATAGCCATTTTTGATGAAAAAGAGTAATTATGCAGAGCCAGGGACGTTGCAATGACAGGGATTCTAAGATTATAGCCTGTAACAATTGTGTCTCCGTGTCATGTGATAGAAAAACCAATTTATTATTCTTCAAATAGTTTTTGACGGAAATCATTGAAATCATTTCTTTAAATAAATCAAACGGAAGGATATTAAATGTTTTGAAGAGAGGAAGAGAGTGTTCCCTGTAATTTTTTCATCATCATGATTTTTATAGTTGGTACGTACACTTCTGGGCAGATATTATCGGATTAAAGGTTGTTTTATACGCACCGCCCCAAGCAGGGAGGCAGTAGGTCAATACAGAATGAACCAGGGCATAATAAACAGTTTTCAGGAGGTTACCAGATAAAAAATTCTTAAGCTTGGAAAAAAACAAACACATTTTTGTACGCACGATTTTGTGGATCATGGCTATGTATTGCTTCCATTTCAGGTGTTCATAAAAAATTACACCTCAGTATTTAACTTCTGAAACACGCTCTACCTTACTGCAACTGCTATTCACACACATTTCAGAAAGTATGAGTGACAATGCAATTTAATTTCAAAACCTGGAGGGAGACCTGACGCGTTTAAGGCATATGGCATAGGAGAGATCCCCCTTCTTACAGAAGGTTGACATTCGCTTAGGAGAGCCTATCCAAGGCATGTCATACATAGTTTGGACTTATTTTTTCCACAATAAGGAGGCAATATACTTCCGAATAGTGAAACTTCCATCCCTGAGGCTTTGCGCCAGGTACAGACTGCCAGACAATAAGTTAAAAACTATATTTAGATATTCATACCTTCTATACCCTCCCGGTTAAGTTTTTGGTTGTTGGCTCTCGGACCAAAGTTGAAAAAATCACGATTTAAATTTAACAAAAAATTAAAAAAAAAATTAATCGGATTTATTGATTTAAATTGGTAAAAAAAATATATATATCGGATTTATTTTATTTAAATAAGATTTTAAATTGGAATGTCATATTTTCATTTTTAATGTTCGCGTAAGGTTCTCGACAAAGGGTGGTATGTACGCGAAATGAAAAAGTTCCAGTCATGCAGCATGATCGTATGAGCGCATTTGCGGAATTACCGTACTATATTATGTTTACATTGTTTAGAAATTTAATGTTAACTACCAAATTTTATGGTAAAAAACTCGTTTCAAATAATATTCTGCGATTCAAATAATATTTTGGATTTCAAGTTTTTATTTGGCAGTTTCCATAGATTTTTCAGCAACTATTAATGAAATTCAAGTACTTGAGTACATTTTTCAGCATAATTTTGTATATATTTTTTTTAATGTTCTAGTTCATTTTTGATAAACTTATTTGTCTGAAATTCGGCTAAAAATACAAATATTCAACAATTTTTAGCCGTTTTAGCGAATTTTCTTAGAAAATAAAGCTATTGCTATGGCTCCAAAAATTTTAAAATGAAAATTTTCAAAAATTTTCTTCATCGAAATCTGTTTTGAGGCATTCTGAAATGATTCCTGGATTTTAACGCTTTTTTATATGTATATATATATATATATATATGTGTGTGTATAAGTATATATATGTATGTGTCATTCCAGACGATAACTCTCGATAGAATTGAGATAAAAACTTCGTTCTTTCGCCAAAAAATCAAGCATTTCAAAAGAAAGGACAAAGTGGACAGCAATTTTGAGCACATTAAATTGGTCAAATTTCGAAAAATGTACCCAAAAAATCACTAAAAATGGCTAAAAACGGCCAAAAATCGTTAAATTTCTATTTTTTGCAGAATTTTAGTCAAAACTAAATTTTTAACGATTAACTAGGACATTAAAAATTTTTGCTCAAAATTATGATGAAAAACGTACTTAAATGTCATTAAAATTTGCTAAAATATCTATAAAAACTGCAAAAAAATTTAAAAATCAAAAATCCCTTTTGAATCAGTGGAATTTTATTTAGAATAAGTTTTTTGCCATAAAATTGGTTTTTAACCATTTCTGTCAACTAAAATTGCTCCAATTTCAATGCAATTTAACATACTATAGTACTATAGATAGTTTATGAAAATTCGCTCATACGATCATGCTGCATGACTGGAACTTTTTGACCTTTTTTCCCTTTTATTTGGCTCATGTTATTGATCCACGTGCCATAAAATTGTAAAAGAACCATAAATTCAACGTAAAAAAAAGTTTGGCCATTTGCAGTGATTTGTTTAGCACATTTTTTAAAAATTGGCCAACTTAATGTACTCAATAAGTGCTGGCCAACGAGTTCTTCCTTCAAGAACGGAATTTTTATCTCAGCCCTAAGGAGAGTTATCGTCTGGAAGGAAATAATAGCGATAAACTTGATATGATTAGTTTCAGAATGTATCTAAATAGATTTCAATGGAGAAATTTTGATTTTAAATTTTTTGGAAGCAGTAGCTTCATTTTTTACGAAAAGTCTCAAAAATAATCAAAAGCTAGCGATATTGAGCAAAGCGGAGAGAGGCGGTAGAGAGACTCTCATTTTTAGCGATTCTAATTCTCGATCACGATTTTAATTGGTTTATAACGATAAATCGTGATTCAAATCATGATTTAAATAAATTTGATTTAAATCAAACAACCCTGTCTCGGACTATCATTAAGCTAAGAAGAAGTAGGTATGTGCTTCATCTACCTTGAGCACTGAGTGGATTCCACCGAATCGGTATGAATCCTTGTGGTATTTCAGAAAAGGGTTCTTTTTCTGTAAATGTCCATTGGGAGCTCACAAGAATGAACGTTGGTTTATAAATACCTCATTTCTCATTTACTTCTTGTTTGTGGCTTCAAAAATTCTGCCGTGTATGTTCACTATGTTCAGTCAATGTATAATAGCAATAAATATATAATTTATTAACGAAATAAAATGCTCAGGATACCATTGTGTAACTTACTTCGGGTACAAGGAATACGTCAGCATCGCTGTAGTAGATAGCGACGGGAGATGTTATTTTATGCATGTCATACAAAGGAGCCCATTCCGTGCCATACCTCTTCTTGTTCTCTTCTCTTCCATAGTCGTACTCAGCAAAATCACCTAAAACAATATATATTGATTTTATGAGTCATTTATTGATTTGTAATTGGTATACTTCATGATTGGTAGATAATATCTCTAAGTATTGAGTTAATTTGATGAAAGGTCGATGGTGTTGATACAACATACGACACAAACAGCGGTTAGTCGAGGTGCAGTCTAACTAACATCTCTAAAAAACGTCTGCCGAATTGGGAGTGGCACGTAGCTTTCTCGTAACCGTAACATGAATCTATATATCATTGAATTGTTCTAAATGATATTAAATTTTCATTTCCTTAGCGCCATTCCTTAGCGGGCAACAGTAAATCAAGATGCAGCGTAAAACTTCAAAATCGGTCAGACTACCGACTAAATCAGAGACAAATTACAGGAGACTGTCTGGGAGCTAACTCGCACAACCACAGAAAACTTCATCGAAATTGGAGTAAAGCTTGGTAGTAGGTTTGGCTGTGACAAAGATTTACAACAGACAAACAGTAAGACAGACACGGAACCGAAATTCATCAGTAAGCTCTGAAACGCTAAAAGTGAATTGAAATTTTGATTTTGGAAGACTAAAATTGTTTCGACTTCTCGCTTTTCTACCTAGAAGAAGCAAAAAGGTGAGGAAAAAAAGTCAATCAACAAAACTATTACAAACTCGGCGCTCCACGCCTCGGCAAGGGGCAAGCCCTCTCGACCCCCCTACTTCTATTTACATACTTCGAATGAAATTATTGAAATACATAATGTGTTTTAGCTCACGCGTTTCACATAAACCCGTGAAACCCGCATATAGGAATAGAGAGTTTTGGCTTTTTACGGAAGCTGACTGTACGTGGCCGTAAGACGTAGTTAATCAGCTGACACCGTAAACGTAAATGATAACCTTAGTGATAAGCTTAGTTCTCATTTTTATTCCATTTGTTTTATTGGGAGCGGGATGAATGTGTCAGGTTATGATAAGACGCCCGCAGATAGGTCTCGTGACCGTAAAGTTTAGCGTTCAGGTTAGCATCCAACGCTTCGCCTCATTATGGATTCACCCTGGTACCTACGTCAGAAATACTGTCCTTCACAAAGATCTCGACATCCCTGAGGTGGAAGAATTAATCAAAACGACCATCAGCCGCCTCCTTGTCTCTATTTCAAACCTTCCGACTCCTATACTCAGAAATCTATTGTCACTATGGGATGGACATCAACCAAGATGGCTGAAAAGAAAAAGATCAGCTGACCTACTAAACTGAAGTGCAATAAAGTGAACTAGTCCAACATTTTGTCGTGAAAATTTGTTATATAATTACCTAATTTATAGAACCGTTATCCCAATTTATTCATGTTGAACTTATTAATCTTTAAATTATTGCGCAACGCAGCTATTTGAGTGGGATTGTCGTTGGACAGAAGAAACCCCGACACATGTGCCATGGTACGTCCCGTACTGAAAGAGTATCTATATGCAAAACTTATAGTATTTGATACTGAAAGTTTGAATAAAGTTTAGGGGGAAAAAAATCCACTTGGTGTTAAGTATCACTGGTTTACGTTCGGAGGCGTGGAACCGCGGACATTGTGGAAAGCAAAAACTCTCTAATGACTCAGATTTTGCGGTGTATCTTAACAGTACTCTATGTAAAGTTATGTAAACAATTATTCAAATAACCATGCTCATTACTCAGCTTGTTGGCCACGCACTTCGCAGTAGTTAACGTGATAGGATTGGATAAATCGAGAGCTTTCGAACGAATGGTCAACGAATTTCCCTGGCAACGATTCGGTTGTGAAAATCATCAGAAATTGTTGCAATACATTTTCGTTACACATGAAAGTTCCGTTACACATGTTCGTTTCGTTTTCGGTTGGAGATGCCAAGTCTAAAACACTTTCTGTATTAATATAACTTCAACTTTTATCCTATGCCCCATATTTCATTTCCAAATACCGTAACAGAAACAGCTTCGAAATTGCCGTTTTCATTAATTGGTTTCGAAGCATCTGGGGGCTTATCACTATTGCACGTGCAGATTCTATAACAATTAGTTAATGTGTTAAATCAGTTACGAGTAGAAGGTAATTTTTACCGACTGTGCTTTTATTTCGAATACCAAAACCCGATCCCTAAAATGGAGTTTATTTCGTATTTGGACTACATGCTTCACAAATTTTATTATAGGTAGACGGAGAACCTCAGAGTGACACCAGTGTCTATTCTGCAAACACATCCTATCGGTTGGGTTTGAACTCATGTATTTGGGGAGTTCTCGGAAAATGTTTTCGACTTGTATGAATTTCTGAAGTTGCGTGCCTGATTAATGTGGTTCGGATACATGTTTTACCCTACTTTTCGTAGAAACTTGGGAGTGGGGATACATTTTCTTTGCGTTTCAGAGGGTGTAGTTAACATGTTTACAATATTCATTCATTTTCTGATTTCTTTATATAACTATACCTATATATATATTTATTTATTTATGGACAACATTTTGTTCTCACTAGTCTTCCGAAACCGCTGGCCCGATTTGGACCAAACTTTGATATGTGTAACAGAGTTACCTCCTGAGAGGTCCATCAAGCTCCCGTCAGAGCACCAGAGATAGCGTCGTCGGCGTTCCATTGATGAAACAATGGGCGCCGCGGTCTATTCTCGATCTTATTGACAGCTGAGTTTGGCGTTGGATGGAATCCCAGGCAACCCCGGGCCATGTTTCTTCGGAAACATTAACACCCCAAAAAATAGTGGATTGGACTACTTGGCGCCAGCCGTGCATAATCCAAACCACGCTCTGCTACCATATAAGGAATTTAGGTGCCCCCCCCCCCCCCCAGAGGTGCAATGGGGGCCTAAATCCTCATAAATCAGGTAGAGGAGGTAACAGGCATCCCGTCAGAGAGATACCACCCCTACTAATGAGCTTTTAATGAGCCATGTTCGGGGAAGGTTAGTTTCCCAGTCGCCTGGGATTCCATCCAACGCCAAACTCAGCTGTCAATAAGATCGAGAACAGACCGCGGCGCCCATTGTGTCATCAACGGAACGCCGACGGCGCTATCTCTGGTGCTCTGACGGGAGCTTGATGGACCTCTCAGGAGGTAACTCTGTTACATATGTTGTATTACCATGTCGGAACCTGTGCCTCGCTGACTTTGGTGAGGATTCGCTATCCACGAGCCGTAATATCAATCATAACTATGGAAAAATCGTGGTCAATAATCTCTCCTATTCAATTTGTTAGGGGTCCTCTCTGTGACAACAAAATGCGAGCAAAGGAGCGCCATCCTGATCAGCTGAGTAAGCTATAATCTTTCCTGTTCACAGCAGGACGTTGAAAATTCATCGGAACCCTCTCTGGGACAGCAAGAGACGAATTACCTTATAGGCTCCATTCTGATAAGCCAAGTGTGCTAAACGTTATGTCGTCTGTCAGTTTGCAAGGAAATTTGATAGGGAGCCTCTCTAGGACATCAAGGGGCGAATGAAACGGGCTCCACCCTGGACTTAGCTGACCGATTAGAAAAGTTGGTTCTACTTACGCAAACTGCGTGTTTGTTGTACCTACCTATAATCGTAAAATATGGAAGTAGTAAAGTACAGCTTGATAACATGAAAACAAAGAGTTTTTAATCAATGTAATTAACTCGTAGGTAGGTAGTAAAGTTTAATTGACCCACCAGTCTCATACATTTGAAGGATGTGCTTAGTACATTTCGGGTTCGCGCCTCCAAGTGATGAAGCGGCAATATAGCAAACTGCATTCTAGATGTGTAAAATGACAAAGTAGAAAAAGTTGTATAATCAAGTGGTTCAACATTTTGATGTTCTCAATAAGCTTGAAAACTCATATTTTAAGGAAAGAAAGACTTTGAAATAAGTACACAACTATATTTTAGAATCAGTATACATGTTACAAACATAATTCCTTGCACGTATGCAGAATGACTAGGTTTATAATGTAAGGTATCTGTATTGTAATCTAGAACAGTTCTAAGTGAGGATTTATTATAACAGGGGTATCCATCCCATATGTAGTTTTGAAGTGAAAGTAAATAGGTAACCGAAATACATAGTTTTGATTGACAATAATAATGCAATTAAAGCACATTATTTAATGCCCTTTCTTGATAATACTCAAGTTATGTGAAGCACTCTTACAGCAGGGATGAACACTCTGCTTAGATTACGGCCATGCAGCTGATAGTGCAATCCTCAGCTCCAGCAGTGGCTCACCAAATACTTACTATGGATGAATGGAAGGCAATTGACCTCTTAGGACATGAAAGAATTTTACGGACGGTTTTGGGATTGACATCTTCTCTATGAGAAGTGACCATTCTGTTCCGGTTTATGGGTTCAACAAGTGCTTCAATATGAAAATCTGTAGAAGGACTGAATGGAAGAGAGCCAGGCCATTTATGACCAGACCCTTTGTCACCAAACCTCCTGATCACTATGATGGGGTTCTGGTTATGCACAAAGAAGGTTCCGGAATAGAGGAGATGTCAGGGGCTGGTAGGTACCTATACACTTAGTAGGTATATTCGGTGAGAGTCCACATCTGGAGGCATTTTTTTTTTCTATTGGAAAATACACCAAAGTACTCGTACTACAGGCATTCCCGAATTCCTGACCATGGAACTCGGATTAACTGAGTGATTTTGAACTATTAAAGAAGGTGTGGCCAGCGCTGCTCCATGCACGTGACTAGGCGAATATTTGTCTCTTTTGAAGCACTTTAAGCTTTAGGAGTAGGAGTTAAGAATGCTATGTTACTAAAGAAAGGACCAAATTATCTTACTGGTGGAAGGTGAAAGGCTCGTCCGAAGTTCAATTTTAGGCCTATAGCGAGATAGATGGGCGGTGTTGTCCGGCAAAGATGGTAAATCTCTTTCTTCAGGTTTCCTATGAAGGGGAACCAATCGTGTTGCCCAGACTTCTCGAAAACGTCCTTCAAAGAATGAAAATTTATCAAAACTGTTGAATAGAGTAACAAATACAATGATCGTTTGCTCAGTGTGGTGTATGGGTGCGATGGGAAGTCCCCGTACCATAAGTTTCAACGGAATAGGAAGAGCGCAAGCTCGAAAACCAACGCTTTCGTCAACACTTTCGTTCACCAGAACTGGAAAACACAATTTCATGCCTCTAAAGTCGAATGGGACCAAATCGGAACTCCAACGAACACTTTAAGACCAACCCGAGCAAAAACTGTGGAAATTTATACTGGGAATATGGCGGAAAATGAACATAGCAGGGAATGAATTTTTTTTCCGTCATTTCCCGCATATTCTCGCTGATTTCTCCAGGAAGACAGCATGTATAGGCAATTTTGACGGCACCGTCGTGTTCTACGGGTCCAGAAACGTAACTTTGTCGCTGACAAACACGTAAGTTTGTCTAAGTGCTCTCGATCAAATTTTAATGTGGCAGCGGATAGAAGATCGAGCGCTCGGGGAAGAAACGCGCATTAAGAGACTCCAACCTTCTTCCCGCCTTCCAGCCCATGGTTCGGGTGGGAGTAGAAAATTTTAAAATCGCTAAAGCCCCCTTTCGGAAAAATGCAAGAACATCCCTCCACTCGCAAACTCCCCCCACTCAGCCGTTTGTCCGTGCACAGACAAACAGACATACGGAGTTTCATTTTTATAGTAGAAATAGACATACAGATACTAGCCTGCAAGCCTTCTAGACAATATCTCTCCTCAAAATCAGAAAAAAATAATAATTAAAAAAAAAAATCATCAATCATAGTATTTAAATTTGAAAAAGTGCGCTAAAAAAGGAAAGCTAAACATGGTTAGGTAAATTAATATTTTATAGTAGAATATTACTCTGAAAAAGTATATCAACTAGGTATAAGCTAGATCGATTAAAAATATTTGTTCAGAATCGTGCCGAAAATATGGTGATATTTCATCAAAATGTCTAAAATTTTCATCGCAATAAATTGCCAAAGTTGCTGAAATTCAGCAGGTTTCAGCAGAATGGCAGAACTGCAGTTTTTCGCGATTATAAATACAATGAAAAATG
This sequence comes from Adelphocoris suturalis, assembly GCA_030762985.1. Taxonomy (NCBI): domain Eukaryota; kingdom Metazoa; phylum Arthropoda; class Insecta; order Hemiptera; family Miridae; genus Adelphocoris; species Adelphocoris suturalis. The sequence continues at coordinate 13,198,757 of CM061043.1, forward strand.
TAGCAAATTCAAGTTTTGATAATTATTGGGGAAAGAGAGGTAGTTTTGGAACACAAAAAAATATTACAAAAAAAAAAGTCATTTTTTGACCCAATCTTGTTTTTTTGTTCTCCTGAGAGAAAAAAAAAGCCTTGGGAGTTAAGCTCCCTTTTCCCTTGCACGGTCACAAATTAAAAACGCTCACAAAGGTTTATTATTTTTTCAATTGAGTATGATCGTAGTTTTAGTTGGCTTGCGTACGTCATAAGGCCCGTCCAGACTCCTCGGCGTGTCCTATTTCGAGTTGCCACAACCTATACTTCTATAATTATATACGCATGTTTATATTTCTCGATTTGAGCTCGATTTCTCGATTTGAGCAAATAGTTATTGCCTTAATAATAGCATTATCTAAGTACGTACGAAAAGTCGAGAGGATATGTTATTAAATATGCGTAGGAAAAGCATTGGTATTAACACACAAATATGACCTAGAAAAAAACATATATTCATGCCTCGAAGGAACGCCGTACCCACCTCATGGTGCCGCGGTGTATTATATGGGTATAACATGTAAAATTAATAAATATCCATCCTCCTACACCCCTCTGCTACGCCCCTGGTCACCCCAGACACCACAAGGTGCCGCGGCGCCTCCTCTCACTCCACCCCCCGCTCACCCCCCGCTCACCCCCCCCCCTCCCCACCAACTGTGACCCCCTGCCAAGCGTGCCAGGCGTGCGTGCGTGCGTAAGTCTAACACTCAAAGCCTCGAAAAAGACACTTTTTCGCCCGTTTTTGGCCCATAGCATCTATGCGAGTAAAGCGATCGGGATGGTTAACGTTAGGACCAACTAGACCCCAAATGGAGTCTATGTGCGAAAGAACGGGTTTTTTAAGTCAATTCTTAGGCCTTTTATGGCCCGGACGGCGAACGGCGGACGGCGGACGGAAATTTCAAATTTGGATTCTACGCACCTTGAAACGTAAAGTGACAAAGTTTGAGGGGGGATTATAAACATTTTTTTGCTACACGATCACGTAGGCTTATTATTGGAAATAATAAACCAAAAACGAGGATTGGCCACAACGTTTTATTCTCCCCTCTCAACCTACTCACCCAACTTGGCAGACGTTTTTAGGTGTTAGATATAATTGATTCAAATCCATTCTAGTTGCAATTTTCAATTCGATAATTACTAAACAATTCGTTTATTATCAATGGATTTACTGGTATTGACCAACAGATGTTAATTTTATATACGAACTAGCCGCTCCGGCTCGCTTCGCTCGCCTCCACGTCCAGCCGGGGGGCAAGCCCCCCGGACCCCCCATTAAGTTGCTCGCTTCGCTCGCGAGGTGTGGCTGTGTACATTCGATGGTCTTTTACTCCCCCATTTAGGTGTACTACAATTGAAACATGTAGGGGGTTTTGCTCGCTTCGCTCGCAAACGGTAGATTCCTATGTTTAAAGTGTGTAGGGATGTTGCTTGTGTACGGAAATGAAACCCCCTAGTCGTGGACTTTCGTTTGAGCCCACACATGGATTTTCCAGTTTTTCTACACCCCACCCCTCACAACCACCCCTTACTGAGCAGGGGTTGCGCAATTTTGATGTGGCCTATATTTTGCGCCGGAAGTGGCTGGTCATATTAAAGAAAGAATCGCGCAAATCGGTCAATCCGTTCAAAATTTATGGAGGTACATACATACAGACACTTTATTAATATAAAGAAGATGATTGTCATTGATAATTGTGTATGAGATGAGTACTTACCACTATAAGAGGAAGATGCCTGAACCACAGAAGTGTGAGAGAATTCATGTCACTCATTTTGCGAATATTGTTGACGACCGGGACCAAGTAGATAGCTGCACGGATCTTGTGGTTGTAGGAAGGCCTTTTGGATGCGAACACGGCGTGGTAAGAGCAACCCAGCGACATGCAAGTGAAGATTAAATCATCGTAGCTGGTTTTCTTCAGGATAAAATCAACGAAGGCGGGAATGTCGTACATCCCGATTTCATGAAACCTAAAAAAATGAAGTCGTCATTAAAAAGCTCCAACGTAATATTGTGAGAATGAATAGAATGCCTGAACCAGGTAAAAATGCTAATTGTTTGGTATAAACACAAGGTTTTTCTCTCTCACCCTAAAGCGCATAGGCGGGTCTCATCCGGACCACTCTGATTGGTCCCTTAATCCTTTCTAATCGCCATGTCTTAAATTCCTATTTCTTGCTTCGTCGTCATCCTTCTTACCAGTCGCTATATGCCAATTACCCCCACATTCGCTAATCTATTTCTGCAGTCCCCCAAACTCTCGTGCTTCCAAATTCTTTGAGTGCCGTCCGTCTACAACTTTACGTGTGCGGCCTCCACTAGAAGCAGTACCGGATCCCGGATTCTCGGAGCGACCTCCCATCAGGTATAACCTGCACTTCTACCTACACCTACCTTCCTACCATTCCTTTTGTATGCATGCCGATTTGGGGGGTTTTGGGTTGAATGCCCATATTCTTCTGCTCACTTTTGCGCTAAATCAGCCCTAGGCTTTGTGATTTCTGTATAATTTTCGGCCAATTTAACAATTGTACCTACTGGTCGATGAAATTAGAAATATCATTTCTTACTTCTTAAGGCCGGTTTCAACAAAGTTTTTAATCAACGTTTACTCATTAAACCGAAGATCTCAGCTGTTGAACAACGATATCCGGTTTCACCAACTCCGGTTCAGATAAATCAATGATAAAATGCGCTAAATCAACGACCATCCAGCCGAATTTTGATGGTTAGCGTTTCAATAAACGATTTACTAGGTAGGCAGTTCTTTTCGCCATCTTTGTTTACATGGCCAAAATCCTTTTTTGCTACGTTTTCTCATCTGTTTCGCTACATTTTTCCAATTATTTTCTACGTTTTCCTACATGCAGGAAAATGAGGAACGATTACATTAGGAGACGATTGAAATGATTAGCTCATCCCTAATCATCTGAGTAAGCTAAATTCTCTCCTGTTCATCGTAGGAAGTTGAAATTAGATATGGAGACTCTCTGGAACACTAAGGAACGATTGAATTGATTTGGGTCTTGGGCTAATTTATTTGAGACATTTTGAAATGGATATTTATCATCTGTCATGGGTCATTTCACATCTGTAGCCTGTATTTTTTCACCTATCATGGTTCATATCGCATGATTTTTTTTCCGTTTTAGAGGTAAAATTATTTTTAAACTAAAAACTTTATTTTTCTTGTTCAATAAGGTTTTGATCAAGCTTTGGAACACATGGCAGGAGACATCACATTAAGGGCCTTTCTGTCCTTGATTGTTTTTCTAAATTAATCTCCAAGGTTCCTGGGGAGAAACGTTGTAGATTAATAAAAAAACAATTTAAGGACAGAAAGGCCTTTTTCGTAAAGTCTTGTTATAATTTGAACTGTCCAAATAAAGAAACGTTGCATATCTCAGGAGTTTCGAATTTCATTCTGGAAGGGTTGAATAGAGTGGGATAATCGAAATAAATCGTGATGTTTTTACTATTCTAGTCAGATTTTCGTGTTTTTTTTTTTTTTTTTTTTTTTTTTTTTTTTAATCCAGATTATAGTCAGGTTACGCAACAAACCTTGGAAGTTTCAAGTTTACTTCCAGTGGGGGTAAATGAAAGAGGTCATTCCGATAAATTATAATATTTCCGTTTTTCTCATCCGATATTTTTTCCCATTTTCGGTTTAGATTTCCGAAAATTGAGGATTTAATTTGCATGTCGGGTTTGAGAGAAGAAGAGTGATGGAGGGGGGAATGAAATCGACTATCTATTTACTAAGCTATTCTCAACTAATTTTTGTGATTCTCTTTTTGTTTGACTATTTTACAATGTTGCTCGAATTCAAAACACATTATCATCTTCATCATCTTTTTTTTTAAATACTTATTTGTATCTCTCATTCTCAGTCAGTTAATATTTCATAACGGTGGGGGAGATACCAATATACCTACTTATTTTTCGATATGTGATATTTTCAACCAAATTGTAAAAACAGTTTCTGGTTGAAACGCATTCAAGTTAGGTCATAATGGAGATGTACAATCAGTAGAATTACGATATATTCGCTTTTCTCGACAAAATCATATAATACGAACCGGTCATAGGGACGTCACTGTATTATTATTCAAAAAGATGCATATTTAAAAAAGAATTAGCGTTGTCTTTTATTGAATGAGTCTGAATGGTGTCAAATAAATATAAAAAACATCTATTCAGACAATAAATTTATAGCTTAATCTGAAAACGAGGGGAAAATTGGTAATAAGATACCTTTGAGAAATAGTGATTTTATAAGGTGAAGTCGGAATTCATCGAAAATTCACGAGAAAAATCATAACTTTCGAACAAATTAAGATGGGGCACTTTTTCTTGCGGAGTTTAACGAAATTTTTCATGTGATTTACCTAATTTAAAAAAATTCTTCGACACCATCCCCTTCCATCCTGTATACCATTCAATGATAAATTATTATATTAGGCACATTAAATGAGAGAAACTACTTGTTTAGTTTGCACTAGGTAAACAAGTTAGTGAAGTTAAAAATATGTAAAACGTACCTACGTTAAACTTACGTAAAATCCCAGAATTCTTTATCTTTTGTTGTAAGGTTCACATGCTCTTTCGACCTCATGGTTCCTCTTTGATCTCCCAACCAAACGTCGTATCCTTGATCTGCGAAGCCTAAAGCTGAAAATGTTTATAGAAATGAGTAGTTAATTACGTTTTCTCAGGCTCGGCTTAGTCATAATATGTTATGTTATATGTTATAATTTATAACATAACATATAATGTTATGTAATGTTATAATATGTTTTGAAATTATATAAACGGAACATTGAAAAATAGATGGTTTTCAGGTAGGCATACGATTTCGGAGTCTCAATACAGTAACATTAAAAAAAAAAAAAAAGAAAAAAAAAATATATATATATAAAAATATAAACAAGGTGTTAAGGTTCTTGAGGGTTGGTCAATGAATCAGGTTGTTTCCTTACGCCTAGGCGTAAGGAAACAACCTGATTCATTGACCAACCCTCAAGAACCTTAACACCTTGTTTTTAAGAAAAAGTGGTCGAGACCTCAACATATTGTTATATAAATATATATATGTTTTTACGGTTGGTAAGCACAGGTTACTTTATCCGTAACATGAATGGAGGTATAGATAATTTAAAAGTTGTAAATAATTCTGAAATATTCCATAGCGAGTTCTTATGGTTGCGAGAATTAAGTCAAGATGTAACGTGAAAAGTACGAAGTTGTCATCGAGAGAACCGTACTAGGACAATTTTACGTTTGCGCATGTTGAGAGTGAAGTATTGTTTTGTGAACAATGGAACTGATAGGGAATCATCTACAGCCCAACCCGTACATTCCCTGAAAATGTTATCAGCATCGGATGAAAACTGGCTTGCTACAAGAATTTCACGCATGCACAACTGCTAATATTAATACAATCATGTTGAGATTGATTAGAATGATTACATCGATTGGAACGAGATCGGAAGACGAGGCCGTGAGCAAATGATGCTTGATGAAACTGATAGGAGACTCCCAACCCCTTACATCCCCTAAAAATTTTATCAAAGTAGGATGAAAACTGTGGAAATCAAGCTATAGAAGGATTTTAGACAGAAACACACACACAGAAACACACACACACAGACACACACACACACAGACGAATGGCCTAATAAAATGCGAGTGGAAATTTTGATTTTGGCGAAAACATTTTTTCATCTTCTGAAAGTGAAAAAAATGCTTCCGCTACCTATAGGTGTTCTCGAAAGCAATATACCTACCCGATGAATGTGTTGATAAACAAATATTAGACAATCATGTACACCATTGAGAGAATATAAGTAAGAATACCGATGTTGGAGTCCAGTCTTCGATTCACCAGCCAAGCTTCAGATTGCATGAAGTATCCATTCACCAGCAATATGGGATACCTCCTCTCAGAACTCGTTTTGTTAGGGTGTATAATCCTGTTGAGATTCAAGATGTACCCATCTTCACTTGTGACTGAGTAGTTTTCATAGCCAAAGCCATTGCCTTCTATTAAGCGCCTCTAGAACCATAACGATTAAATAAAACTATTAATAGTTACCAAAAATGAAGACAGATTTTATATGTCCTGAGGTAAAGAAATAGTTCATTCCTATGAAACTTTATAAACAGGTATAATATCAAATATTGTAGTGAATTTAACTTGACTATTTGAAATTGGCTAAGAGAGTCTAGCAAATGAATTTGAAATTGAACTCAAAAACAGTTCGTGTTCAGGTCTTTGAACCTTGTCTGAGAACTACCCTATTGGACTTTGGATGTGACGGGTGGTGTGGAGAATAGGAGACTAGTAGTTGAATTGGATTCAAAATTGAACAGTTATGTTGAGTCGAATCCATTGTTATTTGACTAAATCCGTGGGTTGATGAGGAATATGAAACCAGAACCACCACGTGCCTCACAGAGGATAGGTTAACATCGGAGAACTATGTTGAAAAGAGAGTTAGGCCGGATCTGTACCAGTGGCTCACGAGGGATAGGCAAAATTTCCTTTGGAATAAACCCGTGGGGCGAATTTGGAAGGTGCCTGATTCCAGAACGCAAGCGACCCGTGGTTCAGAAGGAAACAGATTGCTACCAGAGCAAGTCCCCTCTTCCATGTGGCCCGATCAGTCAGGGGACAGATGACGTATTTTTCTGTCTGGTCTTAGAAGCTTGCTCCGTCAGCTCTTGTTTGTTGTTGAAATGCTATACGATAATATTACACCGGATTGGATCATAGGAAGGATATTATAAAGAATGGTGATAACTTCACATTAGCTATAAATGTTTGCATTATTATGGTAGTTACGTAACATACGAGTTAATATAATAAGTATGTAACCACAAACAGAGGAGAGTAATGGGAGCTATAACAATTATTGCGACACGTGCTTGCATAGCGAGTGACAAAATGGAGTCAGCGGGGTGACAGGAAAGAGGCTGGTCCCTCACCAGCAATTTCAAACGTACCAGCTGAGTGTTAGTACATATTTTCTATACTTAAGATATGCATGTCCTCTTGTATTCACACTTGATTGATAGGAACTTTGGAGTTTCTAGAAGTTGGGATGAACGCGGTAATATTGCTTTCGTTATCTGATTCAGCTACCCCAAAAACCCCCAGTTCACTGTTACTTTCTTTGTTACTCGACATCAGTTTTTTTTTGTGTTCACCAGTGTAATTTTCAATTTCATATTCTCTGTATTTAAAGGTATTTGTACAGCTACGTAAAAACTCATGTTGCAAACACTGAAACAAAACATTTGGTAAGTAATGCATTCATAACAGGGACGACCCTATGAATGGAATTATTTGATTTTGGTGAAAATTAAAATATGGAAAAAATATACCATGATATTTAGAAAATTAACCTTTCCTCTTTTATCATTTGAAACCTCCAAGGTTGCATAACTTGACTAAAATCTGGATTGAACGAATAACAAAAAATTTGTGAAGGAACAAAACAAGAATTTCGAAAATCGCTTGAAAGGATCAGTAATTATCCCCTCTACCCCCCACCACGACAGCAAAACCAAAATTCCCAAGGTTTGTTGCACAACTAGGTTAAAATTGGAATCGAACAATGCGAGAATCACGAGAATCGATTGACAAACATTTGTCGAAAGCTACGTTTTTTCGGCTTTACCCCCTCCATTCCACTTCTTTCATTATGAAATTCAAAATTTCCGGAGTTTGTTGCACAAATAGACTGAATTGGGATCGAATAATGAAAGAATCTCGAAGATGGGTTAAAAATTGTGACCTGAGCAGCGTCGACGAAATTTGTTACACACGCGCGCACGCGCACACACTCACACACACACACACACGGATTCGGTCTGAAATAGGTCTGAAACGGATTTGTATGAGGTTATTTATTTTCTCATGCTTGGGCTGTCCCACACCCCCTGGATCAATTCCAAAAGGTCGTCCTTCTATTGTGTAGCTTCAGAGCCTTGCGTCAGAGGGACGTCCTACGAACCCAAGCTCGTGAGCGGGCCCCCAAAGTTCGCCTGGGAGGTCTCCGAAACTACTGGACCATCGTTTATGAAACTCGGGTCACAAATCACATTTGGCGTCTAGTTGGTCCAAGAAGCTCGGCATCAATTTCGATTAACTCTCCAGGGTAGCATTTAAGCGTGAAATATTAAAAAATCGAGACCTTGAAAATATTCAAGGAAACAGACAATCGGTTGGAAAAACATTCCATTGGAATTCTCCCTTCACGAAATCGAGTTTAGTTTAACTTTCGTTACCTGTAGATGGACCTGGTGAAGCGTGGGTAGGTGATTTATTTTTACCTCATTAATTTATAGTAGGTGAATGCTACGTCAAAATCAGTATACTTAGATCCGAGGGACTATAGGTAAGTGATGATGTTTTATTTAATTGCAATAACTTTCTCTCTGTAGGTGCCTAAATCTACGTTTTCATATTCAGTCAGCTTTTCGCCCGACTACCACGAAGTTAAGAACGAGTAAATCTGTTAAGAAGGTGCATTACGCTAAGGGGCTCATGAGGCTAATTTCGTTCATAATTAACCTAGGGTACTGAAACCTGTAATGGAGCTCCTTTGGAACATCTAGAATACAAATACAAAGTATAGAGGGGCTCTGGTCAGCTGAGGGGCCTCTGATGCTAATTTCTGTCCTTATCGACCTATGATGATAAAATTTGAAATAGAGAGGTTTTGAAACATGTAGACCATGCAGTTACAAGGTATGGAGGTGAACTGATGAGCTGAGAGACCTCAGAGGCTTACGTATTATCAAATCAAACTGTGGGGCTGAAATTCAAAATTTTCTCAGTTTTGGGACACCCTGAAAACAATTCAGCGAGATTTGGAGAACCGCTTATCAGCTATGTGTCCTCTGAGACAGATTTCTTTTCTAATCGACCTACTGAATAACCTAGGTAATTGTAATTAAGGATTTTATGTGCAAGTATCAAACATAATTTCAAATCAATATGCAGACTACGCAACCGTTCTATATGGAGGGTAGACGACGTTGACATGACTCATAAAATTGTGGGGGCCTGGCGCTGTAAAGGGGTGAACCCATTTTTGCGATTCGCGAAGCATCGAGTTTCGATAATATATCATATACGGAGTTCAATATTGTAAACCAATGATCTGCGTACAGGGGCCATCTAACAGAAATAATGAACCTTTGGGTTGTAATTTGTAGCGTTTTTTATTGCGAAGCTTATGTTTTGAATCACGTTTCCTTGACAGGAGTACTTAATCGACAAATGTATGTTTTATACGCTACAACTCAATTAGTAAATTATCAAGTTGGTATTAAAGCCTTAACAGGGGAAGAATCTTCCCTCCCCTCGCCCCAGTAGGGACAATTTCGCAGGATTTGCCACCTAATTTAGGATAATTCATTTCTTAACCTGCGTTGTTAGGCAGAGGTGCCCCCCCCCCCCCCCAAGCGCAACGACTCGAGCCCCCCCCCCCCCCCCTCCAACTCCTGACCCCTCCCCCCCCCCAACTCCCGACCTCCCCCCCCAACTCCCGACACCCCCCCCCCCAAATAAAATAGGTATTTATTAAATAGGTAATGTAAATGATACACTGATGTGATAAAGAATTGAAAATAGCTGGCGCTAGCAAATTGTTTGTATAAATCTTATTACTTGTAAAAAAAATTGCATAAAAAAATTTAAAAAATACTAATTTTTCTAACCCCCCCCCCCAAAAATTTTAACGACGCAGTTTGCGTCGGGACCCCCCCCCCCCCCCCCCCTGTGGGCATCCCTGTGTTAGGTATATATTAAGTAGTATTAAAGGGTACTTACGATGCCACTTTTCCCAAATATCAGTGGAAATTTCGTCTTGGGCACGTTGGCCAGCTGAAAAAAGGCGGCCGCAACTGATAAACACAAAACGAAACAGAACCACACTCCTTGCATGCTTTCACTCATCTGATCCATTGTGTCTTACGTGTTAGAACTTTTATAAGTAGGAGAACATTTAAAAAAGAGTCTTATGGCTGCACCGATCATTCATTTCACGGCAGCAATATATGACTTATTCATAAAGTCGATTATAGTGGTTACTGAGCATGTCTCTGGGAGAACAAAGAGACAGATTAAGGCATCCCAGTTTAGCTCGTTTAAATCACTGATTTAAGTGAGACACTTACTATACCACCATTTTAATCGGCCACTTTGGCCAATCTAATTTAAGTTTCCCAAGTTGAGTGCAGCCCACTTAGTTGTAACCTCCCCCCCTTCCCATTGACGTGCCAGCGCCGCTCAGCGGGGCAGATAGACAAAACCCCAGAAAAAATAAAATAAATGGGGCCGTCTAGGGACGCCCGAAGGAAGCGAAGCTTTATATCATAAAGCGTAGAATAGAATTATGAGTATTTTCATACTCATAAACAATCTCTTATAATTGGAATTAATTTCATATAATTTTAATAATTTGCATCCTTCAATTTTTGCAAAATCAGTTTTATTGCATACAAGTTCTCACATACAATATACAGGGTGCGGCAGAGAGGACGGACGGTTTTAAAAAACTCATAAAGTAGTTAATTTTTAGTCAAAAACAAATTTATTGATGCAATCAGGTTCGCAAGGAAATAGGATTTGAGACAGTCAATGGTGAAAAATCACATCAAGCATGTGGTGGCCGAAATTGTTGATGCAGTGCTAGAGGCGTACTTGGAAGTTCGCATAGACTCTCTCCAACATAGCTCTCTCAACTTGGGCGACTTCCACGCGAATCGTGTCCTTCAATTCGTCCAGAGTTCGGGGCTTGTTCTCGTATACTCTAGCCTTGAGGTGTCCTCATAAGAAAAAATCGCATTGGCCCTTGCATCATTGGCCCTTACTTCTTCAAATACGATAATGGTCGTGCTGTTACCATGAACTCAGAGCACTACGTCGAAATGATCACCAACTTCTTTTTCCCTGAATTACGACGGCGATGTGTTCCAACCCGATGTGTGTGGTTCCAGCAGGATGGGGCGACCGCCCACACAGCCACAGCATCAATGGACGTTATTCGCCCTCTCTGGCCTCCTTGGTCCCCAGATTTATCCATATGCGATTTTTTCTTATGGGGACACCTCAAGGCTAGAGTGTACGAGAACAAGCCCCGAACTCTGGACGAATTGAAGGACGCAATTCGCGTGGAAGTCGCCCAAGTTGAGAGAGCTATGTTGGAGAGAGTCTACGCGAACTTCCAAGAACGCCTCCAGCACTGCATCAACAATTTCGGCCACCACATGCCTGATGTGATTTTTCACACTTGACTATCTCAAATGCTATTTCCATGTGAACCTGATTGCATCAATAAATTTGTTCTTGAGTAAAAATTAACTATTTTATGATTTTTTTAAAACCGTCCGTCCTCTCTGCCGCACCCTGTATAACATACAAGTTCCAAATCATTTACAAAGCTTAATTAGCTGCCTGTTCATCAAGATCAAAAGTACATTCAGTAATTTCTACACCATTATTCTCAATGTTATATTCTATGAAAGTGATGATTGGCGTCGTAGAGTAGAGAAAGAAAGACCGGGGAGGCCTCGGGTGGAATCGGGATCGTTCGGGACAGTTCGGATTATGACTGACGCTCGGGATATGACGATTTTCACGGGGAGACTCCCCGAGCGGCGAGCGTTCCTAGCGGGGGAGGGGGGGGGGGGGGGTCCGTATAAAAGCTTCGCTTCAAAAGAAGCAGCAGCACTTGTAGAAACTAACTGACAACATTTTACTTTATCACGCGAAATGAAGATCAGCTGATCAGGATGAAGCCCATGATTTAATTCGTGTCTTGATGTCCATGTAAAATGATGTACAGTGAACAGGAGATAATTTAGATCACTCAGTTGATTGGGGTGAAACCTGCAATATCATCCGCACCTTGATGCATCACCAGAACTTTGAAAAATTAAAGTTAAAGATCAGGTGGTGTCATTCGATGCTAAATATCATCCTCGACAACTTTTCATAATTCTTTCAACTTCTATAAAATAATTTTGTCCTCCTAGAATCGATTTTTTCTTAAAATTTGGCTTTACAAATCTCGAGATATTTAATGATTTGAACCTCTGGGTAGCAATTAGCAGCAGCCAATTGTAATTAAATCTCATTCTGCACATATTTGAGAACCATTATGCTCCAAATTCGCCACGATTCTCAGCGGACCTCGCTTGTAATTGCTTTTTGAGATAAAAAACGAGCATAGTAAAACTGTAATATTTCTAGTTGGTTATTAAAACCCACAAAAATTGAACCAAACTTGCGAAAGGTTGGCAATGTTGTCGAATTAAAAAAAAAAAAAACACGAGCTAGCCTGGACAGCCTCATATGAAGTAATGACCACGTGTATAAACAAAATAAGTATCCCATTATCGCACAATCGATTATCCGAGCGTAGCTGAATGAGAAAACACTTAATACTAGTTGAAACCAGTTGGAACCTGTGTTAGTGACTCTCCAACAACCTCTAAACAGCTCCGGATATCAAATATTCCTTCCAAAGACTTTCGACCTTTTGATTTTCGGCCAGGAAAGGTTTCTGAACCGCTGTGCGTAGGGGCGGAGGGCTAGAAATTAATTAGTTATGGTTGTTTGTGCTGGAGAGGGGAGGTGGTAAAAGGAAAAAGCGTTCGCACCCTCTCATGAAATCACTAGATTGTTCAGAACAACGCTGCTCAATAAGTATGCGGTTCCCTGATTATCGATGTTGAGGGTTAATATTTCCTAACACTTCCACATTTTCCACAGTTTTCATCCGATTTGGTTGAAATTTTCAGAGAATGTAGGGGCTAGGGTGTAGAAGGACCCTATCAATTTCATCCTGACTCAATACTTCACTCTGCAACGTATATCTAGTCGATTTTATCATCCCATGTCAATTTCAGCATGATTGTATCATCAATAACTACAGCGCATACGACAATGTGATATACTTTTAACGACCCTAATTTCCACAGTTATTATCCGATTTTGATGAAATCAGGGAATGCACAGGTTAGGTTGTAGATGGTCTCCTATTAGTTTCATTGTTGCCAAATCAATACTTCACTCGGCGCACGCGCAAACTTAAGTTCCATTATGCTCCATTTTTTCACACCCTAGTCGTTCGATTTTGGTTAAATTTTTATGATACTTTGGAGAAGACGATTCATTACCTCATATGAATTTCAACATGATTGTATCATTAATAGCTACTGCGTATGCGCCAATGTATAGCGAAAATGGAAGATTGGCTCATCCACAATATTATCCCAATTACCATATACTTGATGTAAATATAAATTGAAAATCATAACATGAAATACAGATAAAATATTGGTCATTTTCAAAATTTGTATCATCCTAGTTCAAAGACACCCGTTACTGACTGGAAAATGTTTCTTCTTTGGTTTAACCTGTATGAATCGGTTTGTATGTCTCTAAAATCTTGTGGAAAACATCCTCATTTGATGGTAGACTCTAGCGCTTGGCATTATTTGATTGTGATTGTTTAAAATTGTGATAAATATGAATATGTCAATGTGTTTGTACAAAATCGCCTATTGTTCTCTTGTTGTTGTTGGGTACAAAATGGTTGGAAAACTCTGGAAATTATTACACAAAGATTTGTTAGTTTTTATTAGATAGCTCTTGTGCGTAGGCCCAAGAGATAATTATATCACGACAAATTCACAACCATAACGATCGGCGTACGGGAATCCAGTATCAGTTGGGAATACCGCCGTGACTACGAGACGTTAACGAACAATCAAGTTGAGTCACAAGACTCTAGACCCTGACCAACTAATCTAAATTTTTACTAAGGGATTGACTACTTGATGTTACGTAATTTTGAGATGCGAGCGTAGCGAGCATCCAGACCACTAATCTAAGCAAACAAATTATCTGTGTAAAATCTCGTGGCGACTGGAGTGCTGGAAATGCCACGCAAGTGGGTTCTAAGGCCTGTTTTCCTAGTGACAGTTTTGTTGCGCCGTTGACAACGTGATACGCCGGGCATTTAACGTTGGCCACTGATTCCCTTGAATTTTCCTAGAGAACGCATCACGTCAGCGCAGAACGTGCTGCGTTGACGCGGCTGGCCCGACTGCTCGAGGAGGAGTCGACTGCGCAGTACGCTGGCGCGATTGCCTTGGATTCCGGTGTTTGTGTTGCTCCAATTTTCGATTTCCAAGGTTTTCAAGATGTCCCAAAGCGGGACATCTTCTTGGGACATCCCAAATCTTTCTCTGGGCAGCCTAAAGTATCTTTGGAATTTCTCTTCATCGTCAAAAAGATGAAACCGCTGAACATACCGCCGCGCTTGCTGCTAGACTGCTGTCTTGATTAAACTGCTAAACATTTCTGCGGTTTTAGGATACACTTAAATAAACACTCACACGTTTCCTTATTTTGGCATAATTTGTTAATATGAACTCTTGTTCTTCGTCACCATCTATTATTTCTCTAATTTTATCAATGCATTAGGTGCGAGTATATTTCTCTTTCTCATCATGTTCTCCTTTTCAGCAGAAGGTAAATGTTTTCACACACACACACACACACACACACATGCACACACACAAACACGTGGTACCTTCAACACAATTCAAATCCAACTGAACAGATAAAACATGGCGCTAGGAAAACACTTCTACGCAGCGTAATATATTTCGCGCTCCTGCCGACGTTTTTCAGGCTATTTCGGTTCCTGCTGCACAAAAAACCTGTCGCCAGGAAAACAGGCCTTAGAGTAAGTCACGGTCTAGAGACTCGTGACAAGACTTGATTGTTCGAGAACGTCACGTGCGTGACTCACCAGATGTATGACGGAAATGATCCATTACATATTAAATATATTACCAGTTCACTATGAATATGGGAACAAGCGATCCGTTTAGCCCATTGTCTATTCAGCGATTGTTTACTCAGTATTGTTTATCAATCGGGCCTAACATTGATAATAATGCCCAAGAATTATT
Source organism: Adelphocoris suturalis (assembly GCA_030762985.1). NCBI lineage: Eukaryota > Metazoa > Arthropoda > Insecta > Hemiptera > Miridae > Adelphocoris > Adelphocoris suturalis. Next base: position 13,213,799 of record CM061043.1, read on the forward strand.
TACTGAATTCGTAATATCGCAATAAATAGGTCAATTATCTCGTTATAAGTGCATGTGTATAAGTATAAGTGCACGTGAGCCATGGTTATAAAAAACGTCATTGCAACTGACACAATAACTACAGCTTCCAAATTGACTAAGACCACACACCCCTACCCACCTGCATATTCCTAGTATTTCACACGAGCTGACCCACCAACTGAAAATTAATTATATAAAATAAACCACCTACCTATGCTTCAGAAGTCTCCTACAGGAGTAAACCTAGTTTCGTGAAGTGGAAATTCCATTGAAATTATAATGTTGATACGAGAGTCGTAGTTATTAGGTGATTTTCGGAACGTTCCACCAGTTAGTATTTGCTCCTGTGTACTTTGTGACAGAGTTCCCGTCAGAATCCCAGAGAAAGCGCTGCCGTCGCTCCGTTGGAAAACAACAGGCGTCGCACGCCTCTTCTCGTGTTCTTGAAAGGCTGAGTTTGGCGTTGGATGGGTGATCCAAGACCTGGAAATCCAATCTACTCCCGGAACATTGCACATTACGTTCCGGGATTGCAATATTCCTGAACATAGCACATTACGTGCTATTAGTAAGGGGATCCTTTTTGGGTCTGTCACACTCTCCTCGGTAGACCGAGCGTGGTTAGGATTATGGACGGCTAACGCCTAGTAATCCAATCCACTATTTTTGGGTCGTTAATGTTTCAGAAGAAACACGGCCCGGGTTTTCCAGAAGGAATTCCCATTATCACCCTTTGGTATATATAAATAATTTCATTGGTATTTGACTTATAATTTCTCAATTTTTCCCTTCTTATATTTTCAATTTCATACCTATGGTATACCTGGCCTTTGCCATTTTTATTATTATTCCTTATACCCGGGCATGGTTCCCAATTATTCAAGAGCATTGTTCCCAATTTCCAGGGCTTAGTTCCCAATTTAAGACCCCATTGTGGGCCTATTAATTTATATCTATTCTATTTTCCTTAAGGGATAAGTCTCTATAGTTGAGCCACCGTTTATTCCCGATTGTTCCAATCTTTGATTGGGGGTTAATTACCTAATGAATACTTCTATGAAGATTCATTGACAATCCATCCTGTTTTAATTTCTCTTTTCCCATCCTCAATCGCCAATGCAGCTATTTATTAATGATGTACACAATCAAGTATGTCTTTAAGGGGGGGAGTGTGACAGAGTTCCCGTCATAATCCTAGAGAAAGCGCTGCCTTCGCTCCGTTGGAAAACAACGGGCACGCCTCCCCTCGTGTTCTTGAAAGGCTGAGTTTGGCGTTGGATGGGTGATCCAAGACCTGGAAATCCAATCTACTCCGAACATAGCTCATTAATGCTATTAGTAGGAGTGGTATCTCTCTGACGGGATACTGTCATCCTCCTCTACCTCTTTGTCGAGGATTTAGGACCCCATTGCACCTCTGGGGGGCGACCTAGATCCTTGATAACTTGATTTTTTTTCCTGCCAAAGTTCTGGCCCTTAGGGACAACGGACTGATGTGCATACGTACAGTGACTCGGGTTTCATCCGATTATTTGGGAAGATGTCTGTACATGACACCGAAAAAACATTACTATTATCTTGAAAGCTTTCGAGATCACGATTTTTCATTATCTCAGCCCTTAATTACTACTCTTTGGGGTTTATTTTTGAGCCCAATTTAATAGATTTTGATACAGTGGTAACGGAGAAAAGCTTTGGACGGCGAGCAGTGGGTCAAAACTCCTAAGGGCGGTATAATGAAGACTTCTATTGGGATGCAGGATAAATGAGAACTACTTGGTCTGAATGCGATGCTTTTTGGCCTTTTATACAAATCAGTCTGGTGAGAGGGGGCCCCCACGAAACTGGAACAACTTTCAGGATTCAACGAGTCCACGTATCATTACAGGCGAATTTACTCCAGACGAGCATTGTTTGCAAACGTTTGCAGTCGTTTGCAAACGTTCGCAAACGCGCGGAGGGCACTCCCGTTAACACTGCCTGCGCACGCCCAAACAATCAGTATTCGCGAGCATTCGACCAAGTTCCCAACAAAATTGTACGAACATAGTTCCTATGGCCATTTCTCTTCTGAATGAGGCAAGCAAAGAAATGATTTTTCCCTTTCCCCGATTCAGTACGTATTTCTTCCCATTTCAGTAGTGATTTCTTCCCAAGCATCATGTTTCTACAATTTATTATGTTGATATTTATGGCCCGGTTTTTGCATTTTGCATTTTATGCACCTATAGGTAAGTAAATCCATAAATATATTTTTCTCACAATATATTTAACTCACCTGTTGTAGGAATGCTTGGATACCCTGAAGAGCCAGCTTCCTCGAGACCTGGTGAACAAGTTGTACGTGGGTGATGCTACATTTGCCCAAGATCTAACGATAAAAATACGAGCCGGTCTCGTGTGTGTAGTGTACAGCCATACCGAAACGACGTGTGAAAAATGCAATTACTTATAATAAATAATAATACTACCTACCTAATAATTCCGTCGTGTTTTTAAAAACAACTTTTAAAAATACATTCATATTTCGTTTTTTATGTGTGCCTATTGCTTAAATATAATCCTGCAATTACCTTTAATTATTTCGTCATAAAAAAATTAAAAAATGAGATGATAAAAAATTGAATCCGGAATAAAAACAGTGTATCAGTTTAGGCTAGAAAAAAGTCCAGTTATGCAGCATGACCCCATGAGCGAATTTTTGAAGAATATTACCGATTTTTACAAACAAATTATTTCGATTTTTAACTGATTTTTCAACTTTGAAATTTTTGAAAACTTTATACATATTCTTACAGGAAATGTTACGCTGATTCCGAATATACCACATGTTAGTATGCTGAAAAAATTATTTTGCACGACAAATAGCAAAAAACAGGCTATTTTGAAATTTTTGACTACATTTTTGAAAATTTCAACCCGAGGATATAATCCGACCATGCTGGCCGACGAACTTGAACTTTCGTTTTGTGCCCTTAACATTTTAAAATTTGTTTGAAGTTTCTAGCACAATTCTACGGACAGTTATCGTCTGGAATGACACATACATATATACATATATACATACATATATACAAAAGATCTCACGAATGTGGGAGCTTAAGTTTTTAAAAAACTTTATTTTGAAAATTACAAAAGTAAAAGATTGAGTAAACTACGAAGTGACGTGTGGGCTTGAGTAGTGTCGAGACGAGAGTGACGGGTCTGGAAGAGAAGGGGTTATATATACCCTTCGTATCCGGCTGCAGGAAAGCTGAGTCTGCTTTATTTCTCTGAGACGCAATAGTTTTTGTGTCGACTCGGCGGTTCCCAGGGTCTGGACGTGACGATATACTGCTGAGGTGTCAGGTTGAGGGTCTGTCATCTGAGATAATTTACATATATACATACATTTAAAAAATGCGTTAAACTTCAGAATATGATTCAGAATAGCCTGAAACGGATTTCTGCATAAATTTTTTTCAAAAATTCACATTCTACAAATTTTGAGGCGAGAGCAATAGCTTAATTTTCTTCAAAAATTCGCTAAAAGGAAGAGATGTGAAAAAAGGGGTAAGTTCAAGGTATCATGAAAACATTACTATTTAACTGCCAACGTTACAGTTTTTTCTGACTATTCGACACATAGGAAGCTTCGATAATTTGCTTTTAATTATTGTGCATCTTCAGAACCGAATTTTTGATGTTCATATGCCCAAAATTTTGATTTTTAAAAATTTTACTAAGAATGGTTTCAAGAAACCACGAATAAAATATTCAATTCTAACTTAATGTATTCTATTTCTTGTTTCTATGCGAAGGTAGGTTAATATTTGATTTTTTTGAATAGTTAGTTATTGGGAAACTATTTATTGAGTATAATATATAAATTAAAATACATTTGGGGTCAATTTTGACCCCAGAGTGTCTACCGTGTCACAAAAAAAAGGTGTGACCTAGGAGGGTTAAATGGAATCTCGAAAATGTAAGAATGGTTTCAGGAACAAGTTAGGTACTTACAGCAACGAGGCTTCTCTGGCAGTGGTAGAGTATAATTACTTCTTGAAGAACCACACCAATCAGTTGAGTAGTTCTTAAAGTAATTTAGTTACACTTCCAGTGTCGATCATAATTCTTAAATTATGCTTATCCGATACGATGTAAGGCAACGAATTTCCGACTGTTATGTTAAGGTAGAAAACTCGTCCTCCTCCTCGTCTCCTAAAAAAGGACTCTCATCAATTGAGTCGATTTCCATGTTAGGATCGTTTTCGGGGGGATCATTGCCTTCCATCATATTCATTGGATATGTGGTGGTAGTAGTTCTAGCACTCATTGGTGTTGGGTGCTGTTTGTTATTGTTATTAGGCGATTGTACCTGTTGCGGAGGTTTTGGTTTAAAATTACTCTGTTGTATTACTTGTTTTCCTTGCTGTATAAACTGTTTCTTTTGAAACTGGTTTGATTGGTGCTTTGAGTTCTGTTGCGAGCTGTTCTTATTTTTATCGAAACCTTGTTGACCGGAGGGTCCACTAAAGTGTTTCTTCTGATTATTATGATCAGAATTATTTTTACTGGGGTTATTCCTATAAGAAGGAATAAATTGAAAGTCATTAATAAGGATACTCGCAGCAGCACCCATGCTTGTTGGATTTTTGGTTCGCATTAGTGAACCAAGGGGTTCGTTTAGCCCTTTTAATAGGCACCTAAGTCCTAGTTTTTTAACGAAAGGAACGACAGCGTTCGGATCTAGCTCTTGTCTAACTTGAACATATGCTATCGCAAGGTTTAATTGTTTGTTAACTTTCTCATAGAATTTGAAAGCGTCTTCATGGGAATTTTGCTTAAAACCGCACATTTCCTGTACTAATGTCCAAACATCTCTTTTATCCGAGAAATTGTCCAAAAGCGCTGCTCTTAAGTCAACCCATGTTCCGACTTCATGAGAACATAATGTTTCGGCCGCTGGCCCTTTAATTTTTGACAAGATGCAATTCAAAAGATATTCATTTTGGAAATCGTTAGGATCATTTGCATTGATAAATTTGTTTAATAATTTGTCACTGATGGTTATAAACCTATCTAGCAGTTCAGGTTCACCTGAGAATTCAGGGACCATGGAAAGGTACTCCTTCTTGAATTGTGGAGGTTGTACTTGTTGTTGCTGCATTGTTATCGATATATCGTTAATTTCTGTTAATAATTGAGATAAATCGAATGATGGAATTGGACTTATAGGACCAAGATCAGCATCTGCTTGGCTGCGTCCAGGTTTTGCCACGTTCGTCCTTCTAGCTCCTCTTGACTGCTCTCTCGTTGCCGTCTTCTTCAGGTTTTTGGCTCCCTCAATGGGTCGATTCCGACGATTCCTGAAGTAGAGACTGGAAGTTGTAGGTGTCTACCCAAATTGCTGTAGATACAACGCTGGACCTCACGATGAGTCGATTCCAGTGGCTAGTCCTCTCTTGACTGCGCCAAAGATCTCACGAATGTGGGAGCTTAAGTTTTTAAAAAACTTTATTTGAAAATTACAAAAGTAAATGATTGAGTAAACTACGAAGTGACGTGTGGGCTTGAGTAGTGTCGAGACGAGAGTGACGGGTCTGGAAGAGAAGGGGTTATATATACCCTTCGTATCCGGCTGCAGGAAAGCTGAGTCTGCTTTACTTCTCTGAGATGCAATAGTTTTTGTGTCGACTCGGCGGTTCCCAGGGTCTGGACGTGACGATATACTGCTGAGGTGTCAGGTTGAGGGTCTGTCATCTGAGATAATTCCTCCCCCTCAAGATCGGAGAACATAATTCGTAGAAATAGGAATTATGTTCGCAGCAGGTTGCGCAGGCTGTGAGGATGGTTGCAAGTCTTCCATTACAATTGGTCTGGAACTCAAACGTTCGGCATTAATAATGGAGTAAAGTTGCTTCACCCTAGGCCATGTTACATAGGCTATTACGCTCGTTATCAACACATATATAATAATTGAATTATATGGTGACGGTTGGGGTTCATTTGGGATATTACCAGAGTAGTGCCATTTTGGAGGATCTTTTATGAAGGACTTATAATCCTCTAATACTATATTGTCATTGTCCGTTTGTATTGTAGGCAATTTGGTCTCTGAAATCTGGAGAAATATGGGTTTTCCCCAGGACATCCCTTGATTATTGAGTATTGATTTGTTAAAATATATCTCATCATTTTGGGAGTCTATTAAATATGTCCCGTTTAAATTTATCATTTCAGTTTTGGACTCGTCTTTTATTTCAATCTGTTCAGCCTTTAATGTTACTATCAGAAATTGGTTCATTCCTTTTAATTTCTCAACTATAGGCTTCTTCATTGATATTTTAGAGAATGTGCAATTATCAATTTTATTTTGAGTTATTACGTTTTCCTCGCATTGCGTCACATCTCTAGATAATATGTCCCAATTACAATAAAATTTGTCGCTTATTTTAGCGCAAGGTTCTTTAAAACCGTACATTTGAGTATTTTGGGTACTGTACAAGTAGTATTTATATTTTGGGATTATGGCTACATAGTCGTCACCTTTAAGTATCGGTATAGGCCTTAAAGTATAAGTATTATATTCTTCCACATTATATAGGGAAGTGATAGTAAAAATACAAGATTATTTCCTAACCAAATACAATTCGGGCTAATTAAAGTTTCATTCTCTAATATATTGCCAAATACCTTAAACGAATTAGGGGTCGTTTTATTTACAATTTTATTAATTTCCTCTTTTAATATTGAGGTTGGTTCGATACTGGGATGTAGTTTTCCCATCTTGCCAAAGGTATAAGCAGTTTCAATTTGGTGATCAATTATGTTTAATACTAATTGCATGTGATTTAGAGCGTCTTTGAGAACGGCTGCTGAAGATTCGATTGAATTAAATACTTGGTTCATTGAATCTAATTTTTCTTTTAATTGTTTGTTGTTGAAATTTAATTTTTCAATTGTTTTATTATATTCCATGATAATTTGTTCCACGAGGGTATATTGGTTTTTAATTTGGTTTTCCATCGAAACATCTTTTTGTTTAAGATTTTTAATTATTTTTTCGTATCGCACTCTATCTTCTTCGTCTAAATTTCCAGTAATTGCTTTAACTATTGAACCTAATCCATTGATTAAACCTCTTTTCCGTCTGTTAGTGTTCTCTAGTAGTTTAGGGCAAAGGTTTCTGAATTTTGTCAGTACTCTGTCATAAGTATGGGCAAATACGGATAAGTATTCGTCTACTTTGTCTTCTAGTCGTTTATACCTATTGGCATATCTAGTACAATTGGTGTAACTACGGTCAAGGTTCGTTAGTTGCTTGTATAACGTCTTGAGTTCATAGCTGTGGACTAAGGTATGTTCTGAGTTTTCGACGAAGGCTCCCTCGAGTTGGATCGGTAAAATACCACCGGTTCCTTGGAGGTTTTTAATTTCGGCCGCCCAGCTGGCAGCTGTTAAGATCCTGGAAAAATATTACTGAGGTTCATCTTCTAGTCTCCCAAGTAAGATTTTTCCTATCATGGTTTCTCTAATTTTTGGTATTTCCATTACGGATGATAGTTTTCTTCCTATTGTTAAATTTTTAGCGTATTGGCAAAGGTATACTCCACAGTCATCATTGTTAGTTTGGATTGGAATATCCTTTACATTGATTAGTTCCCATTTTAATGGCTCTGATGATTTTACTTTTTGTTTGAATTCTTCATTCAGGTATTGTTTAATTAAGTTCATTATAGGAGTTCCATTTTTCAATAATGAATCATAGTATTCTATTCTTTTTAATTTAGGTCTCACTACAATGAGTCGCCAATGACTATTTTCAAATATTGGGAAGAGTACTATATCTTTTTCGAAAATATTTAATCTTTTCGCGTAAGTTTTAACTCTTTCATATCCTCCTGCTTTGAGAGATATGTATAGGAAGGTGTCAAATGTGTGTATTTTCGGTGCATCTGATAGATTATTATTTCTGTCATTTATTAGCTTTAGGTAGAAGTTGATTATCATGTCATTTAACCAGCTTTTTCCTTTAAGGGTCAATAGGTCTTGTCTACGTATAGTCATATTAAATTGTCTCGCTACTATTTCTAGCGGGTCTTTGTCTTCTCTAACGGCTTCGTCTATGTTTGTCGACTGTTTTTCCGTTATTATTTTTCGGGGTCTTTTGACGTTTGAAGGATGAATTTTAGTTTTCTGGTTATGATGTCTTCTATCTATTTCAATAGTTCCTGTCTTTTCATTTTTATCAGTTACCTTTTCCTTGTTATATTTTGCTTTAGTTTTGTCTTGAATTTGCCTAGTTTTAACGTAAATTTCTTCCGGTAATTCTGGAATGTTTTCTCTAGTTTTATTTTTCGATTCGATAGTTGTTTCCTTCTTATTTTGTGATTTATTGAGGATGATTTCATACAACGTTTTGACTTTTTGTTTATGTTCAGTTGTGTAATTGTTTATCATTCTTTCCTCGAACTCTAGTTCTATTGGAGGGTTATTGTTAATATGACCATTAATTATTTCAAATGGTGTCATTTTAGTTGTTTGATGTATTGTATTATTATACGCTAATATAGCAAATTTCATTTTTGTTTGAATCGAATCTGTTTTATAATTTCACTTAAGTCTTAAGTGTTCGATTAATGTGGAATGAAATCTTTCAATCGGCGAATTCGAATTTGGGCTTTGTGTACTAGTAAAATGAATAGTAACCTTGTGAAGGGTTAGGAGTTCTTTTAATAATTCACTATTAAATTCTGCTCCATTGTCACATACCACTTGTTCCATTAAACCATGGTGGTTTATGAAATCTAACAATTTATCGCAGGTTTCGACACTAGAGGCAGAGTTTACTGGGTAAGCTGAAGCGAATTTTGAAAATTTATCGATTATTGTAAGGAATTTTTGTCCTTCAACTGTAAACTTATCTATATGTATGATTTCGAAGGGTTTCTTCGGTGTAGGGGTTAGATTAAACTTTGGTTTCAACGGGTGGCGATCATATTTGCATTTAAGGCAAAGTTCACATTGGTTGATGTAGTTTTGAATAGTTGTTTTTAGGTTAGGCCAGAAATAATGTCTTTTAATTTCTTCGTACGTTTCGTCTATCCCTCGGTGATTATTCACTCCTTTGTGGTAGTGATTGAGGATTTCAATCTGTTGATCTCTGTCTTCAACGTCTAATAGTATTTTGTTGTGTTTATTCAATTTTAATTTTCCGTTTTTGAAATACATCGTCAGCGTTGTTGCAAAGATCGGGTAAATGTCCGTTTCGAAATAGATTCCGTATGATTTATTGGGAGTTATATATTCTTTAACGAAATTTATTATGTGAGTTTCTAGATTTGTTTCCGGAAAAGTTACATTTATTCTGTTCTTATCTTCGTGTATTAGTGTTTTTTCTATTGTTGGAATTCCGTTTTTACTTTGTTTGACTCTAATTATTATTTGGTTTTTACAATGGTTTATAGCGGTTTCTTTGATTGGAATTTCCGCGTTATCGTTTCCATTTCCGTTTGAATGAACTGTTTCATTATCTTCGTCTTCATCGACGTTAACTATTACGGATTCTGTATTTAATTGATTATGATTTAGTTGAATGCGGGAAAGAGCATCTACATTACTGATTTTTGTGCCTTTTTTATATTTGATTGTGAAGTTAAATTCTTCTAATCTTAGTTTCCAACGGAATAATTTACTATTCGGTTCTTTCAACGAATATAGCCATTCTAGGGGTTTGTGGTCAGTTCTGATTTCAAATTTCCTACCATAGAGGTAACTACGGAAATGTTTGGTTGCCCAGACTATACCAAGTAGTTCTCTCTCTATTGTACTTAGTTTGGTTTCTGTTTGATTGAGCGTTCTTGAAGGCGTATGCCACAGGAAGGTCTGAGTTGCCGTAAGGTTGGCTTAAACAAGCTCCGAGTGCAACTCCACTCGCGTCAGTTGTTAATATAAACGGTTTGTCCCATTGTGGATATTTCAGTATAGGGTCGTTTATAAGAACGTTTTTGCATAGCTCAAAACTCCTTCTGTATTCGGGGTCATTTATATCTATTTTGGCTCCTTTTTTCAAGCCTTTTGTTAGGGGTTTTGTGAGTTTAGCTAAATCTCGAATAAACTTTCGGTAGTATCCTAGTAGTGCTAAGAAGGCTTTAGTTTCCTTATTAGTTTTCGGTATAGGATATTGTTTAATGGCTTTTATTTTTTCCGGGTTAGGTTTAATTCCTTCTGGGGTAATGATGTGCCCTAAGTAAGCTATTTTTTTTTTCAAAAATTCTGATTTATCTAGTTGTATTTTTAGATTAGCTTGTCTTAGTCTTGTTAATACTTTTCTTAGTTTGTCAATATGTTCTTGTAGGCTTGAACTAAAAATTATGATATCATCCATGAATACTGCACATGTTTCCCCTTGAAGTCCGCGTAATACGGTATCCATCATTTTTGCAAAGGTAGGGGGTGCATTTTTTAATCCAAATGGCATTTTTCGGAATTCGAATCTTCCTTGATTTACGGTAAATGCTGTTTTTGCCATACTATTAGGGTCAAGTTCAATTTGGTGGAATCATGAGTAAAGATCGATTGTTGAGAAATAACAAGAGTTTCCTAGATTGTTTAATACGTCTTCGATTAGTGGAAGTTCGTATTTTTCATCCACTGTTTTTTGATTCAAATTTCTAAAATCAACAACGATTCGGAATTTTTGTTTCCCACTAGCATCTAACTTTTTTGGTACTATCCAAATTGGACTGTTCCAAGGTGAATCAGATTCTTGAATTATTTTTTGAGCTAACATTTTATTGATTTGAGTTTCCACTTCTTTTTTGTATATTTCAGGGTATCTGTAGGGTCTAGTATATACTGGTACTTCGTCAGTTGTATTTATTAAGTGTTTAGTGGTTACTGTCGTACTAAGTTCCTCTCCTTCATTATAAATTAAGTCAGAGAACTCTTTTAGTAAGTTAGTAAGTTTTTCTTTTTCTTCGTTGTTAAGGTGTTCAGTCCTTATTAAACTTTCATTGAGTTTGGGCTTTAATTTTTTTATTTTTTGCATTGAGATATTGTGATAGTTAGAATTTTGATCGGTTATTGTTTTTTCGTCAATTTTTTCAGCTTTTAATTTAATGGGATTAATTTTTATTTGTTTATCATTATTATTATTCACCATCAAATAAGCTTCATGATTTTTCACTTGAACAATACAGTTCGGAATCTCAACTTTATTATGTTCTTTATGTTGAATTAACGCAGGACCGTTAGTTATGTTGGGGACCTTTATTTTTATTTGATGAATTTTTCGGGGTTCTAAAGTCATCGTTTGAGGTGTGTCACAATCATGATAATACAATGGTATTGATCGTTGTTCTAGTACAAATAAATTTTTATCAAATAGACATCGGGCACCGACTTTTCTGGCTAAGTCCGTACCAATTAACATATCAAAATCTTTATGGAAATTGAATACATGAAATTCGTTATTGTCGTTATCTTACATTTAAGTATCTTAGACAGTGGAAGTATTACACATTGTTTACCCTTTGTTTCTCCATGAGGAGTTACTACTTTAAAATTTGATTTTCTTTTATATTCCTTGAAAAGATTATCAGCTATAATTTCATTTACAAAGCTACGGGTACTTCCAGTGTCGATCATAATTCTTAAATTATGCTTATCCGATACGATGTAAGGCAACGAATTTCCGACTGTTATGTTAAGGTAGAAAACTCGTCCTCCTCCTCGTCTCCTAAAAAAGGACTCTCATCAATTGAGTCGATTTCCATGTTAGGATCGTTTTCGGGGGGATCATTGCCTTCCATCATATTCATTGGATATGTGGTGGTAGTAGTTCTAGCACTCATTGGTGTTGGGTGCTGTTTGTTATTGTTATTAGGCGATTGTACCTGTTGCGGAGGTTTTGGTTTAAAATTACTCTGTTGTATTACTTGTTTTCCTTGCTGTATAAACTGTTTCTTTTGAAACTGGTTTGATTGGTGCTTTGAGTTCTGTTGCGAGCTGTTCTTATTTTTATCGAAACCTTGTTGACCGGAGGGTCCACTAAAGTGTTTCTTCTGATTATTATGATCAGAATTATTTTTACTGGGGTTATTCCTATAAGAAGGAATAAATTGAAAGTCATTAATAAGGATACTCGCAGCAGCACCCATGCTTGTTGGATTTTTGGTTCGCATTAGTGAACCAAGGGGTTCGTTTAGCCCTTTTAATAGGCACCTAAGTCCTAGTTTTTTAACGAAAGGAACGACAGCGTTCGGATCTAGCTCTTGTCTAACTTGAACATATGCTATCGCAAGGTTTAATTGTTTGTTAACTTTCTCATAGAATTTGAAAGCGTCTTCATGGGAATTTTGCTTAAAACCGCACATTTCCTGTACTAATGTCCAAACATCTCTTTTATCCGAGAAATTGTCCAAAAGCGCTGCTCTTAAGTCAACCCATGTTCCGACTTCATGAGAACATAATGTTTCGGCCGCTGGCCCTTTAATTTTAGACAAGATGCAATTCAAAAGATACTCGTTCTGGAAATCGTTAGGATCATTTGCATTGATAAATTTGTTTAATAATTTGTCACTGATGGTTATAAACCTATCTAGCAGTTCAGGTTCACCTGAGAATTCAGGGACCATGGAAAGGTACTCCTTCTTGAATTGTGGAGGTTGTACTTGTTGTTGCTGCATTGTTATCGATATATCGTTAATTTCTGTTAATAGTTGAGCTAAATCGAATGATGAAATTGGACTTACAGGACCAAGGTCAGCATCTGCTTGGCTGCGTCCAGGTTGTGCCACTTTCGTCCTTGTAGTTTCTCGTGACTGCTCGCTCGTTGCCGTCTTCTTCAGGTTTTCGGCTCCCTCAATGGGTCGATTCCGACGATTCCTGAAGTAGAGACTGGAAGTTGTAGGTGTCTACCCAAATTGCTGTAGATACAACGCTGGACCTCACGATGAGTCGATTCCAGTGGGTAGTCCTCTCTTGACTGCGCCAAAGATCTCACGAATGTGGGAGCTTAAGTTTTTAAAAAACTTTATTTGAAAATTACAAAAGTAAAAGATTGAGTAAACTACGAAGTGACGTGTGGGCTTGAGTAGTGTCGAGACGAGAGTGACGGGTCTGGAAGAGAAGGGGTTATATATACCCTTCGTATCCGGCTGCAGGAAAGCTGAGTCTGCTTTATTTCTCTGAGACGCAATAGTTTTTGTGTCGACTCGGCGGTTCCCAGGGTCTGGACGTGACGATATACTGCTGAGGTGTCAGGTTGAGGGTCTGTCATCTGAGATAATTTACATACATACATACATTTAAAAAATGCGTTAAACTTCAGAATATGATTCAGAATAGCCTGAAACGGATTTCTGCATAAAAGTTTTTCAAAAATTCACATTCTACAAATTTTGAGGCGAGAGCAATAGCTTAATTTTCTTCAAAAATTCGCTAAAAGGAAGAGATGTGAAAAATGAGGTAAGTTCAAGGTATCATGAAAACATTACTATTTAACTGCCAACGTTACAGTTTTTTCTGACTATTCGACACATAGTCAGCTTTGATAATTTGCTTTTAATTATTGTGCATCTTCAGAACAGAATTTTTAATGTTCATATGCCCAAAATTTTGATTTTTGAAAATTTTACTAAGAATGGTTTCAAGAAACCACGAATAAAATATTCAATTCTAATTTAATGTAGGTATTCTATTTCTTGTTTCTATGCTTAGATAGGTTAATTTTTGATTTTTTTGAATAGTTAGTTATTAGGAAACTATTTATTGAGTATAATTTATAAATTAAAATACATTTGGGGTCAATTTTGACCCCAGAGTGTCTACCGTGTCACAAAAAAAAAGGTGTGACCTAGGAGGGTTAAATGGAATCTCGAAAATGTAAGAATGGTTTCAGGAACAAGTTAGGTACTTACAGCAACGAGGCTTCTCTGGCAGTGGTAGAGTATAATTACTTCTTGAAGAACCACACCAATCAGTTGAGTAGTTCTTAAAGTAATTTAGTTACACTTCCAGTGTCGATCATAATTCTTAAATTATGCTTATCCGATACGATGTAAGGCAACGAATTTCCGACTGTTATGTTAAGGTAGAAAACTCGTCCTCCTCCTCGTCTCCTAAAAAAGGACTCTCATCAATTGAGTCGATTTCCATGTTAGGATCGTTTTCGGGGGGATCATTGCCTTCCATCATATTCATTGGATATGTGGTGGTAGTAGTTCTAGCACTCATTGGTGTTGGGTGCTGTTTGTTATTGTTATTAGGCGATTGTGCCTGTTGCGGAGGTTTTGGTTTAAAATTACTCTGTTGTATTACTTGTTTTCCTTGCTGTATAAACTGTTTCTTTTGAAACTGGTTTGATTGGTGCTTTGAGTTCTGTTGCGAGCTGTTCTTATTTTATCGAAACCTTGTTGACCGGAGGGTCCACTAAAGTGTTTCTTCTGATTATTATGATCAGAATTATTTTTACTGGGGTTATTCCTATAAGAAGGAATAAATTGAAAGTCATTAATAAGGATACTCGCAGCAGCACCCATGCTTGTTGGATTTTTGGTTCGCATTAGTGAACCAAGGGGTTCGTTTAGCCCTTTTAATAGGCACCTAAGTCCTAGTTTTTTAACGAAAGGAACGACAGCGTTCGGATCTAGCTCTTGTCTAACTTGAACATATGCTATCGCAAGGTTTAATTGTTTGTTAACTTTCTCATAGAATTTGAAAGCGTCTTCATGGGAATTTTGCTTAAAACCGCACATTTCCTGTACTAATGTCCAAACATCTCTTTTATCCGAGAAATTGTCCAAAAGCGCTGCTCTTAAGTCAACCCATGTTCCGACTTCATGAGAACATAATGTTTCGGCCGCTGGCCCTTTAATTTTAGACAAGATGCAATTCAAAAGATACTCGTTCTGGAAATCGTTAGGATCATTTGCATTGATGAATTTGTTTAATAATTTGTCGCTAATGGTTATAAACCTATCTAGCAATTCAGGTTCACTTGAGAATTCAGGGACCATGAAGAGGTACTCCTTCTTAAATTGTGGAGGTTGTACTTGTTGTTGCTGCATGGTTGTCGATATATCGTTAAGTTCTGTTAATAATTGAGATAAATCGAATGATGAAATTGGACTTACAGGACCAAGGTCAGCATCTGCTTGGCTGCGTCCAGGTTGTGCCACTTTCGTCCTTGTAGTTTCTCGTGACTGCTCGCTCGTTGCCGTCTTCTTCAGGTTTTCGGCTCCCTCAATGGGTCGATTCCGACGATTCCTGAAGTAGAGACTGGAAGTTGTAGGTGTCTACCCAAATTGCTGTAGATACAACGCTGGACCTCACGATGAGTCGATTCCAGTGGGTAGTCCTCTCTTGACTGCGCCAAAGATCTCACGAATGTGGGAGCTTAAGTTTTTAAAAAACTTTATTTGAAAATTACAAAAGTAAAAGATTGAGTAAACTACGAAGTGACGTGTGGGCTTGAGTAGTGTCGAGACGAGAGTGACGGGTCTGGAAGAGAAGGGGTTATATATACCCTTCGTATCCGGCTGCAGGAAAGCTGAGTCTGCTTTACTTCTCTGAGACGCAATAGTTTTTGTGTCGACTCGGCGGTTCCCAGGGTCTGGACGTGACGATATACTGCTGAGGTGTCAGGTTGAGGGTCTGTCATCTGAGATAATTTACATATATACATACATTTAAAAAATGCGTTAAACTTCAGAATAGCCTGAAACGGATTTCTGCATAATTTTTTTTCAAAAATTCACATTCTACAAATTTTGAGGCGAGAGCAATAGCTTAATTTTCTTCAAAAATTCGCTAAAAGGAAGAGATGTGAAAAATGAGGTAAGTTCAAGGTATCATGAAAACATTACTATTTAACTGCCAACGTTACAGTTTTTTCTGACTATTCGACACATAGTCAGCTTTGATAATTTGCTTTTAATTATTGTGCATCTTCAGAACCGAATTTTTAATGTTCATATGCCCAAAATTTTGATTTTTGAAAATTTTACTAAGAATGGTTTCAAGAAACCACGAATAAAATATTCAATTCTAATTTAATGTAGGTATTCTATTTCTTGTTTCTATGCTTAGATAGGTTAATATTTGATTTTTTTGAATAGTTAGTTATTGGGAAACTATTTATTGAGTATAATTTATAAATTAAAATACATTTGGGGTCAATTTTGACCCCAGAGTGTCTACCGTGTCACAAAAAAAAGGTGTGACCTAGGAGGGTTAAATGGAATCTCGAAAATGTAAGAATGGTTTCAGGAACAAGTTAGGTACTTACAGCAACGAGGCTTCTCTGGCAGTGGTAGAGTATAATTACTTCTTGAGGAACCACGCCAATCAGTTGAGTAGTTCTTAAGGTAATTTAGTTTATAGTCACCTAGAGGAGCTGAAGTTCAGAACGAGGGCCTCCTGGGTGTAGTAGAGTATTTACTTAATTACTCAAACTAAATGCGGTGTACCACAACCCCCCCCCCCCCCCCCCCTACTGGCCGTGGTGTAGTAATCAGAGAAGTGAGCTCTGTGGCTAATCTTATTCCTATTCAATTCTAGATGCTGAACTTTTGATGGGAGCCTATCCGGGTGTAATATACTATAATTATAATTGTGGGGGAGGGCTTTAATTAGCTGAGTGAGCTTTGTATCTAATTTTGTTCCTTTTCCCTGAGACGAGATTTTGAACGAGACCTCCAGGGTGTGGTAGACTATAATTACCTCAACTTGGGGGCGACTCCAATCAGCTCTCTGTAGCTGATTTTGTTCATATTCAGTTTAAAATTATGAAATTTGGAACGAAGACTTTATTGGTGCGATAGAGTATAATTGCAGTTTATATTTCTCTAGCTCAATGAGTATCATTATAAAACGTGAACCACTATAACTACTCGTAATCAGGTGATTGATCTCTGTAGCTAATTTTGTCTCCATTCAACTCTAGATGTTGAGGTTTTGAACAGGGCCTTTCTCGGTATGATAGACTATAATTACAAAATGGAGAACTACTATAATGCTGAATGAGCACTGTAGTGGATTTTATTCCTATTCAACTAGGTATTTATATTGACAAGGATGAGTCTATTGGCTGGCCTACGTGAGGGCAAAAAATTCTATAAAATGCAACGGGTTTTTTCTATTTCTATTGATTTTCACGTGCAACCAATGCGTTACTTGCGAAGTGTAACTCCCTTACTTTTCAAAGCAGGAAAATCGTTTGCCACTTTTTGGAATGCTCTCATTGTATCAAAACATCTCATGATCCCTAAGCCATTGTAGTGTCAAGGAAAGCTGATTTATTACGCTAAGTTATAAAATAATATTGCTAAGTAACCTTAATGAACTAATGGTGTGGAAAGAAGGCACTAGGTACATGGCAGGTATACTATTGAGTGGTATACTTGTTGGCAGTAGGTACGAGTACTAGATGATGCATAGACCTCTGATTAGCTGATGTGCTCCTGAAGCTGTTGGGCTCCTAAAGCTGATGATTTCTATTGTATTTAATCTCTGAAGCTGAAATTATGATTGGCTCATTCCTACTCAGGTGAGTAAGCTAAATTCTCTCCTGTTCATCCTAGGAAGTTAAAATTAGATATGGAGACTCTCTGGGACACTAAGAGACGATTGAATTGATTGGGTCTTTTCTGATCAGCTGACTGAGCTTATTTAATTGAGACATTTTTAACGTGAGACAGAAAACACATATATCACCGGGGGAAAAATAAGACACATCCAAATACCATTGTATCTACATGAATTGGTGGCCTTTACCAAAGTCCTCGCCGAAAAATTGGCTGAAAAATGGTTCAGACCACAAGGATGGCTGAGGGTGAGAATTGGATTCGCGATAGTAAGAGCAGCATCCATGTGCATCAGAGGATCGCGAAAGAAATGGATCTCCGCCGAAGATTTGATAGGGTTTGGCGATGGGGCCGCCCTGTCCTTGGGCATGAATTAGGGATGTTTGACGTTAGTCAAAGAAAAAAAGAAAAGAAAAAACCCTGGAAAACCCCACTCCCAGCTACATGAACAGTTCCCCCTTAATTCAAATAGCCTAAATATATACAATATAGTATAATAAAAAAAAAAAAAAAATTGTAGATACTCAACATCAGTTTATTCAACAGTTTATATTTCCCTGATAGTATTGACTCAATTGATTAGAAAAAATATAATATGATGGTGATGTACATACAGAGCAAGGCTAGTTCTCAATACATCGAAATATGTGAGTAATTGATACATAGGTAATATACGATTAGATAATGATAAGTTGTGAATACTGTTAGGTATCAGAATCAGTGATATAACAAATTTGAGACGAAGAGACTGGGATCCCAGTGTCAAATCCTACATCAATAACAGCAGAGGACTATAATGGCAGTTCCGAGTACATAATAATGCTATATATATATATATTATGGCACCTACATATGTTATAATTACAATATGAAGTTTATTCGTGATTCCAATAGGAGTTGATCTTCTTCGCATTACCAACCATCTGATGGTCTTCTGATGTCTTATCATGTTCTTCGTACTAGAAAACTTTCGAAGGCAGTACCGTTTTCTTCTAGTTTTCTAGGTAGAAGCCCCGGATACACCACCGTGTTCCTCTCAGCCTTATGATAATACTCTAATTATAGTGGTAAAATTATCTTCACACCAATTACGTAGAGTATGAATTTTATATATGGTAGGTTTGGGTGATTTGAACGAAGCTGTTTATCAACACCCAAGTAAGTTTCGGAAAAAATCCTGAAAATTGAATTGAATAATTTAAACAGTGATATGTTACTTTTGATGATGCTGCGATACTTGTGCACCCTAGTAAAGACCATTATCCCTGCTCTTTCTTTCCATGAAAGAGAATAATATACTGAATACGAAAAGCAAACATATGGAGTAGGAGACTAAAATATTACGTTCATCTTATATAACATAAGATAAAAAGCATGTTTTACACAACACTAAATTGATAGAGGGTGGCTGCCAAAATAACATTTAAAGATTCCCTGGTTTTTCCATAACTTTTCCCTGCCCGTACCAGCGGTTTCCCTGACTAAACAAAACTATTAGTATTAGGAATCTGAAAATAACATATTAGTGCCTCTCAACTGTGCCTGTCCCATGTCGTGCCTCTTTTAAATGTTAAATTATGACTAATGACCTACATGATGATGATCCCTTACACTAGCACAAGTTATCATGCTCTTCAAATGGATAACCTCTACCTACGCAAACAAGCCCCTAGCAGGGGAGCCCTGTTATGAGCAGTCTTTACTTTACAATGGATGAAGCACAAAACAATACTTTCACTGAAGAAGATACAATATTCCCTGATGAGGTCTACTAGGAGAAAATACTTGGACACTAAATAAAAACGCTGCAAATCATTACACAAAGGTTTATTATTTCGGTATCATACAGACATTCTACGTAGAAAACTGAATCTAACTAGCGTTCCCCCCGCGAGCGTTGCTGCGCCCAAATTAAATTTGTTTATTGATCGTAATTTTAAACTGTTATTAAGAGGTGATTTGATGGACGGAAGCTTAGCCTTTGGTTTCTGCCTTTGGTGTCTACAATGACCCTGGATTCGTTGTCATTTTATGCAGACGTTCAATAGTATCCTCCTCCTCCCTTCTCCTCCTCCTCCTCCTCCCTCCTCCTCCTCCCTCCTCCCTCCTCCTCCCTCCCCCTCATCCTCCTCCCTCCTCCCCTCCCTCATCCTCCTCCTCCTCCCTCCTCCTCCTCCCTCCTCCTCCTCCCTCCTCCTCCTCCCTCATCCTCCTCCCTCCTCCTCCTCCTCATCATCCTCCCTCATCCTCCTCCTCATCCTTTGGCCTCACCCTCGGCCTCACTCTGCCTTCGGTCTTGGCTTGGGTAGTTAAATAAATTTCTAAAACCTGACACTGCACCCTTTTATGCCCTCTGGGTCAGAGCCCTTTGAACGGATTTGCACCAAACTTTACAGGAACAATCCTTGAATCATGCCTAATAATACCTGAAAGTTTCATTACAATCTGTCGATCGGTTTCGGAGTCTATAGGCAATATACATACATACATACATACATACATCCTCTTTTATAGATATAGATTGGAATTAATTTCATCACACTCTCTCTCTCGCCTTCCCTCTCCCCTCCCCTCCCTTCCCTCTCACTCCCTCCGCCTCCCTCGCCCTCCCTTCCCTCTCACTCCCTCTCCCCTCCCCTCCCTCCACTCTCTTCCCTCCGCCTCCCCCAAACTCCCTCGCCCTCCCTTCCCTCTCACTCCCTCCGCCTCGCCCTCCCTCTCACTCTCTCACCCACCCACAGGGCGAGCGCGCGTTCGTCAGTCTTACCACACAAAGCATCGAAAAAGACACTTTTTCGCCCGTTTTTGGCCCATAGCATCTATGCGAGTAAAGCGATCGGGATGGCTAAACGTTAGGACCAACTAGACCCCAAATGGAGTCTATGTGCGAAAGAACAGGTTTTTTAAGTCAATTCTTAGGCCTTTTATGGCCCGGACGGCGGACGGCGGACGGCGAACGGCGGACGGCGGGCATTTCAAATTTGGATTCTACCCACCTTGAAACGTAAAGTGACAAAGTTTGAGGGGGGGTTATAAAAATTTTTTGCTACACGATCACATAGGCTTATTATTGAAAATAATAAACCAAAATGATGAGACACAGCCAGACTTATCACTCATCCCCTCAAACCTCCCTTACCATGCAGGATGAACGGCTACCCTCCAACCAGATATCCTATTTATATGACTGTGAAGGAACCGAACTCCCAGAAGTTAGTGAGGAAGAATATGGAAGTAATCAATTTGCATTAGGCTCGTCGACGTGTCGCAGTGGAAGCTTCCAACCAAAAGCTAAAACTGGAATTTAAAAAAATGTTTTTCCAATCACCAAACACTTAAAACTTGACTTATGGTTGTGTACAAACTTGGTTGTAAATTGTCTGTAGTCATAGGCGTTTTTTGTTCTGTAGGAGAGTTGTATAAAGGAATGGAGCAAATTTATCATCTTCAACTAGGTAGGTATTTACTACAATTCCAAATTTCAAACCTAATCAATATATTCGAACTCTAAAACGTCAACATAACCCGGAAATTCCCTACTTATGTTAATTTTATTCGAAATGCCCTGAATTTTCCAGGTATTCCAGGATTTCCCTGACTAGCGACCATCCTGTGATAAAATCTTCAGTAAGCGTTTTCCAATTGACCATGACCTACAAAAGAACTTTTCTCAAATGATTTCTGACAAATTAACTCTTTCTTTGGTAACAACCAATCAAATGAACAATTCGTAACGTTCTCTCTGATTTAATATTAGTGGAGGTGTCTGATCCACTCCATCGACGGGCACTTGCCGGACTTGAATTTATCGGTGTGGTTCCTGCCAGAGAGGGAGTCCAGGAGATCGACGACGTCTGGTAAAACGAACCGAAACGTCGATCCTGCCGCTACATCCAAGTGATTCAAATTGGGGAGCTTACAGCTGTAGCTCGGACCGCCTATTGATGTCATTGTCTTCTCCACCCGCTAACATGAAACACAAATGCAAACAAAGTATGTGAGAACAAGGCCAAAATGTTAGGCAGTATGCTAACATTGGTAATAGCAGTATGGTAAATGCTAGTTGATTTAGACATCATTTCGACAAAAGGTTGGATTGTTACGATTTCGGGTACCAGTCGTATATGCGATCTCAGCGCACTTTCAACCTCAAATTTGCGATCACAAAGATCTGGATGTGATCTCAACACAAAACGCCAAACTTCGGCCTTTCACCTTCCTTATCTCTCGGTTCCTCCTCTTTTCATATGGCCAGTAAGTGTCTAGTCAGAATCTAGTGTCCGGTCATTCAGTGAAATGCTCCCCCACGAATTATTCAAAAATACGCATTCCACATCTGATTCAGACACACCCCATGACGAGACATTATGGCACAAGAGTGCAAGGGCCATGGGTCTTCGGGATGTATTGAAAGCAGGCAAACATTTTAAAGCGTCGGTTTTTCATAGTAGAGACATGCTGAGTCCAGACAACGTGTCGTGTCGATCGCAGGTTGAACTAAGATCGCATATACAATAATTGGTACCCGATTTTGTCATATGTTGTTAAAATCCAAGTGTGAGAACTCTAAACAATTATGGGAGACGAACTATATCGAAAAGAACATAGAAATGTTTGCTCTTGATTCAGCCTTTTTGATGTTAGGTATCTACGCCAAAACTAAGCAAGTTTGCGAGAAAACGTCTATAACATAAAGAGAGTTGAAGTTTGCGTCGAATTATCAATTCAAAATTGAAATTTCTGTCATTATTAGAATCGCAATCGCTAGTCAAAAAACGACACTTTTTTCCATTTTGGAAAAGAATTCGTTCAGTTTGGTACTATTTGAGTGCTTCGGTTTCTGAAACAGTTAGTCCAGAAATTTGGTTCATTTTTAGCGCATTCATGACGAAAAATTAGAAATTGTCACCAGACCGCTCAGCTTCTGATGCGTATGTTAATTCATTCAATATGAATAGTTTAATTGTGATGGAATGCGGTCTGAAAAGCCACAAAAACTGTTCTCCGGTAAAATTATGTTTTTCGATGCTTGGGAAAGAATCTCTCACATCTTTCATCCGATCGCCTTCAAATTTTTACTGGTGTTGTTGATGGTGTAGAAAAGAGTTCGTACCAAGGATTTTATCAAATTCCATTTAGAACGGACTATATCACTTTTTACAGAAGAAAAACATACATTTTCGGAAAATTAACATTTTCAAAATTACATGTCCTTACTAAAAAGTACATGTCCTTTTTAATTGAATTACGAATAGAAGGTACTTTTTAAAGTAGCTATAATCGTAACTACGAAATGGTATCCCAAAGATTGCAATGTTTTCAAAATATAAAATTACTGTATTTTAATTTTTATTGTTTGTTCAAACCTGAGAGTGTTCACAAACATTAGTGATCAAAAACACTATAGACTTTGGGAACATTCCATTCAGGATTACTGATTTTGTATTAAATGGAAGTGAAGGAGCGCCGAAATCGCGTTTTCGGCTGGCCAAGTCCACCTAATGTCAACGGGGTAATAAACAAGTGATTGACAAACGAGTCCAAAGGAATTTGAAACCAATCTGCTATGTAGAATAGGCAAAGAGGAAAATTTAGGTTACTGACTTACCCTGGGATCAGCAAACACGTCAGCGTCACTGTAATAAATAGCGACAGGCGAAGTGATTTTGCTCATATTGTAAAGAGGAGCCCACTCCGTACCATATTTCTTTTTGTTCTCTTGTCTGCCGTAGTCGTACTCAGCAAAATCCCCTGAAACCATAGAATTTTTAAATTTTCGAAATTTATAACTGAATTTAGAATGAGGATAGTACCTACATACAAATAGTACAAAAATATATATCTACTATTACATTTGTACAATAGAACACATTTAAGGGTTGCATTTCCTAACTTCCATTTCTGGAATAGTTGATGAGTTCTCGGATGATTTGAATTTGAAGATTCTAGTTCACTGTATCGCCGGATATCTTTGAAAAAGCTGAACGGCGAGCCGTAGGCACCCAAAAATGGAGAAAACAACCTCAAGAGGATTACGAGTGAAAACAGAAGCTGAGAGGGTTTTATCAAAATCTGATTGAAACTTAGTTATGAGCGTGACAAGGAATTGGCACAGACTGACCGACAGACACTGAACCAAAATTGGTCAGTAAGCACTGAAACGTGAAAACCAAGAGCGGAAATATGAAGTGAGGAAAAAGATGTTTTCGGTAGTGAGGAAGCAATATGAACTGTTTTGAAAAAATAATGATGTGCTTATATTATAGGTATCTTTCATAGGGACAAAGTAGGGATAATTTTAGCTATGTGACTGTGATATTGACACTCTTTCTCGCTTTAACCCTACATTCTAGATGAGTTGCCGGTAATAAATTAATTCTGATCGTATACGGATTTACATACCCGATTCATACACTTGAAGGATGTGTTTCGTATTTTTGGCATTCGCTCCTCCAGCACCGGACACAGCGACAAAGCAGAGTTTTTCCTGGGAAAGTATAAAATTACTCAACGTGTTGTGTTTGAAACAATTTACAATATGTTGCCGTCTGAATTTAGTAATATATGTAATGTATGTAAATAAATTAGTAATTGGTAATGTATGTAAATATACCCAAATGCTTGTATAAGAATAAATTATTGTCGTACTATCAGTAGAAGGGCACAGGAAGAAAATCTACGATGCCACTTTTAATGTTGAAATTGAGAACAATTTGTTTTCATTATCCAAACCAAATATTCATTCATCAACTATGATCAGTTTTCCTAAATGAATTCCCGAGTTAACTGAATTTGACACCATGTTATTCTAACCATTTCTAAAAATGTTATTTTCTTTCAATTTGATTCTCTTCCCACAATTTTGAAATTTTGGAAGTCCATGACATGTCCTTAATATCGATAGTGGACAACCAACGCGTTTACATCCCCTGCAATCGAGTTCTATTCACTATTCACACCAAAATCATGAACAAACCATACTTAGGTATGTCGTATAAACTCCAAGAAGAAGCAAAGTTCCAAAAACCAAAAAGAAGCCAAAGTTCTTGGGGAAAAACGTTGGAGGATAAAAATAAATAAAAAATAATAAACGAAATTAAGGGCAGAAAATCCTTTTTTGGTGATGTTTTAGCAAATTTAACTTTCCAAATAGAGAAAAGTTTTGAAAAATGTGATGCTATTACAACAAATGGGATACTTGGTTTGATGATGACACTCAATAGAACAAATTTCATTACGGAACACAGAATTAAAGTTATCCTGCCTTCTTCGTGAGAAAAGTTGAAGTCGAAAACACTAATTTTTTGTAATTCAGTCACGTCCCCTCCATCTCCAATACTCACGTCCTCAGAGGACCAATACAATTTTGTTGAAAAGGCCAAAAAGTCGTAGGCCCATAGTTCAAAAGTTCGAGCATGGATTTACGAGTTAAATAAGAGTGGTGAAGTGTTTTCTTTGGATGAGAACACGGTCCTTCTTTCTCAAAATTTATCTTTCTCCTACAGTAACACTAATTTGCTTACATTATTTTTTACACTCTCCCATTCGATGAAAATGCTCAAGGTGCGTTTATAATTTTGTTACCTTTTTAATCTCTTAATTATGTAGTATTACTAAATTTTCCCCGAATATGTATAAACATGCATCTAAAGCTTGAATATACAAAAATATGCAGAACATAATTTGAGACAGATTTCAAACAGAAGTCAACTCAGTGATACAATCTTCGGATGCCCCAGGCAATTGCATGAAAATTCGGTCTCTACTCGTCACTAAACACAAACCTTGATGTGAAAGACTCGTCTTGCTCGATTTGTTCAAGAAGAAAGTCACAAAACCCGATTTTCTTTATCTTATCCCTATCAGAAAGGGCTTGTACCAGCTGTAACCAGCTGTATCTTGACTAGCTTTTTTCTGAGAATCCTTAAAAACCCTCCAAACTGCAACTGAACGAAACTTCAGGCTTTCTCGAACACAATAACAACAAGAGTAACGCGGTTGCCGCTTATAAATTATTTTCAAAGTTGTGGTACTATTTTAGACTCACCCTGTACCTAGCCCAATACGAGTAATTTTTTAAGTACATAATAAACTGTAAAGTTCAAGTACCTAGGAAATTGATAAAATTGAACTCACCGTAGGTACGTGGAAAGCCGACCCAAAGATGAATCTGATGTTTATGGATGAAGCCCATGCCATAGGGCGGCAAATATAGAAAAGTTCTTTCTTCAGTGTCCCCATATAGGGGAACCAGTCGACGACTCCTGCTTTTTCGTATATATCCTGGGCAAAAACAAGATGCTCATAGTCAAATGAAGAAGTTACGTAATAAGGCGGTCAAAAGACGGAAAAGGATGCATTTGTCACACTAATATTTTTAGTTACAAACAACAGGACGAATACATGAGGAGTTTTTGAGAAACGAAACGACCGACAGCACAAAAGGAAAAAGTTCCAGTCATTGAACGAATTATGAGTAAATTTTCCAAAAACAAGCTATTTCAATATCTTTTTTTTTCTTTTTTTTGTTAAGATTTTAGAGATGAGAAGAATAGTTGAGATAGGCAGCCCCTCTGGGATATCTGGAGACAAATGAAATGACGTACTTCGTCCTGATCAGCTAAATAAGATCACTACGTTCTCGATGACGACCTACGGCTCAGCGATTTGGAATGGAGCTCCTTTGTGATATCTAGAATTCAATAAGTGGACGTTGGCTGACTAGCTGAGGGACCTCTGAGTCATATTTTGTCTCTCTATCGACTTCCGGTGCCGAAACCTGATATGGAGTTCCTTGGGGTCATCTAGAATACTATTACAAAGTATGGAAAGAATCAGCTTTGTAACCTCTGTGGCTAATTTCTTTCCTAATCGACTAGTCCTGGAGACAGGGCCGAAAATAGGTAGTAATTTGAGGAGAAGGTTAGAGATTAGTTTTTAAAAATTTAGTCCGTTTTTATTGAGAAAATCTTTGTCTGCCATCTCAAAATTAGTGGAATACAAAATGGCGGCTTCATAAAGATGGTTTAATTTGCCCATTTTAAAGTTTTTCTCTATTAATTCCTAAACCGTACATCCTACAGAAATTTCTATACGCAGCAAAGTTGTAGAGCATAAAAAAACAAAACGATTCGATACTCAAACTCTGAACTATCTCTCAAAATAAGCAAATTACAAACAATTGAAAATCAGGATAATTGTGGAAGGATCCTCTCCTCCCCCCCGTCTAGACTTTTACCCTTCAAAATCACCTAGTGGCGTTAACATTAGTCTGATTTTAGTCTGCTAAAGCTCATTCTACTCAAGATTAAATACTTCCCCAAGTTCGTATCGAGCATATTTTAGCTGAGACCTTTCCCCATTGACTTACTGCCGAAGTTATGAATTAAGTAGTACTTTAATGGGAAACGGTCTGAGCAAAAACTTGCTCGAAACGAACTTTGGAAAGTATTTAACCCTGAATCGAATGCGGTTTAGCAGACCTGAATTAGACCAATATTGAGGTCGCAAGGGGTTTGTGAAGGGCAAAAGTCTAGGCGTCTTTAAGAGATTATCTGATTATACTAATTACGGAATTTAATAATTACATGTACATACCAATGATCTGTGTAATACTGAAATAATAATCCTTTGTAAAATAATTTGCAGCGTTTTTCTTATTTCATTCGCATGTTGCCGTCATGAAAGTACGAGCGGAGCTGGGCTATGCAAACCCACAATTCATAACAGTGCGAGTCGAGTATTCACGTTATCGCAGGCGTTATTGTATAGAGATGGGATAAAGGGAAAACCTTCCGAAGTTTAGTGAGGGCTAATGCAAATAAAATTGAATGCCAATAAAAAACTTCCCCTACTTCCAGCACGAGTGAAGCAAAAATTCTGCGAAGTATTGCACAAAAGATTGATTATTTCTATATGAGATAGGTAGCCCTTCTACGCAGATCACTGATCTATAGAAAATTATATAATTCAATTGCTTGTCCGCTACTTTTGGCGTCAAATTTTCGTCCCAATCTCGTGCAACGCTTTTTGTGTAGCCGGGTCAAAAAACAATGTTCCTTACAAGAAGAAAGTGTTTATGATGTTCTTATACTTACCACCGTAATGGGTTGAAACCTGAACCAGGTGTACATGAATGATATCATTTCACTTGTTTTGCGAATGTTGTTGACGAGCGGAACGAAGTATATAGCACCTCGAATTTTTTCGTTATAGGAAGGCCTTTTGGAAGCGAGGACGGCGTGGAATGAGCAACCCAGCGACATGCAGCTGAAGATGAGGTCTTTGGAGTTGGATTCCTTCAGAATAAAATCGATGAATGCAGGCATGTCGTAGACTCCAGATTCGTGAAACCTGAGGAGTGTGTGTACAAAATGTGTTCCTATTAGTAAATAGGTAAAACCAGAAATGTTTGACCCGACAAGTACACTCAGGTGCAAAAAATTTGGCCCACTCTCCAAAAGGAAGATTTTATGAAGTTGCGACTAATATTCTCTTGTTTTCGACTGGATTACTATCTGAACTCACTCAGTGGCATTGTTTGATGTTTTTTAGCCAGGCAGATGACATTTTTTTAATCTTTCAACCACAGGGAATCGTGTCGAGACGTGATCGTGTTTCATTGCGTCCCACTTTCACGTTATCTTCCAAACTGCGATTATGTTGTTCATCTCTTGCACGGTAGTCCTCAGCCGAGGGGCGAGTGCTTTCCTGTACATTGAGTGTATTCGATTCAAAATAATCACTTTAAGAGAAAAAAAAGTCTTTCCCACTTGAAATGGTCGCGCAAGCTGTAGCAGTTCTCATTAATGATGGAAGGTCACTGAGATATGCCTCTCGAATGCTTGGACAGCGGGCTCTCTTCCAGTCATTTTGGCTGGAACAAACCTTTTTCTAGGCCTTCTCCATTCTATTTCACGACCATCTGAGCCCCGCAGGCTGAACCTAGACTCATCGGTGAACATGACATACCTCCACTCTTCAAGTTTCCAAGCACTGTGATTTCGAGCAAACCGAAGGTGCAACATCCTGTGCTAACGGGATAAACTTGGAAAAACGGGCGGGTCTTCTGGCAACAAATGCCGATCCCACCATCGTCTCCGAACTGCCAAAACACCTAAATCCACCCACGTTGAATTTTCAAGTCAGTTACGACCTTGTGAAGCAGTTAATCTTCGATTTCTTAATGCTAAGTTGTACAAGTACCTGTCTTGAGCGGCTGTTGTTTTTCATGGGCGGCTAGAACCCTGCCTTCTAGAGTACAATCCCGTCTCTCGAAAACGTCTAACAGTGGCACGAATGATTTCATAAGGCCGCCCTAGCATTTGAGCAGCATATCTCAGTGACCTTTCATCATTAATGAGACCTACAGCTTGCGTGACCATTTCTGGTGAAAAAGTGATATTTTCTCTTAAATTGGTTTTTTTTTTTTTTTTTTTTTTTTTTTTTTGTTTGAATGCACTCAACTCCACGTACAGGAAAACACTTGCTCCTCAGCTGAGGATCTGTGGAAGAGATGAACAACATAATCGCAGTTTGGAAGACAACGTGAAAGTAGGAGGCAATAAAACATGATCACGTTTCGAAACGATTCCCTATCGTTGAGAGATCAAAACAATTTCATCCGTCTGGCTAAAAAACAACAAGCAATGCCTCTGAATGAGTTTAGACAGTAACTCAGTCTAAAACAAGATGATATTTGTCGCAACTCCATAAAATCTTCCATTTTAGAGAGTGGGCCAAATTTTTTGCACCTGAGTGTAGTTTATAAAGTTCTAGAACATTTTCCAATCAAATCAAGTGAAAATGTCGTCAATAAATTATGGATGTAAATTGATGTAGAAGCAACAATCATCCAAAGCTTGGTTGAAATTGTACGAATATGGGCTTAATGAAATGTAACTGTCAGTAATTAATGAATAGACAGCAGTCGATAGCTGCGAACATAATGTAATGACTTAATTCTTCAAATCTTAATCAGGAGTTTCTAGAACCTGAATGGAATGTAACGCGGACCAAGCGCTCCTGACAGAAACTGGTGCAACCAATCCGCAATCTACATGTGTCCGCTGCTACTTTTAGATTAGTTGGACAAATAGATCAGAATGATTTGTGTAGTTTGGTGGTCTGGATGGTCGCAAGCTCGCATCTCAAAAGTACATGACATCAAGCAGTCAATCTCGTAGTAAAAATACAGATTAGTTGGACAAATTTACTTAATAAGTTAATTCTCCATATGACTAAGAGAGCCTATGAGGCTTATGTAACAAGTGCCAATAAAATTCTTATTATTATTATTATTATTATTAAATAGATCAGGATGTTCTATATAGTTTGCTGGCCATCCCGCATGGAAGCGCTAGTGTCGTGTTACATTCCATTCATTTTCTAGACACTTTTATCTCGTTCTATATGGTGCCAAGGTCGAAATTAAGTAGGGAAGTAATTGAGTTCATCTCACGACAGAAATTATGAAAAATGAGCAATATTTTCCTACGAATTATCCAGCGACCATCACTTTATTCCCCTTTTGGACAAGGATTTCGAGCTGGCAGCATCCAAACGAGAATTGTACTAATTTTCATGTTCTTACTGTGTTTTATATAGCTCTCTTGCTCCAGTCTTTTTTGGTTTTCCCAATCATGGAAAAGTTAAATGATGGAAATTTGAAGGAATCAACTTCCTACCTACATACTTTGTTATCCTTTAGTTCTTAATGATGAATGGGTAGCGCTCGGGGCGGTGTCCGCCACTAGTAGGCATGTTTACCTACATACATAATGAAATGGCACGAGTTTTTTCTTTCCTACGATAAGCTGTATACAATAGACTAACCATTGTTCTGATTTGACTTCTCCAAATACGGACTAGTAATTGATGATGAACTAAAAAATGATCTAATTTGACGGAATATCTACAGAACGTTCAAGAATTAGCAAAACTTACGAAAAGTCCCAAAATTCTTCATCGTCTGTCGTAAGGTTAACATGCCGTCTTGATCTCATTGTTCCTCTTTGATCTCCCAGCCAAACGTCGTATCCTCTCTCCGCGAAGACTAACGCTAAAACATTTGGTAGAAATTAACAATGTTAAATCTAGTTCAACCATAATAAGTTGTTTAATAAAAAGCCACTGATGACGAAATTGTCGGAGTAAATGTTCGTTTTAATTCGAAAAACTGTGTTCAGAATCTCAATATCCGAGTACCTATTCAAAGACTTCAGTTCAATCGGTCCGATATATTTTTTTGGGACTCTCTAAAAGAAACGGAACTGAAAACAAATTTAACCGCTAAAGACCTTTCTGGTTGAGATGAGACTTAAATCATTAAATGGATGTATTTCTTTAGGAATTAGAGAAATTAGTATATTATATGTACCTATATAGTATGTTCTGGTTTTGGGGTTCGGTTTCTTTACTCAAGAACATGGTACTGTTTTTAGGATTTCCCTTTAAAGGTGATCTCAACTTACCCCTTCCGCTCATCAAGATTCGTCATTCTCACTCCATCTGCCACGGCCTATAAAAGTGCGGGCCAAGCCGAATTGAGCAAGAATCTTCATTCAACTTTTGACTCATTTTTTCATCACCCTTACCTTACCCGCCTATTTACCGTCTTTAATGGTGCCCACCTACGCCGGGGTGCCTAGTTAGTTCTAGTTCACACCCCAAGGTAACCGAATGAGGTATCATCCGCTATCCTTCGCTATACTCCACATGTATCTAGTTTATACTAGAGCTGGCAGATGCCCTATCCTCTACATGGCCTTGAGAAGATATCCTGAAGAGATATCAGACACAAGATCTGATATCCTAGGCCATAGGATCCATAGGATCATAGATACAGGATTCATTGCCACAGAAAATGAATCACAACATCACCACATCATCAAGACACACAGGAACACACCACACAGGGATGGTCAGGGGTGGTGTGGGACGCCACATCATCATCTCTTCATCTTGTCATTTGTTAGGATTCATTGCCATACGATCTGTATGTCCTGAGATATCAGATCATTGTTCCTGATATATCTCTGAAGATATACTATGGCTTTATGGGGACATGATTCTTCCTCCAGAGGTAGCAGATGGTCTATGGGGCTGTGCTAGCTCCGAGGATATCCTATGCCTCCACAGCGACACGATCATTCTGGAGTCTTCCTTTTCACTTAACAGGGCCACGTTGACTCCAGGGTGTCCTTTCGTCAAGTTTCTCATTGAAAGTTAGGCCAAAATCTAGTTAGAAAGTTTACAGTACAATACGCAAGTGCTTCTGCTCGAATCACAACATCATGTTTGTAACTAGGATTCTAGGTTTGCGCTTTCGCAGCAGCTACTATTGATACGATTGTGATGAAACATATATGGCGTAATTACATTGTCATTTCCCAACTACCCTTCGACTTTGTGCAACATTGGACGAATAAGCCACGGAAAAATGACTCATCGTGGATCTTACATTTGAGTATTGGCAGTAAAAATGTTCAATTTCGAGTGATGAAATTTGTACGGATTTGATCGGTACTATCCTTGGCATCGCCCGCATATCCTCGAAAAATTTCATCAAAATCGCATGGAAACTGTAGGAGTTATATGTGTTACATGCATTCAAGGTTCGTGCTTACGCAGCAGCCACTAATTGGTACTATCATTATGAAACTCATATCGGGATGCCCTCCCAATTTGTGGGAGCATATCGATCAAATAGGCAATGAGAAAGACGCTTGATAGATCATATCTCGACGCAATTTTGAATTTGAATTTTCAACTGTTGGAATTTAAATTTGGAAAGCTGGATTTTTTGGCGCAGGAACGGAATTTATATCTCAATTCTTAGGGGAGTTATCGTTTGGAATGACATATACTCGTATGAGAAAAACTTTAGGATTCGCCTCAAATCGGATTTCAATGAAGTAATTTTTCAAAAATTTTGATTTTTTTTCGGTTTTTAAAAAAATTTGCTAAAATAATATATCAATGAAGTAAGTCCTATTACCTATGTTGGAATCCAATCTCTGCTGCATAAGCCAGGCTTCGGACTGCATGAAGTATCCATTCAAGAGCAATAGGGGATATCCGCGATCAGACCCCGTCCTATTGGGGTGGACGATCCTGTTGAGATTCAATAAGTATCCATCCTCTGTAGTAACAGTGTAGTTTTCGTATCCATAGCCGTTGGCTTCTATAATGCGTCTCTGTAACCAAAAGAAAAAAAACCAATAGTATATAAAGCATACCTGTTTTTAAAATACTGCCATAAACAAGCCCGACTTATACAATAATTATAACTTATTGCTATTTAAATATTTCTTACAACGGCACTTTTCCCAAAAATCAATGGAAATTTCGTCTTGACGATTTTACTCCCCCCGAAAAATCCCCCAACCTCAACGGCTACCAGGAAAATCGATAAGAAAACGAACCAAACTCTGGTCATACTGAAACTCAACTGATGTTAGCACTGTCAACAACTTGTCTAAAGCTATGAAAGAAGACATAATCATCTCAAATGAATCCCCACTTAGAGATTATTGAGGGGTGATTACTGCGGTCTTAACGTGATGAATTATTCAATGACACATAGGTAGCGAGTTTCGTTACCTTGACATTGGTCCTTCTAGAAGAAGTTTAAACTGAAAATTGTGTTTGTACTTGAAGATTTTTTGTTACATGTAGGGTCAAGGAAACTATTTCCTCTTCTCGTTCCAAGTGGTGAGGAAAGTGTAGTGCTCACAGATCGCATAAACTAAATTCTTTGACCTCACTAGATTGTGCACTGATAAGAAATTTAATAACAATTATTGGTGATGATTTGGTTGGTTAGGAAAATCAGAAATTGATACGGCAAATACTATATTGAAAAAGCAACCTAGCTTTGGCATGCCAAAATAAATATAAATATAGAAATAGATGTATATGTGGATAAATTGTGATGCAATTGGTAATAAAGTTGAGAAATGGAATTGACAAAATGAGTAATAATTAATTAATCACTGTTCAACTAATTGTCTGTGGGTTAGGTTGTGGTGTGATGCCGTAGAATCGAAGAAGAGAAAATTGGAGAGCCAGCGCTGGGAAAATTCTGGTTACAGTCAAACCAAATAAATTGAAACGGAATAACCTCAAATTCGCTGAGCCCGAACGTCCACGCAATGATGAAGCAGTTCAACCTGGATGAAATCCCAGATTGTGGTTTTGTGGAGGAAAATTATGGGGTGATGCGGACCGTACGTTGGGATCGGGTGGTGATACAGCGAGAAACTGAGTGGTCCATGGAAATAGTAGAGGCAGTTGACTGTTGATCTACAGTCAGCACTGCCTTTACATCTATGTAAGAGAGGAGCAGGCAGGTCAGTACAACAGTCAAGACAGACTGTTTGGTTCCAGGGGGAAAATACGCTGAGCTGGCCAAATCTACCGATGATGATGTTGATGCCAATGGTCAACTGCAGTTGGAGTTCCAACCAACATTTCCCAACCTCATAACAATACCAGTTACCCAAACACTACCTACTTCTTGCTGCGCTGTGAATAGGTTTGATACCTACATACTACCCGGCCTGGCATCGATTCTACATTGTATATACTTACATAAAGGAATGTCTTAAATATGGACACTTACATCGGAATCGGCACATAGTCATTACACATGAGGTAGCGGTGAATTTATAGTATTTATAGTAATTTATAGTATATATAGACTCTCTCGTGGAACACTGGAATCATGCTGTTCAAAATTCTATTGTCCGTTCTATTATTCTCTATGGACGGAGATCTGGGTGCTGAGATATTGTCCTGACCTGGAAAGAGTACAGGTACAATTTTTCAAATGGCTTTTAGGTCTTCCCCTTAGTACACCCAGTGCATACGTCCGATTAGTAGCGGATGTCCCAAATTTGATGGTACCCATTTTAAAAAACAGTCTCAAGTGGTTACTAAAAATTACACAAATGGAAAATCATAGATACCCTAAGAGATGTTCGCACGCTCTTGAAAAAATGGAAAAGTCCAACAATAATGCTATAAGATTTAATTGGATGACTCAACTTAAGGAACTTCTTATGGAATGTGAAGTGCAACAAGTAATAACTTTGGATTGTGAAAATCTCAAAATGCTCACTTATAAATGTGTAGAGGATACTGAAATCTTTCTTAAAAATAAAGATGTTGATGCGGTATTTTCTGGCTCCTATAATGATAACTATTGGCTTGTGGTAGCGCAGGATGGATGTAACGATTATTTGAATTACCATAATGTCCTTTTTTAATTTAAAAAGTTATTTGCACAAATAAGATTAGCAAGTAAACACTATTTTACTATTGGAATTAGGAATTATAATTACAAAATTTCTCCTAATACTGTACATACAGCCTGCGACACGAGTCTTCTTGAAAACTTATTTCATGTTATATTTGTGCCCTGGATCAGAAAAAGATATATCTCGGACTTGGTGGGGGGGTACCGGAAAAACTTGATAAATTTTGAATAAGTACCAAGTGAATTCAACATAAAAGGCTATATTTCTTCTTAAGTGAAGTTGGCAAACTGAGAAACTTATGTTTGTTTGACCGAAGGATTAACTAGCTTATATAAACAGTGAAACTTGGATAATTCGAACGTCAAGGGACCAGTCAAAAACTTCGAATTAACCCAAAATTCGAATTAAAGAAGTTTTTAATAAATTATATTTTAACAAACTACAGTTCGAAGTAAAGTACATACAGTAACATTGTGTATTCACCAACTGAATATTGAACAATAGCTGCAACCATAAAAAACAATCTACTGTTTTTCAAAAAAGGATGATATTTTGGCCTGTTTCCTTGAATTAAGTCTCTCGGCCATTATAAAAGATTCCAGCGCATTCAAAGAGTTGAAATATGAATCACTTACATTAATTCGGCTTTCAAAAAAACGTCTAAGTTCTTGTACGTGATTCATGGCGTCAGCTCACTCGGCACCGGTACTTCTGCTGAAGATGGGCGGGAGGGGAAGGGGAGTTATCAGACTGTACGATGGCACTGACTTGCATGCATTTGTTCTAACGCAAACCTTTTGCCAAATATCGTTACTAAAACGTATTTCCCGATAAATTTAAAATTATTTTGAGTCGCAGCTTAAAATGTATACCTTAATTAGCACGCCGAAAATTCGAATTATCCAAAATAAAATTCGAATTATCCACGATTTTTTAGCATTGTTTAGATACAAAATGCTAGGGACCAAGAGAAATATTCGAATTAAAGAAGATTTCGAATTAAAGAAGTTCGAATTATCCAGGTTCCACTGTACCTACAGGTGCTGCCTACGTTAACTGCTTGAATGTTTCTTGAAATGATTTATGAAGTTCATTGTGTGTTTTATTTTATTGTTGTTTCCAATATTTATAACACAAAGAGAATTAGCTGAATTAATAATGAATGATATTTATTTGAAATTTATAAAATATTTGAAATTTCTACTAACGCTGTAATACTGAATAGATTATCATTTTGTGAGTAAATCATGTAACTGGACTCCACGTTCAATTTCTAAATTTTGTACTCTTATAGTTGATTCAACTGGGAAGTGAAAACACTACGTTAAGGATGTTTACACTACAGCTGTTTCTATTATGTATTTTTTGTAAAGCATACTCGAATGTAAGGAACATAAATGTTCAAATACAATAAATAAATAAATATATATAAGCTCAAAAGATCTGATAACTCTCATAACTATTACGCTGTGAATGTATGATAAATTACATTATTAATATAATTTTTTTGTTTATTGGCTGGGGGTGCACATGCGCGTATGCTCCCATCAGTAGCCGCCCCTGTAAGAAAAGCATGAAATAAAGAAAATTTGAAAAAATCTGATGTTTTTTTCACTTCCCCATGAAAAGTGCCTACCTATATGACTGGACCTTCCAATTCCGGAAACTTCGATTCTAATTCAGGTGCCAGACTTGTATTGCAGTTCCGATTTGTAAGTGTTTGTGTGTGACTTTGCAACAATAGGTACCAGGCGTGCATTATTTAAATTTTTTCTGTTCAACATAATTATTTTTTAAAAAGTCCAGTCATGCAGCATCACCCCATGAGCGAATTTTTGAAGAGTAAACTCATCAGTTATGATTACATTTTTTTTTTTTTTAACAAGCACCTATTACCTACGTTTTAAACAGCATGGTTCTAGGATTGATTATACAGGTATACTTCCATAAGAGTAGTTCAATCTGAATTAGGACAATGTTTCATGCAAATATCACCGATTTTTACAACTAGCGAACGGCATTATTTCGATTTTTGACTGATTTTTCAACTTTGAAATTTTTGAAAACTTGATACATATTCTTATAGGAAATTTTACGCTGATTCCGAATGTACCACATGTTAGTATGCTGAAAAAATTATTTCGCACAACAAATCGCAAAAAACAGGGTATTTTGAAATTTTTGACTACATTTTTGAAAATTTCAACCCGAAGATGTAATCCGATCATGCTGGCCAACGAACTTGAACTTTCGTTTTGTGTCCTTAACATTTTAAAATTTGTTTGAAGTATATACATACATACATACACTAAAAAATGCGTTAACTTCAGAATATGATTCAGAATAGCCTGAAACGGATTTCTTCATAAATTTTTTTCAAAAATTCACATTCTACAAATTTTGAGGCGAGAGCAATAGCTTAATTTTCTTCAAAAATTCGCTAAAATTAAGTGCAAAGCTACTTTATTATGCTTGAGCTAATTGGTAGGTACCCGGTTTACCAACTTGTAGAATGTTGCTCCTCGATTCATTTTGCTGTTCCCATCCTAAATTTTACCCATTATGTTCTTTATTGAATCGCGTCATTATCAATTGTTTTCTTAGAAAGGTGTTTTTTTAATGAATACTATGATTGCTGTTAAAAATGGGTGAA
Source organism: Adelphocoris suturalis (assembly GCA_030762985.1). Lineage (NCBI taxonomy): Eukaryota > Metazoa > Arthropoda > Insecta > Hemiptera > Miridae > Adelphocoris > Adelphocoris suturalis. The sequence continues at coordinate 13,251,304 of CM061043.1, forward strand.
AGGAGAAGACTAAATCTGGTTTTATCTTTTCATTGACGGTGTAAAATTAATACCTGTTAGGTAGCTTATTATGGTACCTAGGTATTTCAAAACGTAACGGCCCAGCCGTTGAGAAGATGAAGAGCAAAACTTCTAAGTGCTAAATTGCTACAATACAAATTTAAAAAAAGATTAAAAAATAAATAAAAATAAATTATGATTAATGGTAGAATGATTTGTAAATTCAAATACATTGAGGAGACTTTATCGTTGAAATACTTTATTTTTCTAAAATGGAATATGGAAAAAATACAAATTTTTCGTTGACCGAAAAATCTGGAAACCCTATATCTGCAACGTGGCTGAGTACGTTCGTTGGAATCCTACGGATCGCAATAGGTTCGTCGAATTTCTGATTTCCACGATCATCCCATGGTGTGCGCGGCGTGGCAGTGTGTGAAAGGGACAAATAAGGGTAATTGAAAACTGACGAGAAAAATTCTTCTTCTTCATCAAACATCCACTAGATTGTGCTGGCGTCCATTCAACACGCCAGAAATCTCAAAAATCCTACCTGTATTTGGTAGGTAAGGTGTCACACCTAAGGGTGGTGCACACACAGAACCAGCTGATTTACCTTCATCAAATATCCACTAGAGTGTACTGTATTTGACAAAAATGGAATATTCTGTAAAGATGTAAAAAAATGTTCAACCAAACGAAAAATTGGGTCACGAAACCGCAAAAATTTACTACGTGCAGGTAGCTATTCTGTTTCTCATTAAACAATTTTTCCGCGAATTTCAACTCAACTTTTGGGGGATGCTATCGGGCATCGAAGTGCTTTTGGTAACTAAGTACATAGATCTTATAAAGTTAACGAGCCAAAATTATTTCATTTAGGCAATGTGGATTTCTTTGTGTTAGATTATCTATTGTTCCCGGACGAGGGACCGAGAGCGTTTGTAAACACATTTTCCAATATGATTTCCAACGAGATTATGGTCGATGATCAGCCTCCAGAATTTAAATAAAAAATTGCGAACGGGTCTCATACTCAAACGCAACTCATATTTTCTACACTTTAGTATCTTTTGCTTCTCAGTCTCTTCTCTGACACAGGTGTTTGGAAGACAATGAAGGTTTTCTCACGAACACGATCTCTCATATTGACGGGGAATCGTCAAAAACATCCCCAGGGAATAGAAAAACCTTACCCCAAAATCGTACCTGCTCCTAAACGTGATTTTTTTCGTGAATCCGTAAATATAAGCTAGTACTTATTGAAGACACGCGGATTCTGTGCTTATACTCAATATCGTTTTGTTTACAAATAAATGCGAGCAAACGACGCACCGCCTTTCTCGGAAAACCCTTGGCATTGATAGAGTTGTATTTTGAAACGAGCGCGTCTCCTTGTAGAATGCGTAGTTGCGCCCGAATACATGCTAAGCATGAAGATTGTCTGTGTAATTTCTATACGAACAAATCCCTGAATTATGTTAATATTTCAAAAATTTCAGGGATTTATATCAAGCGCCTTTTTCTTGTTTGTAAAACAGAACCAGTAATTGAATTCCCAGTTTTAGGACTTCTGAGAGAATATTTCGAGACATTCTCGACCCTAACGAACTCCGGATATTTGGAGTTTTTGAATAAAATCCGCTTTTTAAGCAAAGCAAGTCTGAGTAAATAATTTGTGGTTTTGCTCACATATAATGGCAAAATTAATACTTCACAATAAGTTATTCGGAAAGAGAATTTTTCTGGCTACAATTTCCACTATTTTTGAGCCTAAAAATGTTGTGTCTTGTTCGAAATATCCCAATTTGAGCCATGAAGAAAAATGTTCACTATGCTTATTCAACCATGAAATTTATATTTACGGACTAACGAAAAACTCACGTTTAGGAACAGGAAGGTACTATTTAGGGGTAAGGTTTTTATATTTCCTAGAGATGTTTTCGACGATTCCCCGTCAATATGGCAGATCGTGTTCGTGAGAAAACATCCATTGCCTTCCAGTCACCTGTGCTGAGTGTCTTGTATTGTAAGTTCCAAGACATGAGAATATCAAATTCAGCCGATGCTATGGTTTCTCCTCTTCCCGACTCGAGTTTTGGAACTGGTAAAGTAGCTAATCGATTCATTCCTGAAACGATAACTGAGAATTGGACTTCCATGACCAGTTTTATATCTCTAGTGTGACTTCAGGTTTGAATGTGCTCTTCACAATCCATTTTTCTCGCGGTGGCTTCCTCTTCGTACTGAAGACCAATTTACAGGGTTTCTATTCTGGCTGTTCTTCCCAACAGATTTAGCTCACTCATTTACTCACGGGTCTGTTTTAGGCCACGTACTCTGTATACATAAATACCTTTTTCAGCTTACAGACCGATGGCAAGTTCATTGCTATCACTGATGATGTGGCATTGATATTGAAAACAACGGGTTGATGTCCACAGCATAGAAAAATGAAGCTCTCACACAAATCCATCAATGGTTTACCTATAGGTAATAGTTTAACGATTAATACTTCTAAGACCAATTACTTACGTCAATACATCTATTACTTCTGCAGACCAACCTAATTCGTCCTCTTTGGGGATTCATGAATCATCATGTTTCAATCACGAAAATTAAGTGCACTAAGCTCAATTGGGTTGATAGCGTAAAATATCAAGAGCTCCACCTCGTCCAACTCCTTAAATCGCGTCTCCCGTATAGGAATCTTGATGAAAATAACTCGGAAATCCTTTTTCTTCTTCTCTATTCTACGTAAATGGCCATCAAAAAGTTACCTAAAAATTATGTATTATATGTACGTATACAATATCCTTGTATACGGAATATAATTTTTGGGGAGGTACACATTCCACAGACTCGCTCTAAGTTGTCTACAATTCCCTCTTGCGCATCATCACTCTTTCGCACCCACGCACCCGAATCAACGTTTTATTTGGGAAATTTGGTATTCTACCACCTCGAATGGTTTTTGTTTCCACAATCTACAGTTTTCAGTTTATTATTTTGGATTTCAACTTGCTATTTATTATTTAAATAGTCTTTAGAGAAGATGCTGAGGCAAAGAACATTGAAGGCAGCAACTGAGCCGGAAGGCTGTCCCCGAGGCGATACGCCTTTACTTCGGAAAAGTCAATGGATAATGAGGTAGTTACAGCGGCAAAAGTGGTAAGATGAGCTAACAACCGGTCCAGGGATGTATGTATGTAAGGCTGTAACACTTGTTGCTAAAAATGCCTTTAGTTCTGTCAGATGATGTGACTTACTGCATGTCCTGAGGGTTGATTTCTGCATATCGCCATGCATGTACTGGGGTCTACGGGACTTTCTTTTATGTCAGTGGCTGCTTTTTGATACTAAAGAAAGTGTTGAAAAATCACATCAGGATCGGCTCAAGGCTCAGTCCTTGGGGTAAACCTATGGAATTTAAATTATGAAAGGATCGTTATTATTGAAATTCCAGAGGAGGTTTTCTTGGTTGGTTATGTAGATGACCTGGTACCATTGATATTTTCCTTTAGATTGGAGTTCTTAAAGTAAAAACTAAATCAAACAATGAGGCGTTACGGAATGAATGCAGTCCAAATCGCTGGCTTTAAAATTGTACTCCTTACAACTAACTGCTTAGATAGGGTGATCACCATGAATATTGGCGACTATCCCACTGTAACTTCTCGGGCAGTAAAATACCTGATCTCGCCTCCCTTTTCATAGTACGTTTGTCGCTCATGTAAGTGAAAAGAAATATGGGCATAAGTAGAGGAGATTTATAAGGGATACTAATTGGAAAAGCACAATGCTTCAAACAAAACACGCTACAATGCTTCATACAAAAGTCATATTGTAATGACTACATTTGAGTCGGGTGTGGCGTGTAGAACTGCCTGTTGTAATCTGCGTGGAAACTTCAGCGTGATCCATGAGGGGGGAAATGTTTCAGTAAGCACTTACCGCCAGCATGTCCGAGCTGGTTACAGTTGATTTAGTTGCCCAGTTAGATTGCGCCCTCTGGCCTTACCTTTCACCCAGTTCCACTGTCATCCACTAACTTACCCACTGCCCCATTCCCCCAGTTCAAGTACGCCCACGAGCTGTATGCCCTGTAGCACCATCCTGTTGGAACCTAAGTTTCTATTTGCGCCTTACCTGATTTTGAACAATACAGAACCGGTAAGCTCACCAGGCTCACATTAGGGTGAGAAAAGGAGAAATCCAAGAGAGGATAAGGCAAGAGTCAATACCTAGTAAATCCTTTCAGAAGACAAAGGCTTATTTTGGTAAAAATTGTCTGTGATCCTAAATCTATTAGCTATCTTATTTCCATAAACTATAGTGAAATTGACGTCGGACACAGCAGTAACCACTCCCTGCCAAGAAGATCAACTGTAGTTGAAAGGCGATGTACAACGATCCTAGTTTTTGATAACACTAATCAAGTCGAATACCCACAAGAAATCTTGAATGTAAAAATGCTCGAAATAAAAGCATAACATATCATTATTTGCGCTGCACTATTAGTATTAGAAGCACTATGTGTTGCAAATTAGTCGAAGAAATGATCTTGGAAGTATGGGAATAAACGACTCGAACATCCGATATAAAAACTATACTTGAAATATTGGCACTTTATTACGAAATATACAAATTATGTAATAAATATAGAAACTGTACAACAACAAATATAGAGTATAATATTGTACTTATATGTCCTAAATCAACTCAGCCTTGAAAAATCCATCGTTTCTTATTGCCATGGAAGTGTAATGTATAAACAATTTAGACTGGAATTTGTGAGTCAGTATGATTTCATTAGCGTCATTGTAGGTATCGGATCCACTCCATTGACGGGCACTTGCCAGATTCGAATTTCCCCGTGTGGTTCTTCCCCGTGATTGAGTCCAAGAGATCGACGACGTCAGGTAAAACGAATCGGAAATTCGTACCGGCCGCGACGTCCAAATGGTTGAAATTTGGGAGCTGGCATTTGTAACTTGGGCCGCTGATTGATTTTACCGTCCTCTCGACACCCTTAAATGAAACAGAAAATGAAAATTGGTTACATGTGAATACAGAGAATCTTACTAAACTGCTACCTATGGGTTGTAATATGTGTTGAAGCTAACTATAGAGGGGATTAGCCATGGTAAAGTCCTATTACTAGCGACATCGTCATGGAAGACATTTCCAATCAAATTAAAAGCTTATTTGGCGACAAACCCAAATAATGAAGAAATATTTTGATGACAGAATATTTCTACTTGATCCACTCTTTATACTAGACGATCTCACTTGTGTCAATAGCCCCACTCTCCAGCTCACAGTGGAGGAAAAAGAAAAATTTCATTTTCGGACATTGAAATTATAAAAAAATGAAGATGATAAAATTACCAGAAACCACATCTTCGAAAAACATACTCCGGACGATTCCTAAATTTCTAAACGCATGATCCAATCCGCTACAAAGAAATATGTCGTGAAAAGTATAGCACATCGAAGACTCACGCTTTCTGACCCCAAATTTCTCAAAGAAAACCAAAATGTTAAAAGTGATCCTGATAGTATGAGTTTGTTGGCTAAAACTTTTTGACCACAATAAATCGGTCAAATTTCTGGATATGTGCTTACAAAACCACAAAAAATGTGTAAAAACGGCTAGAAATTGTTAAATTTATATTTTTTCAATCGGCATTTTAGTCTAAAGAAGTTTATCAATGATGAACTAGTACTTTAAAAAATTTTACTTGGAAGTCATAAAGCGAGGTCATTTTGATTTACTAATGTCAGTGAATCGTCTAGTAATAAACTGATACGAAAGTTGAAGTGGATTCTGTATACATTTATGCCATTGATACCATTTATATTTGACAATCATATTGCGATTTTTTGTAGAGCGAATTTGGGTACTTTTCCGTTATCCCCCCCCCCCCCCCCCCCCCCCCCCCCCCCCCCAGTCAATTCAATTTGTCTTCAACACTCCCACCCGATGTTTCTAGGCATTACTTCTTACTTATTAGCCCGATTATGTTATGTTATGTATTCTTGAGATGCGAGCTTGCGAGTATCCAGACCGCCAAAGTATACACATCATTCTGATCTATTTGTTCAACTTATCTGTATTTCTACAATTGATTGATTCATGATCCATCCGTCAGGCTTTTATGGCCAATGGGGTTGTCAGGGTGAGACGGATATAAGCAGGAAAAATTCTTCTCTGAGTTTCTTTACTGGCAGCTTCCCACATCAAAATGTCATCTTCAGGCCCCTCCGTTTCTGTCTAGTATCCTCTATCGCTCATCTACCTCTGCTACACGGTCAAGTGCATCAGTCTCCGGGGGGATCTTTAATATCTTTAATTTCTATAGGAATTGCTGCCAGTCCCGAGATTAACTTCTTGGGCAGGCACGTAGCCAGGATTTTTCCTTGGGGAGGGTCCAGACCCCCCCTCGCCCATCGGCTCTGTTCCCATTTCAATAAATTTTAAAATACGAATTTTAAGTCACAGGAGAAGAAATGTTTTACAAACATGATGAAATACTATCCCGCAACGGATGGTGATGTGTTGTGTGAATTTCCGCTCCGCAAGAAAATCGATTTTCGAAGCGTTAGATCGCGTTTTTTTTTTAACCAAAAACCGATGGAAAACGTACCAGACAGGTTCACACTACCAGTCATACTTCTTCAAATTCCTACTTCTAAGTTGAGTGCCAAATTCTGTCTCATTCACTCATTCCAAATATGTTAACTTAATTATTGTTATTGTTGTGATATCGTTGGAGCAATGTAATTATGTAGCTCAGTATAACATGGATGATACCTTGGTGAATAGTCAAAGAGACAATGCAACCCAATGTCCCCATTGTTCAAGAGGCTTTATAAGAAGAGAACTCACTCTACATATACGCTCCAGACATCCAAACATTGCGAACCTGAATACCAACCGTGGTACTCAAAGTATAATATCAATACCAAATGCTGATCCTATTCAGAACTATTTCATAAGAGGCTTCGGGGACGGGATGTTAAATTCTCTAGGAGGCTGGACCACATTAAGATGGGACATGGTGTAGCAGAGAGCCATGCATCTGCAAGGCAAACAGTACGAGTTACCTCAGGGAGCGGTCGGCGTGTCACTCCTTGCAGATGAAATAAAAGGGCTAGCTGAGGGAATACGAGATTCGGAGTGAATTTTCTTCCTCTATAGTACTGTCCTCCAGAGAGAGAAAGGAATTTCTTCAGGGGAAGATGTCAGAAGGCTTCTGAACACCATAATGAAAATGTGGAGAGCTGAAAGGTATGAAGAGTTGCTAAACGGCAAGGCTCATACGGGTCGTTCAGGTATAGTGCTAGAGGCGTTGATCTGTCTTTAAGGTCGTATACATGACCCATGTCCGTGTACCGAAATATCTAAACTTCTTATCTCAGGAATCTTACCTCTACGTATTGGAGCTATTAGCAGAACCTCTGAGTATTATAAAAGAAGTGCTGTCGTTCAACAGCCGCGAGTGATTTAGTTCGTTTTTAGTTTTAGATCGTATTGTTCAACAGCCATAGAACTCACCCTACTCACTCTCTCATTCTTTCGGAACTACCGACAAAAGACTTGGGTAACTATTCATACAATTTCCTTTCGAATTTGTTATCAATTCCACCAAAATGGACAACGAAAATTGCGATGTCCCTAGGAATGTGAAAAATAAAAACCCCTCTGCCTCGTTTAGCAGGTATTTCTAAAGCAGGCATGCCTGGTCCTCTATAATTCGGTCTAGCACGAACCACAGATAAATGAAACTTTTTTTTTTTAGACTTTTCAACAAAGATCTTAGCTAGGAACTCAACTTGCTTAGAAATTTTGTTTACCATTTTCCTCTGTAGTGACGACGTTCACTATAAACTCGTTGAAACTGAAATGTAAGATGTAACTGAATTGTGGCTTCGGTGGGTACAGCTTTCGTACAAGTACGCAACCACGAGGGACATTTTATGTCTTTGCGCCTCCTCCCGCACCCACACCACGTACCTTTTTGCGCAAACGATATTCACGCATCAGCTCCTTGGCCGATTTGGGAAGTTTCCGTTTCGTCGATGGTCCATTGGATGATTGTTGATGCTCCATGTAATGTTTCGTCGTAACTGGTGGTGCCTTATACACAGCTTCTTATATACACACTCACGAGTGCACTTCTTAAAAATTTTGTTAAACATAAACATAGTCCAAGCTTCATCTCCAAAACTCGTACATCTCCAAGAGATGATTCGTTTATCGGTTGTTTGGTCTTAAAATTATGTCTTTACTTATATAAAGCTTGCAATCGTGTTCACAATATAAATTATTGAGAATGATCACCTGTGTGTAAACAATTATTTAAACAATCACGCTCATACCGCAGCTTGTCGGCCACGCACCCCGCAGTGGTAAACGTAATAAGGTTAGGTAAATCGAGAGCTATCCAACGAGTGCTGTAAAAGTTTTGTACGATGATGACTGGCGAAGTTAAAGTTCCGTAGCAACGAATCGGTTGTATGTAAAAATCATTAGAAATTTTTCATAAATCTTTCTTCGTCACACTGTAACGTCACGCTTTTTAAGTTATGTGCCATAGTAAAGACATAAAATGTCAAAATAATTTCTGAAGAATTTCACATCAGACGAATATTCTCTGTTGGTAGTTCGTGCTAGTGAAATAATAGATACTACCCTAACCATGAATAATTTTTTAATTCATCAAAAAATTTCGGGGGGGGGGGGGGGGGTCCGGACCCCATGGACCCCCCCTCTGGCTACGTGCCTGTTCTTGGGATGTCTTGTGTGATGTTGAAACTTGAGTCGAAATATGAAGGATTTTCTGCTGTGGTTATAGCTCTGACTTGTCAGAGATGATGAAGCTCAATTTTGTGTTGTGCGGATTCATGAAATTTACTTATTTATGGAGAAGAAATGTAAAAATAAGAAATTAAATTGAAAGGTAACCCTTCCTCCGAGAAGGTCGGGTGGCCTATGACCAGTAAAGAAACTCAGAGAAGAATTTTTTCTGCTTATATCCGTCTCACCCTGACAACCCCACTGTATTTTTACTAAGGGATTGACTACTTGATGTTAGTAATTTTGAGATGCGAGCTTGCGAGCATCCAGACCACCAACCTATACACAGCATTCTGATCTTTGTGCGAATTCATGTGCATTCTACTTGTGCGAATTCATGTGGAGGCAATCAAAACACAACTGCGCCAATTTGTTTCAACAAATCCTCACGAAATCGGCAACTTCTGAAAACACGGTATTTTTTTTTAATACCTAATATAATTTCTTCCCACAGCTTTAAATTGTCATCAATTCTACGTAAAGATGTAATCTAAGTGAGAAGGAATGCCTAGAAATATCGGGCGGGCGTGTTGGAGACAAATTGACTGAGGGGTGGGGGGAGGGGTATAACGGAAAAGTAGGTACCCGAATTTGTATCAGAGGAACAGGAAGGGAGCAGAATTTTCTTCGGTAGGTACGTGAAGCCCTTTTGGGTACTTGAGGATGGTCCGACCTGATACTTTCGACCCGTCGGTCAAAGTATACTAGTGTGTCCCGGGGTGTGGTATCCCAATGAGCACTGGACTTCGACCCCGTACCAAAGTCCCGTCGGTTAATGAGAAGAGGAAAGGTGATTTGGTTAGTGAAGTGAACAGGCAAGATTTCAGATCGTGAATGATGAGCTGACCCAGTCCCCTGGGCTATGTATACCGGAAAGGTGCCCCCTCCTGTAGGATAGCATATTCGTATGACGGCATATGCAACATGCAGGAGTGACTCGGTTCTCGTGTTATATTTAAGAAATTGAGATAGCTGAAGTTATATTAGTCAGGCCACAACAATAGGTATACTCGTATTTGAGGAGCGCTAATACAGAAAAAAGCGTGTCTACTAGAAAGTGATTTGCAGTAGAAGTGATTGATAATATATCCTTGAATTTCATCCAGCCATGGATAAATCATTATCAACCTCCCCTATTATTAAAAAAATTGCAAATCCTAGCATCAAGTGCAGGAAAATCGGACATTCCATGTAGAAGTTTAGCAAGTTACTTAGAAGATCACAGATCACCGTGACTTACAGCAGGAGAAGCAAAAACATCAGCGTCGCTAAAGTAAATAGCGATTGGCGAAGTGATCTTGCTCATGTTGTAAAGAGGAGCCCACTCCGTCCCGTATCTCTTCTTGTTCTCCTCCCTTCCGTAATCGTATTCGGCAAAATCCCCTGTAATCAAATAATTTTTCACGATCATAGAAATCTGTATCTCTATCTATACTATTTTACAAGAATGAAACTCTGTCTATCTGTCTATGAGTCTGTACAGTCTGTGTTGCTTCCACTGCCGAGAGGACGAAGGGAGCGGGGTTTTTTAAATTTTTTTATCATGACCGGAACTCTATAGGCTATGTTTTATTTATTATATTATATTATTATTTAGGCTATGTCATACTATTACTATAGGCTATGTTTTATTCGTTCCCCCTCACTCTTTTGACCTTAAAATTCCGTTTTTTACCTAAATTTTGATGTTTTCGGGCGCTTTTTCCCGTTCTTTTCGACTTCCCCGCTTCCCCATCTCATCTAAACGGCCGTCGAAAATTCCGGAAAAATACCGGTTTCGTGGGAAGACCGGTTTTATACGAGGAAGACGACGGCGCGATCGGATTGCGAAAAAAGTATCGGGAAATGCGTAAAAAAATGAAAGAGCACGGACCCGTTTTCTCGAAAATTCCGACGAAAAACTTTGTTGTTTTCTCATTAAAATTGACCCCATGAAGAGACGTTTTTCGGGATCAAGTTTTTATTCCGCCGAATCTGAATCCGAAATCGGATATCGAAAAAAGTGACGGGAAGTTGGACAAAATGCGAGGGGAAGGGAGGCGAAGCGATTTAAATGAGGGGGAAAAATCAAAATCTTTTAAAGAACCATAAATGGCCTCAATGTAATGCTACTGAGGAGGGATCCAATCGAAAAACTGCTCCTTATATAGAGGGAAGCTACCCTTTTCACTGTGAAATCATACTACGATCTAAAGCTAAGGTACAATAATAAATCATCCTAGAAATACGATCTGCCTGATGAAGAGTTGTGGATACACATTCAAAATTCATAGTTGGGCGGGGGAAAGTGACTTTCTTCTTTCCGATATCACCCACAAACATCAACCTTAGGACCACTAAGGCTCTTAAGCCCATCATGCTGGTACCTACCTAAGCTTTCAACAAATTTAAAAAATACATAATTCGGTTATTAGAAACCCAGAAAAAAAACTACCTGATTCGTATACTTGAAGTACGTGCTTGGTACTTTTTATGTTCGCCCCACCAAGTGACAACACTGCGATGAAGCATGCAGCATCCTGGAAAAAGTAAAGAGTTATTTAGTATATACAAACCGTAATGGCACATTATTTTAGCATTTAGGAGATGAGTATTGAAAAGAAACGAGTCCAAATACGTAGGTAGCGTTCTGGTGGAATAAAGTTGCAATTATATAGAGGTATGATGCATGGTGTAAGATTTATACTGGAAATATTAAAGCTACACTAAAATGTAAAGTTCAGCCATTCCAAAAAGAGTTTGCATGTTGAAAAAAGTATCTTGTAGATGTGGAAATTCGTTTATGGTCAGCTGTGAATGTCCCTATATTCATAATTTTTCTTTACATCAGAATTTCTTTCGCACGGATTAGGTTTTAACATTTGTCTTGCAGAAAATGGTGCAAATCATAACTTACAACTTGAAAATGTGTCAGCACTACTGTTAGTACAGAAATCTAGTCGGCAGATACTTAACGTTGGAATCATTGCATGAAACCTATCAACTATTAAGATCTATTAAAATAATATAACTGAAGTATGCAAATATTCTGCTTTTATTGTTGCATATAATGTTAACATGTCTTCAATAAATTTTGTTCATTTTTTATGAAAATGCAAGTAAATTTATTTTGTGGAGCTACTGTATTATTTTCTCTGTATTATACTATATTTTTTGGTCATCCAAATTTTCTGGTAGGTAGTAACGAGTTTTGTCAAGCTTAGGTCGATCCTTGCGTGCTCTTTTCAATGTTTATAAAGGATAGAAGAAGAAGTAATGATTGATATTTTAGTGCTCTATATTTACTGTTTTCAGCTTGTTATTTGCGTGAAAACTAGGGTATATATTCTTTAATAAGATGTTTAAACATACAACAGATAGGTTATTTATTTTATCAGTGAAGATATTTTAGACGACCCCATGATCCTATGAGCAAATTTTCGTAAATTATCATACTATATTTATCTAAAATTATTGGCAATTTGGTATGGCAAATACATTTATACCTAGATATAAGTATGAAACTGAAGTAAATAAAATAAATAAGATAAATAAAATAATATGATAAAACACAGAGGTTTATCATTTCAGTATTATAGCTCTTCTACGCAGATCACTGTTCTACAATAATTGTAAATTTTTTATTGATCTTATATTTATTGATTCTACAATAATTGTATATTTAATTCATCATGTTTTCGAGTAAGTGAGATGAAAGTGACCAGAGCTTACGATTTCATTGAATCATCCCTCGAATATAAAATTAGTATTGTAGTAGAGTGGATAAATTTCGGTCAGAATGAAGTACGTGAATGATTTTACTGATAGTCATCTTCATGCAGTAACAGAAAACTTGAACTCACCGAGGGTATGTGAAATGCAAGGCCGTAGACGAATCTGGGACCCAGTAGTTGGGAGGATGGCAAGGGGCGGCAGAGGTGGTAAATTTCCTTCTTTAGTGATCCCAGAAACGGAAAAATATCAAGCATTCCAGCTTTTTCATAGATATCCTGAGCAAATATGTGTTAATCAGTCGCACAGTTAAATAATTGGATAAATTAGATATATTTATAAGCATGTATAAAGATATACTGCAAATAATGAATAATTTTTATGGTTATAGGTACTGCGCATTCTTTTGGCAAGCTGCGAATACAAAGATCCAAAGTTCATCTAAGGGGGACCGCAATAAACAAATTATTGGCATATATATGATTTAATGTTTAGGAGGCGATCGTTCACCCAGCCATCGGTCACTGGCGATTTCGCTGCAATACAGCATTTTTGTGCCTCTGGTCTCTTACTTCTCTATGACTTATTGTCAAATACAATTTTGGTTTTCATAATACCAGACATTATTTTAAAAGGTTAATATCTTACCACCGTGATGGGTTGGAATCTGAACCACATATACATGTAAGAATGCATATCATTTATTTTTCGAATGTTATTGACTAGTGGGACGAAATAAATTGCAGTCCGAATCTTTTGATTGTAAGAAGGCCTTTTCGTTGCGAGGACGGCGTGGAATGAGCAACCCAGCGACATGCAGCTGAATATGAGGTCTTTGGATTTGGTTTCATGCAGAACACGATCTATGAATGCAGGCAGGTCGTATATTCCTGTCTCGTGAAACCTGTGAAACGTACGTAAACAGTATTAGCGGCTCTGTGATCATGCAATCAGCAGTTGGTGTATAAGTAATGGAGCTCGCTCAAACAGCTACTATTTACTCTCATACGAGATACCTGCCTATTATCATGGGAAAACTAACTCCTTTCCTATTACTATCATTATCGTCAAGGTGAATCACAATTGAATAGATCAGGAGTCTTCAGCCTTAGTGTTATGGAGGCCCACTGGGAGTTAAGCTTTTATAACTCGGGCCTGTTTTTGGGTAAGGAAGAAGTTGTTACGCTACATGTAAAGAATACGGGAATCACATGGCAGTAAAACCATCAATACTTTGTGCAAGAATAAGTAGATAATGTTTAAGTTCAGTTCTTAATCAGATGATCCAAGTTGCCAGACGCTTGACCTTTTCCGCAGGATCGCTTATAAGTGGACTCTGTATCTTGATTTCTTAGATTTAATTCTCGGAAAAAAAGTGCACACATAGGTAGGTAGATCAGAGAGAAATCATATCTCGCGCAAGGCTTTTCATATGGAAAAAACCGACTTTCTGGGAACAAGCCAGAGTTGTCAGTTATGCAGTTTCTGTAGGAAGTCTGTTGTATGGCTGGTTTTTATTGAAAAGAACAGCTTTTGAGCGCTCCAAGTTTGGATCAAATGTACTTGATCCAATCCGCAGGTTCGCTTGTAATTGTTAATTGAGTTTGCAATGTGTCTGGATAACAGTATTATATACTTACCGAGGCAACTGTTGTTACTCCCACTGCCTAATAAACAGATTGTCTCTCTTTCAAATTTCAACTTCCTACAGTGAACAGGGATGAATTTAGCTCACTCAGCTGATCAGAAAAGACCCCATCACTACGTTTCTTACTTACCGACACCTGAGGCCGTGCTGATTCGGAATTATATAGAAAGACCGTTCGGTATTATATAAAAAGTCCGCTAAGTTCTTCAGTTTCAATTTCTTCGTTCAGAAATAACTCTCCTAGATGTTAGTAACTACACTACGTTTCTTACTTACCGTGAATTGATGGCAACTGTTGTTACCGCCACAGCCTAATAAACAACTCTCGTTGATAAGGACCGCCTAGAACACGATCAAGGCGGGTATAGAGACGAACGGCGACACTTTTGCAACAAACTTGAGACCGTGCTGATTCGAATGAGCCGTCTAATACCTACTGAAATCGGACCGCGAAGTTCTTCACAATTTCAAAGACCGTTCGGAATTATATATAAAGATCATTAGGTATATTACGCAACACATGGGGGGTCAAAGTTGTGTATTTTTTTCCACACCGCAAGGCAAATTGTACCACCCAAGGTCTTCCACGCACAACTGCTCCGTTGCTGGAGCAGTTAGCTCTGGGGAAGTTAGCTCCGTTAGTTTTTTTATCTCACGAAATAAAGTAAGTAGGTACTCAATTTACCTGAAAACAACAAGCTATCAAATTCCTCCTCCCCTAACTCCCTATTCCATAAAACTTATATTTGGCATTTAAAAAACAATCATACTATATTTTAAACGGTGATGATAATGGGATTTACAGGATTTTAGAGTAGTCAACGGGATTGAGAGGCGCATTTATTTTTCCTCGTGCAATGATTTATTTTACTAGGTATTGAACGGCAAGATAAAGAAGGTACATCTACTAGTGATGGTAATGAGTAAAATAGGATATTAAAGAAAGACGTATCCATGATCCTTTGTTTCTCCCATTAACATAGACATTTCTTTGACTAGGTTTCGTCTTAGCACTGGTCCTTTATAAAACAAACCTTCTTTGTCCAGAACCAACCTCAAACAAGATCTTAGTTTAGTTAGGAACAGCCAACACTCCTAGTCTCTCAAGTTAGGAACAAAGTTTATAGGGTTTTAATGTATTCCCTCAATTATATCTTTGGAAATATCGTTTTTGATATATTTTTGGAAAGTTGCACAGATACATAAGAGGAGCTGCTGAGAAAAAAACTCAATGGAAAAACGGCTTTACTAGCAACAAAGTGTAGAATCCGCCTGCAAGAGATTGACAAATATCATGTAGGGCCGGTACAAAGAGCTTGGCAGACCTGGTCTAGCCCGTGGGCTGTAAGGGGTGACCTCTGTAATATATCATTGAAACGGGTGATTACTCTTCAATTAAATGATCCCTTAGCAGCTGCTGATTGAATACGTAAAGAATCGTTAAAGACCACGTAGGTTCAGGGACTTTCATAAAATTTTGGAAAATTGTGGACGTTACGAGCATCATTACGATCCATGTATGTTCAAACGGACAGATATAGAGCCAAATAGTTTTTGAAAGGTCTACTGGCCTTCATGAGAGTGAAATTATTGATATTGGAAGACGAGAAAGTTTTCATTTTGCAAAATTAACATCTCGTTGAAAGTACAAATTCGTAATATGAATAACTAAGTATTGAAATTGACATCGATGTTAGAGAAGGTATAGCTTATAAGAAAATGATTGCATCGTGAGATTATTCAAACTTACGAGTAATCGAAAAATTCCTCATCGTAAGTGGTCAGGTTTACATGACGTTTCGACCTCATCGTTCCTCTTTGATCCCCCATCCAAACGTCATATCCCTGGTTTGCAAAGGTCAATCCTAAAACAAAGTCAGGATTGGATTGAGTATAACGTAACGGATTGAGTACATCATGCACCTATATTATTCCCAGAGAACGGCTGCCTATCTTTACGCTTTGTTATTAGTCGGCAGTAAATGCGGGTACTCATTAATAACAATTACCTACTTGGTGCTAGTCGTAACCCCATATAGGTATGCTATCACGTATCCATCCCTGACAGATGCCAATTATTTATGTTTTCGCTTTTAAAACTACTGTAAGTAAATCTTCAGCGTGTAACGTGTGAAATGATCAGATCAGATGCCAATTGCGTCCATCTAAAGAGAAATATCTACAAGAAGTAGGTACATGGGTAGGTATTTATTTTTTTGTATTATCATTTGTTTCACCCTTAAATTATAAATCATAAGTAATATGATTACGATTTTGCAGTTTTTTGCAATGTATTAAAAAACCCAACTTCTAACGTGATTTTTTCACATCGTTCATATAAGGTGCATTACAAATGAAAATGATGGCAGACAAATAAACTCGCATAAACCAATTTCTCTGTGTCTTATAGCTATAGTTTCAGTTGGTTTTTATTTATGAGCAACCTATAACCTTCTTAACATCCATATAAGTATCATTTTCTTTTTTTGTACGGAGTTTCCACAATGTAGATGTCAGAATAGTGATGTACCTATTGAAACATGTGATACTGGAAACTCGGGGAACATTCTTGGT
The DNA here is from genome assembly GCA_030762985.1 of Adelphocoris suturalis. Lineage (NCBI taxonomy): Eukaryota > Metazoa > Arthropoda > Insecta > Hemiptera > Miridae > Adelphocoris > Adelphocoris suturalis. Next base: position 13,268,100 of record CM061043.1, read on the forward strand.
TTTTAATCGAATTTATAATGAAAATAAGTTGGTCCTCCAAAACTAAAGGTGCTTTGAAATTATCAGTGGTTGATAGATCACATTCTTGAAATATGATTACAAACATCACTTTGGATTTACATGGAACGAACAAATGTTAGGCACGTCCGAACTACAATTTGAGCAAGTATTCCGCTTATCAATTGTTTTGCGCGTTTCATTTAACTCGTGCAAGCCCGATTTAGTCCAGCTTCCGAGGAATCACCTAAGGCATTAAGTCCATACGATCAAGGAAAACGAAGAAGTTCCTTGCATCGGAAAAGCTATTCGCATATATTGGTATTTTGGTACGATAGTTGGGTGGTACGGTATATTGATACTCTATAAAAATATCCTGGAAAATGACTCTATCAAGTTTGTAAGCATAAGAAAATTATTGTATTTGCATCAAATTCACGTTACACCATTTCATATCTATCAAATGTGGATATCGGATAGCAGCATTGAATCTTATTGTGGTCTATAATGTTTTTTGGGAAGAGCACCTTATCATACTATTCAGGGAGGTCTAGGGAATTAACTGAGAAGAAACTGATACCACAGATCTGCACCAGTTTCTCGTTCTGCTCAGGTTGTGGAGTGACAGAAATCCAGACACACCAGGACCTTGAATGCAGTTCACATAAAAGTAGCAGTTACGTTACTCCAGGTTGCGAAATTAGTAAGAAACATGTCAGTGGAAGAAAATTGGTGGTATCCTTCTTCCTTCCAGACTTTAGTCCCTACATAGTTTTGAAGACGATAAAAAGAGGAGTACGTAGGTTGAGTTTACAGCGCACTAGCACATTTCTTAGTAGTGTTCACTGACTGTTTGGTAGTATACTAAAGAGTGGTAAAGCAAAATTGATGAGAAATTTTCTGGAATATCTACCATGGTTGTAGGAGGACATAACACATAACCGATATATATGTTTGCTAGACTGGTTCCTTATTCCATTATCGAATGATATTCCTACACATGGTTGTATTATAAGCAGTTCACAAATAATGTCAATTCACAAACATTGTCCCAATTATCGATACATGTCCCTCATTGTGCAATCTATCATTGATGTGCATGATGATGGGAAACGTTAGATGCATTGAATGTCACACGATTATAAAGTACTTGAGTTTCCATTGTAGTGACCTTCCCAAGTCTGAAATCGATATCAAGAGAATATTACCAATGTTTGCATCCAGTCTGGATTGCACGAGCCAGGCTTCTGACTGCATGAAGTATCCATTCACGAGAAGCAGGGGATAACCCCGGTCTGTCTTCGTTCTATTAGGGTGGATAATCCTGTTGAGGTTCAAGATGTAGCCGTCCTCCGTGATCACGGTGTAGTTCTCATAACCGAAGCCATTGTTTTCTATTACATGTCTCTGAAAACACAAGACCCATTGATTCATGATGCTATCAAAAATGCTACATGATTCAATTTAGAAGCGCCGGCAGAATTTTATTTCTATGAACATGAACATTGCAATATAACGTTGAAATGGAATTATTAAAACAAAATAAGAGTATTTGTGATTTTTAGCGTATTTTCATAAAAAATGAAGCAATTACAATTTTCACCATGGAAATCTGTTTTAAGGCATTCAGAAGGAATAGATTCAGACACTTCCTCTGTAGCATTGTTCTTGCCGCTTCCACGATTGTTCTGAGTTTCCTCTCAGCTGCACCATTTTGCTGAGGCGTGTACACTATATTTGTGATTTGTATATACACGAATTTCTCAAAGGATAAAAAGATATTGACCGAAGGAAAGTACTCTGGATGAATGAAACAATCGCTTCTTTTGAAAAATGTAAAGAGGATTTGTGTAAGCAGCTATGTTGGCATACCCAAATCCTGATTCACCAGTAGCACTAGTGGTTGACGCAAGTGACTTAGCAGCAGGTTGCGTAGTTCAGCAGTGGGAAGCAAATCGTTGGAAACCTTTAGCATTTTATTCAAAACAATTCAATGAAGCACAACGTGTGTACAGCACATACGATCGAGAACTCAACGCCACTTACCTATCTGTTAAAAATATTTAACACTTATTGGAAGGTAAACAATTTGGTAAATATACAGATCACAACCGACTAGTTTTAGCATTCAAAAAAAAAAAAAAAAAAAAAAAAAAAAATCTGAAGAAGCTTTTCCAAGACAACAACGTCAATTACAATATATTTCAGCCAGCTAGATTTTTTTGCTCATATCAACGTGATTTGTGATCGTGCACGGCGGTTGTTGGTATTCCTGAAGACAGAGGGGCCCACGACTTCACAAACCATACAGCAATAGTGATACTGTACTAGTCACTCGTGTTGACGGTTCTCGACTACTATCGTGTGGTCGCCACATTACCCCACGCACAGGGACCACTTAGAGAAGATCCAGTGCCAATTTTTCCGTTTCCTGGCATTCAAAATTCATGTATTTCGAGAGAATATAAGTTACAGTCAGCTTATCCTCGACCAGGGTCTCAAGCCACTGGAGACTAGAAGAGGCGTGGCTGATTTGTCATTCTTCTTTCGGCTTGTCAGGGGTGAAACTTCCGGCTCAGGCCTCCTGTCTGGTATTTCCTGGCTATGCTACAATACCCCACTCGCAATCGGCAGCAATTTCATGTCGCATTTGCATGTCGCATTTGCTGGACCGGAACTATTTTTTCCAAGCGTTTTCCAAGGGAGGCCCTTGTCGAAAGGACGGAATTAGAATTCTTCTCGGACCCACTCTCTTTCCTTGAGAGAGGGGAGTGTTCTATAACTGTATTTCGATATGGAAAACTGTGCCACAGTGGAGAAACGCGGCCTTCTTTGCATTGGGGAACTTCTCCAGGTTTTCTGTAAGCCTCCAACGCGAAAAAGGCCGCCTTGTTTTGCCGTGGATTATTTCTCCAGATGTTCCTCTCACACTATGAAACTTTTCACCACCTCCATAGGTGGTCAAAAGTATACGAGGTGAGGTTCAGTGTATTGACCTTGATGAGAGTTGACCTCTGGCGGTGATGCCTGAAACTATGTGCTCTTGATTTGTGCACAACTGTTGTTTTGCCTCTGTGTTTTGCCTGTTAGTTGAAACAGTCCAGAGAAAAATTATTCCACTGTTGGTTATATCTCGAAAAGTTACAGAACAACCACCTGAAACGACTTCTGCGCTCACTCCTGCATGGCAGCCACGGTCTGAGCCCAGCACAACATATAAATTACCCAGCACAGTACTCTGTCAGCATTTCCTTATTTTCTGCTATGACTAATGCTAGTTTTCCATTATTGTCCACTAATAAGATTGTCTAACTTGAATTTATCTCACTATAATTAACTTTGTAATTAGTACCCAGTGCCGTATTTGTACAAATAAATAAATCATCTTAGCACAAGTGAAGCTAGCGTTCTGAATGAAGCCAACCACGAAAAAGTAAAACCTATACTTATCTATCAATATACCCCGATCCGGGCTATACTAGGAAAATCTGATAGGTAGTTATAATAGGAAGTTATTTGAATATTTATAGTTTTGAATGTTTATTGGGTTTGGCTTGTGAATGCATCAATAAATATTACTTACAATTGCACTTTTCCCGAAAATCTTCGAGTACTTCGTCCTAGGAACTTTCTTCGAAAACCAATCCATGAAGAATCCATCGACCTCTACCAAGACCAAGAAACTTGCTAAGAAAACGAAGCTAACACTTTTCATATTGACACTCATCTGATGCATTGTATTGTGTTCAACGTGCTCTATCAAAACATCGCGCAAAAAATTGTTAATTGACGTAATCAACCCCTCCTTAGACCGTTGAGGACGTACCAATCTTATGACTTATTCATTGAGTCGTTCCTTATTCTGACTCCTTGGGGTATTTCCTATTGAGGTTTTTGCGCGGTTACTCGGGTTCAGGTACTGATGCGTTAATCATCGAAATTGTTAATAATTATTTGAAGGATTCACGTGACATCAAACAGTTTAAGTAATCATGTTGAGCCAGGGTGGATTAATCAAAATTCATTTGATTTACATAGCATTTTACATTGAGATTTTTCTGCTTATTCCAAGTTTACAAGTACATAGGTACCTAATAAAATTTCTATCCCTCAAACTACTTCTTAGCGTAGTTTTTCTCAACCTCTCATTTTCAGCATATTTTATGGTTTTCTAGCAATTTCATGCTTTTACATCTCCTCAGTATTCAAAATTTAGTGAATCAGAGACTTTTGTTTTGAAAGAAAAGCGGTAAATCAGTTCACAGGGATGGGGCAGAGGTGAACAGCGGACGGACAGATATTATCTGATATAGGTAAATATATAGATGATAGATATATCTATAAACTTAACCATAAACAGACTAAACCAGAAGGGGTTGATATTGTTCTTCCTTGTCAAGTATATATAGAGACTCATCGATGATAGAGTGGAAATAATGATTCATCCTTCGCAAACCTCCAAAATTAAAGCTTTAAATTAATTATTAAAAATTAATTTAAATCATTTTTAATTGCTCCCCACGAGATAAAATTTAAGGGTTGACAAATTCAAAAAGTTCCACTCATGCAGAATGATCGTATGAACGAATGCTCGTTGTAGTGGATTTAAATATGTTTTACTTGGCGTCGGTAGACCAAGTGGGACATTTATATTCTGATTATGCGGGTTAGTCCCTGTGTTATTCCTGTAAGGAATGTGGGCGGATCCGTCAAGGTCAGCTTGCTCGGCGGGGTGAACTGAGAGATAGTTCGTGTCGCAGCCGCGTGGAGCACTGGGCTCGCATAGTGGGTGCTGGGTTCGATCAGTTTGGTACTGAGCCGTTTTGTAATATTCCGGCCTAAGATTTATATCTGTAGGAGGAATATGTTGAGCTTGGTTGAGGTACTGAAAAGTATCCTTCGCTTTTTGCACATTTGGAGTGTATTTGACACTCGGATCGGCCGGGTAGGCTTGCGTCGAATATCGTGGGTACTCGGACAGCTTGGTCGAATCGTAATGATTGACTTCAGAGCGGGTCTGAAAGGTATCCTCGATCTTTTGTATAGGCGAGGCTTGATCGAACGTTTCTTTAACGAATACGTTAGGTGAGAAGGCGATCTCGTCGTGAGGATCGAGCCTTGCGCCGTCGCTGAGACCGGCGGATTCGCCGGGTAGCCTGTAGGGAGCGCTACGGGGGCTAGGAGGCCCGGCTTCGCCGTCGTCTGTCTCCCCTTGCATGAGGAAATAAGACGGCCGACGTTCCATCGAAATAGTCGAGTTATTAGCTCGTTTCGATGCCTCTATGTACAGAAATAGAGGGTTTAGGAAGGTGGACTCGCTTGACAGAGCGTCTTTCCTTTGCTCGTATGTCAGGGTCCTACCTTGTAGTCTTGAAAAAGACTTCCTTGGACGGTAAATTAGAGCGGATGAGCAGAGTAATTTACCGGCGTATCCCGGCGGTCGGTGACGAGCCTAATGCTACGAAACCCGGGTGATACGGCTCGGAACGTCCCTCGGGCGTACGATCTAAAGAGAATATCGATAGATGTACCGGGTGGCGTCCTGACAGATGAACTACGTTGGGCAATGAGCAGGATGAATAATCACTGGACTCGTAGATGCCAATGCGAGATCTGCGTGGAGAGAAGGTAGGCCTTGTAGAAAGCAGTAGGAAGCCGTTCTTGAGATGAACTCGGAATGCAGAAGGTTCGTCAGCGTAGAGCGTGTAGAAATCTTCGTACTTCGAGGTGTCGTCGTCGAGAGCGGAGAGTAGAATGAATTTCGGAGGCTCCGAGCGGGGTATTTATAGGGAGGTGGCCGCCTCCTGCCGCCTCCTGATTGGTCCGCTTAATTTCATTAATTCGACTGTGTAATCTCATTGGCTCGCACATTGTTTTCTCAGTATCTGCGAGTATGATAGCTGAGCTGGTCCTCCGGGGTGCTTACGAGCGTCCGTCGCGGAGCCGACGACCTTGAGTTTAGCCGGGGACCTCGGGTGCTTTCTCTGCGTCAGTTGTTCAGACGGGGTCCCCGGGGTGGCTGCTTGCCGCCTCTTGGTTGGTTCGCCTATTGTCTCTCGTGTAATCAGTGTTTCTGATTGGCGAGTAGGCTTGTTTGAATTGTCCTTGCTAGTTTTAGAGGACGTTTGATTCTCTGTTTGAGTTTTCTCGTTCAAGGCGACTTGGTTCGAGATACTTGTCGCATCTCTCTCGCCCAGTAAGTGTCTAGGGAGGTCGCCTTGTATGTTTTTAGTTAATATTTCACTTTTGAGAGAGAAATTCGTATTTTCTCTCTGGTGAAATATTTTGTTTGACGGAGTTATAACTCGACGTCTTGTAAATATTTTTGTGTTGTGTCTACCTCTTTTTGGTAGCCCTGAAAAGGGCTGTTGACAAGAGGGGGTGGTTTTCACCACAGGCGCCCCCCTAAGACGTCGTGTTATTAACGACGACGCCGGCTGGGGTGTTTCGAGCGCCGTCACCCATCTCTCGTCGAATTTGGTAGAGGGGACGTGCCTTCTGGCAGATTTTCGGGGAGTCTCCTCCTTATTTTCTGCCTGATTTTTGTTTAGTGACACAGCTTCGTCTGTTTTTAGAGTGTAAGCTGGTTTTATTTGCTGTTTGGGAACTTTTTTTGTATGTTCGCCAATTTGCACTGTAACCGAAAACTTATCTCTTTTAACCACTTTGAATGGTCCCGTGTAAGGACATTGCAGAGAGGTGAGCTGTGTGGGCACTCTGATATAGACATGTGTACATGTATCCAAATTTTTGGGCATGTTTACGGCATATTTCGTATTATTATGTTTAATATGCGTAGGCCGGAAGAAGAGAGGCTCCGAAAGGTTTGTAGAAGTTACGAAAATGTCTCCTGGGAGTGGTACGTCAATTCCGTAAACTTTTTGGAACGGTGTAGTTTCCGTTGCTGGGTCTACTGCCGTACGCATGGCGAGTAGTACTTTTGGTAGGGCGTCGAGCCAATTTTCGTTTTGTGCTTTGAGAGCCTCTTTCAGAGATCTATTTCTGCGTTCTACCATTCCGTTTGTTGACGGTTTGTATGGTAACGTGTGGGTATGTTTTACTCCGAGACGTTCCATAATGGAATTAAATAGATCTGATTCGAATTGTGTGCCTTGATCACTTGTGATGTATTTAGGTACGCCTTTTGAAGCTACCCAAATATTGATAAAGGCGTTTGTGATCGTGGCTGTTTCGATGTTGTTAAGAGGGACTGCCTCTAGCCAACCCGTTGCTCTATCGACCATCATTAGAATGTAACGTTTCCCTCCTTTAGCTAAAGGTAAAGGTCCGGTAATGTCAACGTGTACATGTGAGAATTTGTTAGCCGTTTCAAATTCGGAGTAAGGGAGCTTCACGGAGCGAGTGATTTTTGCTCGTTGGCAAGTCTCGCACGCTCGGACCCAGTTGGAGACATCTGCACGGAGTCCGTGCCAAAAATATCTTTGTTTAACTTTATACACTGTAGAGTGTATACCTGGGTGTCCCAAATTGTGAATTTGGCTGATTATTTCTTGCCTTATTTCGTTTGGAATATAAGGTCTTGGGTGTCCTAGGTCTAGGTTACACCAAATTTCTCCTTGAGGAAATTCGACTCGTGTGAGTTTCAATTTGTCCTCTGCGTTAGGAGGAGAACGAATTTGTGCATTTGAAATGTGCAGTAGAAGATTGCACTCTATTGCAGCCGTAATTTGCGAAATTTCGGCTATGGGTGGACCCTCGTCAGTTTGGGTTGAAATCGATTTTGTTTGAATTTCAACTGGATCGAAGGGTCTGGAGAGTGCGTCGGCGACGACGTTGTTCTCTCCGGGTATATGACGAATGTCACTCGTCATTTGAGAGATGTATGTTAGCCATCTTAATCTCATTTTAGAAAAATGTGCATTTTTCTTAAGCATCGTGCCTAGCAGAGGCTTGTGATCTGAACAAATATGAAAAGATCGGCCGTCCAAGTCATTGTGCCAATGAATGCAAGCTTGGTAAACGGCGAACATCTCTTTGTCGAATGATGCTTTATTCTTCCATTGTTCCGGAATTTCTTTACTGAAAAATCCCAATGGTTGGTAAGATTTCGAGCCGTGTTTGTCTGTAATTTCCTGCTCTAGTGCTGCTCCGATGTGTGTGTCGGATGCGTCGCAGACTAATCTCCACTCTGCTGTAGGGTGTGGATGAGCGATATTATGTAATGTAGCTTTAATCATTGCTTGTTTTAAGCTGTTGAAAGCTTTTTCTCTCTCTGATGTCCATTCGATAGGTGTTTTGTCATTTTTTTTGTTTGACTGAATGGAGTCATACAGAGGTTGTGCCGTGTGAGCGAATTTACTTGAGCATGCTCGGTAGAAACCACACATACCTAGGAATCTGCGTAGACTTCGTACGTCTATTGGCCTAGGAAATTGTTCTATGGCTTCTATTTTATCTCGTTTAGGAATTATCCCTTCTTTCGAGATAGTGAAACCTAGGAAATCGACGGTAGGTTTTGAAAAAATGCATTTATCAAAACCTACTCGAAGTCCGTGTTCCCCTAGCTTGTCAAAAATTTGTTTGAGGTGGTTCATGTGTTCTTTATAATTTTTAGAAGCCACCAGGATGTCATCTAGGTATACAAATGCGAAATCAAATTTTCGCATGATGCTGTCCATGTATCTTTGCCATGTTTGAGCCGCTCCGGCCAAACCCATGCTCATTTTCTTAAACTCATAAAGACCGAAAGGTGTAATAATTGCAGTTTTATGAGCGTCATCTGGGTGCATCGGAATATGATAATATGCCGATTTTAAATCTATTGTCGAATAGATTCGTGTATCATGTAAATTCGCTTGGAAAGAGCGAATGTGAGGAGGAGGGTAGGCGTCTTTCTTCGTTTTCGCGTTCAGGAAACGGTAGTCGCCGGTGATTCTCCATGACCCGTCTTTTTTTGGCACACAGTGTAACGGGGATGCCCATTCGGAATCTGATGGTGCAATTATGCCTTCTGAAAGCATTTTGTCAAAAGTACTTTTGACTTGAGCCCGTTTTTCGCCCGCCATGGGTCTTGCTCGGAAGTGTACTGGTGTTCCTTCCGTGGTTATACGGTGGTAAACCCCGTTGTTTTTCCACTTTCCTTGAAGTTTGCTCATTTTATCATTGTATTTGTCAATGATAGAGCGAATGTTTTCGTCCTCCGTGATTTGCACGTCCTCTGGTTGAGGGTTATTGTCACGATGAGGGATAGTAGCTGCTATTTGTTCGTCAGTGAATTTTTTGTTCATGACTGCAGCTATTTTTTGATCGGCATAGCTCTTTATTTTATCTTTATAAATGTACTTGTGTTTGACCCGTATTCCGATATCCCAAGACTCGAGGAATGGTATACCTAGGATCGCTAGATCAACTTTCGTGATCATAAAATCGGTGGTCATGTCTCCGAGGCCGATGTTAATTGTCGTGTCAGCTCGCCCTAGTGTGTCTATAGGGGCTCCGTTAGCTGCTGTGAGCTTAACGTTGGACTTACGAATTTTTAAGCCCAATTTTTTTGTGACATTGTGGGGCAGAATGTTCACTTCTGCTCCCGTGTCGATGAGAAATTCAGTGCCATTTAGTTTGCACTTGAAAAAAAGCCTTTTATACTCAGTAGACTGCCGGTGTATAGGCTCAGATACACTGGCAGTTATTCGTTTTCCGAACTCTCTACGTCGGAGGTTGGAACGGTACTTTCTTGTACCGATCTCCGAGTATTTTCGTTTGAAACCCAGGTTTTAGGCTGGCTTATAGCCGCTGCCTTTTTGCTAGTTTTGGAAGCAGTGTTTGTCTTCCAAGTGCAGTGTTCTGGGTCTGCACATTTGCGAGTTTCGTTACCGAAACGTGCGTGGTTTCGACAGACATAGGCCGTCGGTTTGTGAGGCCTACTCTCTACTGGTTGGGGTTTGAACTCAGCTTGTTTTGAGGGGGCCTTTTTGAAACCAGTATTCATGGGTTTCGGAGTAGATTCTACTCCTCGTATGTTTAGAGAGGTATTCTCTGTTTTGTACGCGTGTAGCGTATCAGCTAGGTCGAGCCGGGCGGTCGTGGTAGGCTGAGCTGCGACCATACCTCGTGCTTCGATGGGTAGAGTCTCGATCCACTTTTGAGTGATCAGAGCTTCTGAAAAGTACCCAACAGCTTTAGAGTACATTTCGTGGTACTTGGTGCTGGGTTTTTTGGCGAGAGATGCGGGGTCCTCGAGTGCGAGGAGCCTGTCCTGTAAGGACAACCCATATTCTCGCTGTAGGCGCTGTTTGGCCTCTTCGTAGGGTGCGTGGGGTGCCGTGAGGTAAGCTGAGTCGATAGCTTCCCTCATTTCTTCTGGTACCCACTTGTATATAGCTGAGAAACATTCGTTCTGCGTTCTCAGGTGTTTTCGCACGCAGTATTGATCGAACTCGGCGAGTGCACGATCGATATTCTTCTTTTGGAAGATTGGTTTTTGATAATCTCCCATCTCCTCTAAAAGTGCTCGAAAGCCACTTTGTGTAGAGGGATGTTGCGTGAGATGTGGGGCGTAGAGGCCCGGCGGGGGTCGCACGCCCGCAGTGGTTCCCTGAAATCCACTAGCTTCATAAGAGGGAACGAAATGCTCCGTGTTAAGCCTGTTCAAAGGCGGGGTCACCATTTGTAGTGGATTTAAATATGTTTTACTTGGCGTCGGTAGACCAAGTGGGACATTTATATTCTGATTATGCGGGTTAGTCCCTGTGTTATTCCTGTAAGGAATGTGGGCGGATCCGTCAAGGTCAGCTTGCTCGGCGGGGTGAACTGAGAGATAGTTCGTGTCGCAGCCGCGTGGAGCACTGGGCTCGCATAGTGGGTGCTGGGTTCGATCAGTTTGGTACTGAGCCGTTTTGTAATATTCCGGCCTAAGATTTATATCTGTAGGAGGAATATGTTGAGCTTGGTTGAGGTACTGAAAAGTATCCTTCGCTTTTTGCACATTTGGAGTGTATTTGACACTCGGATCGGCCGGGTAGGCTTGCGTCGAATATCGTGGGTACTCGGACAGCTTGGTCGAATCGTAATGATTGACTTCAGAGCGGGTCTGAAAGGTATCCTCGATCTTTTGTATAGGCGAGGCTTGATCGAACGTTTCTTTAACGAATACGTTAGGTGAGAAGGCGATCTCGTCGTGAGGATCGAGCCTTGCGCCGTCGCTGAGACCGGCGGATTGGCCGGGTAGCCTGTAGGGAGCGCTACGGGGGCTAGGAGGCCCGGCTTCGCCGTCGTCTGTCTCCCCTTGCATGAGGAAATAAGACGGCCGACGTTCCATCGAAATAGTCGAGTTATTAGCTCGTTTCGATGCCTCTATGTACAGAAATAGAGGGTTTAGGAAGGTGGACTCGCTTGACAGAGCGTCTTTCCTTTGCTCGTATGTCAGGGTCCTACCTTGTAGTCTTGAAAAAGACTTCCTTGGACGGTAAATTAGAGCGGATGAGCAGAGTAATTTACCGGCGTATCCCGGCGGTCGGTGACGAGCCTAATGCTACGAAACCCGGGTGATACGGCTCGGAACGTCCCTCGGGCGTACGATCTAAAGAGAATATCGATAGATGTACCGGGTGGCGTCCTGACAGATGAACTACGTTGGGCAATGAGCAGGATGAATAATCACTGGACTCGTAGATGCCAATGCGAGATCTGCGTGGAGAGAAGGTAGGCCTTGTAGAAAGCAGTAGGAAGCCGTTCTTGAGATGAACTCGGAATGCAGAAGGTTCGTCAGCGTAGAGCGTGTAGAAATCTTCGTACTTCGAGGTGTCGTCGTCGAGAGCGGAGAGTAGAATGAATTTCGGAGGCTCCGAGCGGGGTATTTATAGGGAGGTGGCCGCCTCCTGCCGCCTCCTGATTGGTCCGCTTAATTTCATTAATTCGACTGTGTAATCTCATTGGCTCGCACATTGTTTTCTCAGTATCTGCGAGTATGATAGCTGAGCTGGTCCTCCGGGGTGCTTACGAGCGTCCGTCGCGGAGCCGACGACCTTGAGTTTAGCCGGGGACCTCGGGTGCTTTCTCTGCGTCAGTTGTTCAGACGGGGTCCCCGGGGTGGCTGCTGGACCAGAGGTGGTTGCTTGCCGCCTCTTGGTTGGTTCGCCCATTGTCTCTCGTGTAATCAGTGTTTCTGATTGGCGAGTAGGCTTGTTTGAATTGTCCTTGCTAGTTTTAGAGGACGTTTGATTCTCTGTTTGAGTTTTCTCGTTCAAGGCGACTTGGTTCGAGATACTTGTCGCATCTCTCTCGCCCAGTAAGTGTCTAGGGAGGTCGCCTTGTATGTTTTTAGTTAATATTTCACTTTTGAGAGAGAAATTCGTATTTTCTCTCTGGTGAAATATTTTGTTTGACGGAGTTATAACTCGACGTCTTGTAAATATTTTTGTGTTGTGTCTACCTCTTTTTGGTAGCCCTGAAAAGGGCTGTTGACAAGAGGGGGTGGTTTTCACCACACTCGTAAATTATCGTACTATAATACGATACACTGTTTTGAAAATTAAGGACATTGAGGGAAAAGAAATTGTTAACTACCAATTTTATGGCAAAAAACTCGTTCTAAATGATATTCTGCGACTCAAAAAGAGATTTTGGCGCTGAAAAACTGTCAGTTTACCCATTGTGTACCAAAGTAAAAAACATGAAAATGTTCAAAATCGTTGCCCATCCACTTATGCAAGAATTGCCACGGTCTAATTCCACAAAAACATCTTCTTCTGAATACAAATTTATTGTTTCTTCATTATCACGACGGAATCAGGAAATAAATTATTACGGAAATACGGCGGGGCTGTGTTATGGTGAAAAACAGGGAAAAACAGAGTTAGATTGATATTGTCATATTGATTCAATCACATCTAGGGCCCTCCGTGCGTTGGGGTTTCTCAAGCGAAATACCCTAGATTTTTCTAGCCCCAAAGCTATAGTTCCATTACACAAAACCCTTGTGTTCCCCATCCTCGAGTAAGGCTCAACTGTGTGGTCGCCTTACTGTAGTGCGCACAAAATGCAATTGGAAAGGGTCCAACGGCGCTTCCTGAAGTATCTGGGGTACAAGCTGTGTATACCTCCCGAAAACCTCGATTTAGGCTTGGTTAGGCTTGGAATACCGTGTTTCTTCTCTGGAGGACAGACGAGTTGTGGCTGACATCATATTCTTCCACAAATCAACAGCTTGGACTGCCCTTCTTAATTAGCCCTTGTTAATATTAATGTGCCTCAATATGCCACAAGCTCCAATTCTCTGTTTTCTGTCCCGTTTTCCGCCGCAAATTATTTATACGATCGTCCCCTCGGTCGCCTACCTCATGAAACCAATAACTAATGTTTTTCTCAACTCTTGTCACGAATTCGACTTTTTCAACGTCTCCCTGTCTTCTTTCAAATACCATTTATCATCCTTTTCGCTCTAAACCTAAACTCATGTGCCACCCAACAATTCATAAATCCATTCTCAAATATTCCAATTTGTCACTTATAATGTTGTATTTATGCTAGTTTCATGTACACTATTATTTTTGATAATCTTTTATCGTAAATTATGTCTTAGTTCAAATAACTTAATCTTTATTATGTAAAGTTTTACTGAATTATTTGTAATTGGCTCTAGCCGTGAATAAATAAATAAATAGATGCACAATTTTTCAAGATGGCGGGCTGTGAGAAATTCCGGATCAGCGCTGATCTATGGGTTAACCCACCCCAACAGGTGGATTCCGGAATCCGTGCGATATCACAAGAAGATCCCGAGTCAAGTGTTGGAGGAACGGTCATTTCGCCGTCAGTTAGTCGGTTAATCCAAGGAAAACTCCTGTTGGTGGAACTGGCCCATAGGTGGTAGGTACTTTACAGTTCTTGAGCTTGAAGAGAGTGCATGTGTTTTTACTTAGATTAGCTGTAAAACTAGATTATTGCAGACCGAAAGCAGAACTGTTATTTAAAATTGAATGGAAAATGAATTGTAATAGAATGAAGGGAGGTACAGATGGGTAAGTCAGATTCGGCTAAAATAGATGTCAGGTTAGTTGAAACATTAAAAACTGTTGTCGTAGTATTTTTTACTGGGTATATTACTAGCATACTAGCATTGATACTGTTGAGTATAATCAGAAGCGACAGTTTAAATTTTGTTGATTTTTGTTTAAGCTTAGGCTCTTGTATGGCTGGGTGGTTTGGCCGCCCCGTGGGTGGCTTGCCTGGTTGTTTGCTCAGGGTCATTATGGAGAGACTGCATGTTGTTTCACTGGAAATTATGTTCATTTTTGGGTTGCCGCCATGGTGGGTGGGTCCAGGTCTGGCCGGGCCTCCTGGCCAGTCTCACGCTTTTGCCGGTGTTCTTCTTGTTCTTTCGTTCGTATTCTCAGTACTTTCCTAAGCCTATTCTATAGGTACTGACCCAATTAATTAATTAATTTAACTTAGATGGATCTATTTTGTTGTTCACGATGTAGAGTTTTTGGCTCTTGTGGTGAAAACCACCCCCTCTTGTCAACAGCCCTTTTCAGGGCTACCAAAAAGAGGTAGACACAACACAAAAATATTTACAAGACGTCGAGTTATAACTCCGTCAAACAAAATATTTCACCAGAGAGAAAATACGAATTTCTCTCTCAAAAGTGAAATATTAACTAATAACACACAAGGCGACCTCCCTAGACACTTACTGGGCGAGAGAGATGCGACAAGTATCTCGAACCAAGTCGCCTTGAACGAGAAAACTCAAACAGAGAATCAAACGTCCTCTAAAACTAGCAAGGACAATTCAAACAAGCCTACTCGCCAATCAGAAACACTGATTACACGAGAGACAATAGGCGAACCAACCAAGAGGCGGCAAGCAACCACCTCTGGTCCAGCAGCCTCCCCGGGGACCCCGTCTGAACAACTGACGCAGAGAAAGCACCCGAGGTCCCCGGCTAAACTCAAGGTCGTCGGCTCCGCGACGGACGCGCGTAAGCACCCCGGAGGACCAGCTCAGCTATCATACTCGCAGATACTGAGAAAACAATGTGCGAGCCAATGAGATTACACAGTCGAATTAATGAAATTAAGCGAACCAATCAGGAGGCGGCAGGGGGCGGCCACCTCCCTATAAATACCCCGCTCGGAGCCTCCGAAATTCATTCTACTCTCCGCTCTCGACGACGACACCTCGAAGTACGAAGATTTCTACACGCTCTACGCTGACGAACCTTCTGCATCCCGAGTTCATCTCAAGAACGGCTTCCTACTGCTTTCTACAAGGCCTACCTTCTCTCCACACAGATCTCGCATTGGCATCTACGAGTCCAGTGATTATTCATCCTGCTCATTGCCCAACGTAGTTCATCTGTCAGGACGCCACCCGGTACATCTATCGATATTCTCTTTAGATCGTACGCCCGAGGGACGTTCCGAGCCGTATCACCCGGGTTTCGTAGCATTAGGCTCGTCACCGACCGCCGGGATACGCCGGTAAATTACTCTGCTCATCCGCTCTAATTTACCGTCCAAGGAAGTCTTTTTCAAGACTACAAGGTAGGACCCTGACATACGAGCAAAGGAAAGAAGCTCTGTCAAGCGAGTCCACCTTCCTAAACCCTCTATTTCTGTACATAGAGGCATCGAAACGAGCTAATAATTCAGCTATTTCGATGGAACGTCGGCCGTCTTATTTCCTCATGCAAGGGGAGGCAGACGACGGCGAAGCCGGGCCCCTTAGCCCCCGTAGCGCTACCTACAGGCTACTCGGCCAATCTGCCGGCCCCAGCGACGGCGCAAGGCCCGATCCTCACGACGAGATCGCCTTCTCACCTAACGTATTCGCTAAGGAAACGTTAGATCAAGCCTCGCCTATACAAAAGATCGAGGATACCTTTCAGACCCGCTCTGAAGTCAATCATTACGATTCGACCAAGCTGTCCGAATACCCACGATATTCGACGCAAGCCTACCCGGCCGATCCGAGTGTCAAATACACTCCGAATGTACAAAAAACGAAGGATACTTTTCAGTACCTCAACCAAGCTCAACATATTCCTCCTACAGATATAAATCTTAGGCCGGAATATTACAAAACGGCTCAGTACCAAACTGATCGAACCCAGCACCCACTATGCGAGCCCAGTGCTCCACGCGGCTGCGACACGAACTACCTCTCAGCTCCTCCCGCCGAGCAAGTTGACCTTGGCGGATTCGCCCACATTCCTTACAGGAATAACCCGGGGACTAACCCGCATAATCAGAATATAAATGTCCCACTTGGTCTACCGACGCCAAGTAAAACATATATAAATCCACTACAGCTCTGTTTTTTATTTTAGGCACAGTAAAACACTATTGATTATAGGCCTCGTGCGTATCGATTCTAGCGCTGGCAGTGGCAGATGGCGTAAACTTCGCGAGTACCTGGGAAGAAACGTTGCCTTCTGAACTCTTTCATTTTTAATGTTCAAACGTCTGTCCAGAACAATGGTCCTTAACCTATGGTCCGCAAAGCAGCCATTAGTGGTTCTGAGACTTTTTACACTTGATACACTACGTAACAATTAAGTAGGTGAGCAGGAAGAAACGAGCAAGTTCGTACCCATCTATTTTCGATTTATGTTTTGACAGCAGTGGTGTCATATAATAGATAAAGAAAACATTACTGCGTTGACTAATGACTATCTAGAAAATGGTACGTAACCCATTTAGTATCGAAGCAATCTCAGTACCTACTAACCTGATAATGCAAGAACAGCAGATATAGAGTCCCAAAACGACAGGAACTGGAACGATAAATTCGCTGGTTCAAAAATCGGAGAGTTCTGGTGCAAAAGTTCTTTTAATAATACATAGAGACCCGAAGCTTCTCATTGCGTTGAAACTTTTACCACCAATCTATACTAGCAATTAATGATTTTCATTTGGCCTCGCACACAGAGCTGGTAAACAATTGCAACAAATAGTACCATCCCACATCGATGAAGTGGTCAGAAACATGCATGTGGAATGTCGAAAATGTCAATATTCTTTGAAAGTTCTACTAATAACTAATAGTATGTACTATAACTACTATACCAATAGTTACTTTTGAACAGATCCAATTGGTTCGCAAATGTTGTATCCTACATGTCCACCTCGCAGACAATAGTTATGCAACAACCACGCAACTTCTTCTTATTCACTGTTTACTGTTATCTGAATAAAAAGGCTTGTTTTCGTATGCACTAAATTCGCTGTTCATTTCGCTTCCTAAATTCTAAATTTACGTAGTTAAAAAAGTGGCGACGAGTTCGGTAAATAAAATTTCACGTGTAAAGAAAAATGCCAGATCCCGAAGTTTCTGTTTCATCCCTTTCCAAGGACGTTGCCGAGTTTTCGAAAATCGTGAGTCAACTCGCTTCTCTCCAGGCCGCTTCGTTTCAGCCGGCGTTAGTTCGGTTCTCCTTTCCTGAATACAGGGAGCCGGAGGGCGTCGACGATTATTTGTCAAGGTTTAAGCTCCAACTTGGCCTTTGCAGCGTACCTACAACCAAGTATGCGGAGTATTTACGTGTTCACATGGGACCCGTCCTCAATTCGGCGCTGACGTCGCTTGCCTATCCGAACAAAGTAGAAGAATTGGAGTTCAACAGATGCGTAGAGCTCCTTAGTGGGTATTTCGTAAAGCCTCGCAATAAGTTCAGCGAGGCGATCAGATTCCGCAGCATCCTCCAAAACTCCTCGGAGAGCATTGCAACCTTCTGTGCTCGTCTCTGGGAGGGAGCCAGGTTTTGTGAATTTGGGAACCATTTACCATACGCCCTCACCCTTCAGCTTATACATGGCGTTTCCGATTATGTTACCCGCAAAGAGCTCATAACTAAACTGCCAAAGGACTTTGACAGTGCAGTGAAAATCGCCCTTGACTTAGAAGCGACTGGCGCAGCATCCCTCGATGTAAGGGGGTCGAATGGCAATACACAACATAGCTTCACCCATGAATCCCAGCCCCGCCTGAAAAGCAAATCTCCCTCGCGCTCTCGGCCGCATTCTAGTCGTTCTTCGCACCGAGACCGCTCATCGTCTTCGTCCCGTTCTCGAGGAGAAAAGCGGCCTAGCCGAATTTTGCCGTGCTACGGATGTTCAGGCCTCCACTACCGACGCGATTGCCCCTACAAGGACCACAAATGTAGTAAGTGTTCTATCATTGGACACAGATCCAAGGTTTGTAGAAAATACAGTGCCAATTCGTCACGTAGCAAAATAAACAAAATTTCTGATGAGTGCGATCTTTCCTCAAAATTTCTTATAAGTGCGATCTTTCCTCTAGTGACTGCGGAGATGATACTGAGTACCTTCAAAGTTCCGTCCATGCAATTTCTAGCACCACTCGTGTTCCCCGGGCTATTGTAGAGGTATCCGTTGAAGGTACTTTAATCCCCATGGAGCTTGATACTGGCGGAGCCTGCTCCTTCGTCAGCTTGGCCACCTTTCGCAAAATTAAAAAACCCCACATGGAAATAAAGAAGTCCGATCGCACTTTTACGAGCTTCACGAAGGATACCTTCAAATGTCATGGATACTGTGAAGTCAACGTAACTTACCTAGGGCGTACCAAGCGTCTTGATCTCTTCATTGCCGATTTTGCTGCTGAAAGTATATTTGGTAGGGAATGGATTGCCCATTTCGCAGATATAATATGTTTCCTGGTGATAAAGGAAGGACTAGAGCAGGAAGCAGAGAGAATATTTGGCGATCTGGAAATAAAAGTCGTATACGGAAAAAGTTTCTTAGGTGGAGTTATTGGACCAAGTTCTTTCAAAAAGCTCTTTGTTCAAAACAAAGTTGAAAAATGGGTGGAAATGATTAAAACTTTTTCTATTGCAGCGCATGCTGCTTTCACAAAATCATTCCAGTTTGAATGGGCCTTCTGTCAGCGCGTGATACCAGGATGCCATGAGGAATACAAACCTATAAAGGATGCAATTTGCCAACATTTTCTTCCTGCACTTCTAGGGCAAGAAATTACGAATGATGAAGCAGAAATTATGGAACTTCCCGCAAAATTAGGGGGTTTAGGAGTTAAAAATCCTCTCCACACACAAGAATTGGCCTACCAAACATCAAGAAGAGCAGTAGAAATGTTGACCTCTTCGATAAAAGCCGCCCATCCGTTGAATTATGATGAACACTGTGACCATGTTGATAAAGTCTTGAAGGATGAGAAGAAGCGTCGAACATCTCATGATGGTCTTCACAGTCTTGAGTTGATAGCCAGACTGCAACCACATCAACAGCGAGTGCTAAGACGCATAATTGACGAAAATGCATCACAGTGGCTCACAGTGCTCCCAAGTTTTGCAGAAGGTCAGCCTGTCAGCCAATCAGTTCAGGGATGCACTCACCATTAGATATGGTCGAACACCCCTTGGTCTACCAAGTTACTGTGACGGATGTGGTGCCATTTTCAATGTAACGCATGCCCTGAACTGCAAAAAAGGAGGATTGGTGAAGTGGGGTCATGATAGTGTGCGGGATGACACAGCAAGACTTGCAGCGCTGGCTTGGGGAGGAGTTACCACGGAACCAGTGCTACGTGAGGCCAGTGGTGAAAACTCGGCTCTGATTGCCGATATTAAGGTAGATGGAGTCTGGGAGAGTGGAAGGCCGGCGTTCTTTGACAATCGCATTATTAATGCTGACGCCACCTCTCACTATTCCCAAGACTGGCCGAGTGTTGCAAACGCAGCAGCCAGGGAGAAGCACCGGAAGTATGACGAGGCTGCTGAAGACCTAAGAGGGTCATTCTCGCCTCTCATATGGTCGTGTGATGGGGTCTTGCATAAAGAATACGGAGTATTCGTATGAGAATATATTCACCCTGGCCGAAAAATGGAAAAAGGCATACTTCCAAGTTCTTGGCTGGGTGAGGGTTAAGCTCCAATTCTCCATCATACGATCAGTTTCACTCAGGCTACGTGGAGCAAAGTCGAAAAGTGAGGTCCATTGGTTTGGAAGATGGAGCTGCCCTCACGCTACTGGAAGACTAAGTAAACAAAGAAAGCGACACCTACTACAAGAAACTAAAATTTTCGAACCCCCCCCCCTTCCAACATCTTTGAGAATCGCTGGAATGTGGAAAAAAAAATAAAAAAAAAAAAAAAAAAAAAAAATCCTTGCCTGTGTGGATTTTCGTTATATCTGCCCAAATCTTTATTACCTATCAGAAGATTGAAAATACGAAAATTCCAAACACCTACCATTATTTGGAAGCAAGGCAGTCTTAGTTTGAATCGGCAGAATACAACTCCTTGGTAGGTACAGTACCTACAGAAATTCGTATGAACCAAAGAAACTTTATTTATTAAAACTGAACAATTAACATTTATATCTTTATCAATACATTCGTTTTAAACATGAGCAAAACATACTGGTGGACGTTGTCTTCTTTCTGTGAAAGAGTCTTCTAACAAGTGGGAACAGTGGTGCCTGTGGTGAATTTACCACCAATAACTTTAATAAATAAAAGCTTCGTTCTCAGTGCGCGTTCTAACAGTTCTCGAACTCATCAGAACTGGTACGGGGAGTCCCGGGGAGTTCTGGAACTTGTGGAACCGCGTTCTGCACTGCGAACGATTTCAGAACTTGGAAGTGGAATAACCTGTGTTGTTTGTAACCTCACTCAACTCGTGTTACCTTCCAGTGCTCCCTTTTCGAATATGTTTAGTGCCCGTATATATAATTCTTGATGCCTATTACTAAAGTATTGCAATTAATAACAAACCGGCAATAAAAAATCCAAGTGTTTAACGCGTTTTCATATATGTATACACGCATGTGTCATTCCAGAAGATAACTATCCTTAGGATTGAGATAAAAATCCCTTTACTACTTACATTTCATTATTATTTGCTGAAAATCGATAAAAGCTCCCCAAAAAAGCTAAAATTCCTAAATCTTTTTTGAGTCGCAGATTATTATTTAGAACGAATTTTGTTGCCATAATGTTGGTTATTACGATTTCAAAGAGTTCTAATTTCAAAACTATGTACCTAACGTAATATAGGTAATAAGATAATTTACGAGATTCGCTCGTACGATCATGCTGCATGACTCGAACTTTTTTTTGCCATACCTTGCCATAATGACCGAAGTGGTGATGGTAGAGGGTGCTGGCCTGAAAACGGTGGGCTAACTCTTCCTACAAACCACGGAACACCATCGTCGAAATTATCGCTATCTGTACTTGACGAGCTAGTTGACATTTCGAATTGTAGAATAGTTTGGTAACGTATAGAGACTGAAAGAGGATGAAGCTGAAATTGTTATGATCGATGAAGCGAAATAAAACGATATAAGGTTGTTTAATGAATAAAGTCGATGAAGACGAAAGTTGTTTATTCCACGAGATCCGAAAAATAGTGAAATGTGCATGCGTTAACTACGTCCTTGCGTTCGAGTTCTCACAGTTCCGAAAAAAACGGGAACTGTCAGAACCGTTCGGAACTGGGTTCCGAAGACACTGCGAACGCAGAACTCGGCGTTCTTGGCGTTCCGGAACTGGGCGTTCTGGCACTGTGAACGACAAAACTCTACTGCGCTTGCCCAGAACCGTTCCGAACTCCCAGAACGCGCACTGAGAACGAAGCTTAAGACGAGGAGCCACCTAAAAGACAGAATCCCAAGCTCCAACACGAGAGCTCCCTAGCGGCAAAACGGGGAAAACAGCTTCCCAGGAAAAGCAGACGAATGAGAAACATAGGGAATAATTCTCATCGTCTCGAGCTCCCTAAAATCGGAACAGGGAAGGCAACGTCCCCGCAAAGGATAATCCCAGATCGATACAGATTATCCAAGACAAATAAAAACGGCAGACCTAAATATTAGGTTTGTTTCCGCTACGTGACCTGAACAGGTTCAGTACAGAGCAAGGTCAGAGCAAGGGCAACTCCATAGCTGTTCAGTTCAGATGTCAGCGGAAACGCTTTAGGACATATTCGGTGCAGTAACCATGGATACACGAAGATCCATGAAATGGAGTCCCGTTAGCGGTACTTTAGCAAAACCATGAGCAAAACCTTGTGTCTCATTCTTATTCTTCCATTCTTATTCGACGTCGACATTCTCGTGATTCACTCCCGAATATTTAGTTATTTCTATTTCATTAGTTTAGTAGTAGAAATAAGGAATATAATAAAGGATCAAACAATTCTAATTTAAAACTTTTAAAAGTTCGAAAATCGCTGAATCACCTGAATAAATACGAACAATTGACTCGAAAATAGGCACGAAATCAAAGGAAACCACAATTTGTAAGGTGTAAGGTTACAGAAGTTTGAGGAAGGATATATCGGGTTATCTCAAGTTCCAAAGAGCGCATGCGCGGAGCAAGCTGCACCTCCTCTTCTGGCGGAGCAGAAAGTTCATGTTCGGATCATGTTCCTTGAGCAGCGGAAACACTGGACATCTTGCACCGAATATGAACCGAGGGACTGCGGAAACGCCATTATCTTACTCCTTCTTCACTGCGCAAGCGCAACTTGACCTGAACCTGTTCGGGTCAGCAGCGGAAACAGACCTATTATCGTTTACAATACATCCCCTGGGACAAGGGAAAACAACCCAAGAGTGCCCTAGCGGCGGGTAGGGGAAAACTAAAGTTTCCCGTTCCACACACCGAGTGCGAGCGATCAAATCGGAACTTCACTCTGATTAAGTTTCCCCTTCCGCATACCGACCGCGACTCGACGGTAGCCCTACACCGGCCCACGCCCCCACCACCGAGCCCTGCCATCACTTCCCCTCCGAGCCCGCTCACCTCGACGGTAGCCGTACACCGGCGCATGGTTCCCTCCTCCGCCGCGCAGCAGCGCTACTCTCCCCTTTTATCATCTCCCTCCTACTGAATGGTCAAGCACTGTGATTGTCTCCTTGAACGACAGATGCGTTGTAGCTCATTGATTAGCGTATTGGCCTCACAAGATGAAGGTCGTGAGTTCGAATCCTGTTGACTGGACTTTTTTTTTTGTGGTCATATGTGGTCATTTTTGAACACCGGCCCGTTGGTTCCCTCCTCCGCCGCGGGCCCTCCCCCAGCGCTCGTGTCCCCTTTTATCACTTTGTCTTATCTACTTTTGTCAACCTTGTGATAGTGTCTCAAACACTTGCTTCTCTGTGGAGCACACATAGAGGGATCCCCCACTCTTCTTTTTTGCCATCGAATACTCTCGATTCAGCCTCCCAACACACCGATTTGATTTTGAAATAAAACGACCTTCAGAGCGCCAAAATTGAAAAAGTTCCGGTCAGGCAGCATGATTGTATGAACGAATTTTCTCAAATTACCTATTGTATTGTTATATGTTAAATTGTATCTGAATTTGAATACAAAGAGATTGTTAAAACCAGCAACAAACTGAATAAAATTCGGCGATTCAAAAAATATTTTTTGCAGTTTCTATAGATTTTTCAGCAAATATTAATTAAATTTAAGTACGTTTTCAGCATAATTTTGTGCAACCATTTTTTTATGTCCTAGATGATCGTTGGCAATTTCGTTTTGACTAAAACTCTGCTAACATTTTTAGAAAATTTATAAAACATTGAAAATTGAAATTCCTCCTGACATCATATCAAGTTAGTGGCTAACTGAATAACTTTTAGGATATGTACCTATAGAATAATTTACAGAGCACTAAAGCGCACTAATTAGCTGAGGAACCTCTAAGCCTAATTTTTTGCTTCCTCACTACCTAAGGTAGGGAATCTTTGTGTTCTTGATTGAAGTCGACACAAATTTTGCCACTTTCCACTTGATTTTTGCGTTTCAGAGCTTGGTGATCAATTTTGGTTCCGTGTCTGTCTGTGGTAAATCCTTGTCACGGCCAAAACTATACCAAGTCTCAGTCCGATTCCAATGAAATTTTCAGGGATTGTGCGGGTTAGCATCTAGACGGTCCCCTTATACTTGCATTGCCGTCACATAAATAGCAGTATGTGCGCATGCGCAAACGCTAATTCATTATAATGTCGATTTCTTATCATCTATTATTACGATTTCGTTCAAACTCTGGGAGTAGATAGATATAGTTGTCAAGCTATTAGTCAGGTAATGACTGTTGGACTCGGCCCTGCTCGATCTTAGAGAGTCTAGGGGATTTTCTACCCTCGATTCCAACCACATCTATTTGCCAACTACTCCAACTACTCTATTTTTACTAAAAGGATTGATTTAGGATATTTTTTATTCTTGAGATGCAAGCATCCAGACCACCAAACTGTACACATCATTCTGATCTATTTCTCGATTAATTCATGCTTTCTTTAATAACCTTCTTAACCGTTTCTTAAATATGGCTATGTAAAACTGACAAAATATCGCCAAAAAACCATGAACGGATTGTATACTATTCGCTCTATGAACTGTCCTAATTGAGCTAGAGAGCTGGGAGAGGTATCATTTTGCAGATTTTTTTATGCTCTTTCCAGTGATATACAACAGGACATAGGTTCTAATAAGACAATTTTTGTCAAAATACAAATACAAATTTTGATTTAATTTTTTTCCAAAAAGTACATAATTTAACATTTTCAAAATATTCCTATAAATACTTAGTACTGTTGTAAACAATGTGACAATATATAAATATGGGATGATGATGGGTTCATTGTAAAAAAAAATATTCCTGACACTAGTTTTCCACTAATAGCCCGGTTTTGACTACATACGTACTTTTACCAAAGAGGTAAGCTATTTAATTAAATATATAAAGGTATACTATGTATAAAGGTGAAAAAATATCAGAAATATTAATTCAAAATACTGTCTTGGTGCAGTACCAACGATAATGTTTAAACAACAAACTAGATTAACACTAACCTGAGGAAAAATTAAGTTTTGAGTTGACAGCAGTTTCCCTAAACATTATCTCAGTTTACGGAATTACATTTTGTAAAAGCCAGTTGGGTTACATTTACTTACCTACTCGTATACCTACTCATCTTCATGAAAATATGTATAATATTATGTAAATTTTGATTAATCTGTTTGTACCAGAATTATTACATAACTATTTAGACTATTTTCATACCTTTTTCAAATTTATTGTAATAGAAATGTTCAAGATTTTTGTTTTACTAATTAATAGGCGATTAACTTAGTTTAAATTGTATAAAATTATAGTAAGCAACCTTATTAACTCAATTTTTATTAGAATATATCTATGGTTATTGGTACTACAAGATAGTATTTTGAATTAATATTTCACCTATATTAATTATTTTTTACCTTTATACATAGTATACCTTTATATATTTAATTAAATACCTTACCTCTTTAGTAAAAGTACGTATGTTTATTATTTAGTCAAAACCGAGCTATTAGTGGAAAACTAGTGTCAGGAATATTTTTTTAACATGTTTAATGTTTTAGGGCTGGGGGTCGTTCTGTGAATTCCGACACGACACGCAAATCTGCAACGTTTTTTTTTCTGATGATTTCCGCTTACAACCGAGTCGTTGCTAGGGAAATGGTACTTCGTCGTTTTTCATCCCACAAAATTCGTTGACCATTCGTTCGAAAGCTCTCGATTTATCCAACCATATTATGTTAACTACTGCGAAGTGCGTGGCCAACAAGCTGAGTTATGAGCATGGTTATTTGAATAATTGTGTACACTCAGGTGATCATTCTCAACAATTGATATTGTGAACATGATTGCAACCGCTTGTTAATTTCTGATGATTTCATTGAGTTGGTGTTTCGATGATTTGATTCATAGCAGGTGATCCGAATATTGCGAGAACGGTTTAATTTGTGAAGCGGTGGTTAAATCATTTTAATAGGTAATTTCTATACTTTACACTCTAGGAAGCTGTAATTTTGTATGTAGCCTCTTCAGGACATTTACTTGACGATGCCCAGGGTCCGGATCAGATGAGTGGCTCTTAAAGCTATTTTTTATGCTTTACACTCTAGGAAGCTGTAATTTCGTATGTAGCCTCTTTAGGACATTTACTTGACGATGCCCAGGGTCCGGATCAGATGAGTGGCTCTTAGAGCTAATTTCTATACTTTACACTCTAGGAAGCTGTAATTTTGTATGTAGCCTCTTCAGGACATTTACTTGACGATGCCCAGGGTCCGGATCAGATGAGTGGCTCTTAAAGCTATTTTTTATGCTTTACACTCTAGGAAGCTGTAATTTCGTATGTAGCCTCTTTATTACATTTTTACTTGACGATGCCCAGGGTCTGGATCAGATGAGTGGCTCCTAAAGCTAATTTCTATGCATTACGCTCTAGGAAGCTGTAATTTCGTGTGTAACCTCTTTGGGACATTTACTTGACGATGCCCAGGGTCCGGATCAGATGAGTGGCTCTTAAAGCTATTTTTTATGCTTTACACTCTAGCAAGCTGTAATTTCGCTTGTAGCCTCTTTAGGACATTTACTTGACGATGCCCACGGTCCGGATCAGATGAGGGGCTTTCAGAGCTAATTTCTATGCTTTACACTCTAGGAAGCTGTAATTTCGTATGTAGCCTCTTTAGGACATTTACTTGACGATGCCCAGGGTCCGGATCAGATGAGTGGCTCTTAGAGCTAATTTCTATGCTTTACACTCTAGGAAGCTGTAATTTCGTATGTAGCCTCTTTAGGACATTTACTTGACGATGCCCAGGGTCCGGATCAGATGAGTGGCTCTTAGAGCTAATTTCTATGCTTTACACTCTAGGAAGCTGTAATTTCGTATGTAGCCTCTTTAGGACATTCACTTGACGATGCCCAGGGTCCGGATCAGCTGAGTGGCTCTTAGAGCTTGCATACGAGTCTGCAACTAAAGACATAAAATGTCCCAATGTGTTGCAGACTCGTATGCAAGCGTACTTTGGTATGAGTCCCATCGGAAATATCTAATGGTAAAATAAAAATGTATATAAATATAATAAATTGTTTTGGTTAATTAGAATCTTTTCTTTTTTCTTGACCTTAAAAAACTATATCTAATTTCTCCCTTGCGAGGGAAAAACATTAAACATGATTTAATGTTTTTCCCTCTCAAGGGAGAAATTATGAAATCGTTAATTTTTACAATGAACCCATCATCATCCCATATTTATATTTTGTCACATTGTTTACAACAGTACTAAGTATTTATAGGAATATTTTGAAAATGTTAAATTATGTACTTTTTGGAAAAAAATTAAATCAAAATTTGTATTTGTATTTTGACAAAATTTGTCTTATTAGAACCTATGTCCTGTTGTATAACACTGGAAAGAGCATAAAAAAATCTGCAAAATGATACCTCTCCCAGCTCTCTAGCTCAATTAGGACAGTTCCTAGAGCGAATAGTATAAAATCCGTTCATGGTTTTTTGGCGAGATTTTGTAAGTTTTACATAGCCATATTTAAGAAACGGTTTGAGATAAAAATTTAAAATTTGGTATTTTTCTTAGTCTCAACACCTATTATGAATATACTAAATTTGAGCAAAATCTAAATAAAATGGTGAAGTAAAATTTATATTTAAAGTGTGTTGATTTGGCATGGAATGACCCAGTACCTTTTTCTGGGAGAAGGAAAATAAGCTATTGGTGTTATCAGATCATTTACCAGCCTATCCGGGGAATCGTATATATCAATTGTAAATAATTTCACTAGGGTCTACAAAAATGCTAGGTAAAACACACACACACACATAAAATCAGTTTCTCAATATATTTCTATACAATGTACATAAATGTCATTATAAAAAGTAGTACGTAATAAATTTAAGGTACCTGGTGACGTGAAAGGTAAACGTGAAATTTAAAAATAAAATTTTCGCTCAGTTTTTGGCACCCATCAATTAAACTAGAAAACATATCACTTTATTAAGTATCACATGTCATAATAAAAAGTAGTAAGTACGTAATAAATTTAAGGTACCTGGTAACGTGAAAGGTAAACGTGAAATGTAAAAATAAAATTTTCGCTCAGTTTTTGGCACCCATCAATTAAACTAGAAAACATATCACTTTATTAAGTATCACATGTCATAATAAGTAGTAAGTACGTAATAAATTTAAGGTACCTGGTAACAGAAAGGTAAACGTGACATGTAAAAATAAAATTTTCGCTCAGTTTTTGGCACCCATCAATTAAACTAGAAAACTTAAATCACTTTATTAAGTATCACAAGTCATAATAAAAAGTAGTAAGTACGTAATAAATTTAAGGTACCTGGTATAAAATTTTCTCTCAGTTTTTGGCACCCATCAATTGAACTAGAAAACTTATATCACTTTATTAATTACCTACATGTATAACAGTAGCGATAGGAAGTGGGAAATCCCTATTCTTGAGAGGCAAGGCCCTCAGTGTTTATCATCGCTGCAACAGCAATTTTCTGCATTTCAAGTGGAAGTGGTTTGGCCAACTTGCCAGTTTTCTTCTTTTTTTTCGTCTGGAATTGTCTCTGGGGTTCTGCATTTTTGTTTGTTCTCATTGCACCTTTTCCAAATGAGTGGATTGAGAGCTTCTCCTTGGCTTGCAGGATTGGCTTCACAGATTTCATCTTTTGTTCAAACGTAAGGAGTCCCTCTTTCGTTTTAATGCTTGTTAGGAGAGAATTCAATTCACCTCGAATCCGCCCCCTCATCGCCTCAAGATCCCGGTCTGTGTTATAGTTGTCACGGCAGATTCTATTTAAAAGAACCGTTGCTTCTTCATGATTCTCTTCTTCAAAAATCTGAAGACAGTGAGATTCGTCTTCCATCAATGAGCCGCGTTTTTCAGGTCTTTCTTCATTTTCAGCTTCGCCTGCAGCGCCGGTTGTCAGCTGGATGACTAGGTGTACATGTCTGCACATGTTGGCTTTTATACTAAAATCCCTACAGGTGCATGTGTATTGGTGGATGCAGGCATTGCAGGCTGTGCAGTAGAGCTTACAGCAACTCTCTTGCAGTACGTTCTCGACCGAATACTGGTCAAAGGTCTCGAACGAGGGAACCATCCATTTTTTGCCACTCTCTCCATCAGGCAATACTTTGTCCTTCAACTTTGGAAAATTGCTTGCAGCAGTCTTGTGACGAGATCTCAGCTCTCTCAATTTGTAGGTTAGTTTCCCCTTCTCCAAAAATATTATTCTATCAAACACTTTTCGGTCAATTAACCTGGTCAGAGCATGGATTGTGGCGTCAAGTCGTGTGCCTACTTTTCCTTCCAAGAAAATGTGCTTGATTGAGTGGTGAAGGCGCTCCAAGCTCATGTTTGTATTGATACCTGCATTAACGCGATAACAATAGGCCCACCTTTTGCACTTTTTCGCATATTGTTCGATAAAATAAGCAGCAAAATCTGACGTTTCTGGGTCATTTTCAAGAAAACTGATTACAGAAGGCAACATGATAGCAAAAGATTCTTCATCAGTTAGCGTTAGCAAGGTGTACAGTTGTTTATACGCCTCTGTTCTTTTAGTTTCTGACTTAACAGCTTTGAAAAGCTTCTTTTGCCATGCTCTGATAACATGCCATGAGCAGTAGAGCCGATTCTCACATTCCCCCATTATCGACCTCCAGGCATTGTAAAAGTTGTCTGCCATGTCTGACATGAACGACTTATTGCTGATAGGGCCTACCTTTTCTTTTACACACTTTAGGAAGACTTCCAAGAAAAGAGCGTCTTGACAGTTTGAAAAAAAGAAAGCGGCGGGGAACCCTTGCCTCAGATCATCATGTAGGTACCAACAAAGTTGTGAGTTGATAGTTGTAACTGTTGGTTCCGTGTGTCGAGTCCATGCATATTATTCCATCCTTACCAAATTTCTTCAATACTTCTTGCTGGCAGGGCGTCATTATTCCGAGCAAAAAATCATCTTTGGTGATGAAGCTGTCGTCTTCTCTTAATTCTCCTCTGGGTTTGTATAATATGACGCAAGAGTCTTCACCGAGTGCCTCTTCTTTCAGGACCCACGCATCAACGCTTGTAGCATCATCAGGATGTAGAATTTTGTCGCCGTCCAGTCCAAATTGTTTAACAATATTGCGGAGATCTTGCATATTTACGATATCAATCCTTTCCAGTCCTTCCACAGAGGTCTTCTTGGTTTTGGCACTTTGTTCTAAGTCATGCAGAATTTCCTGAAAAGGAATTTTAGCAGCTATTTTAGCTGCTATTCCTTTTTTCTTTGGGGAAGGTAGAGGCAAGTGCTTCAGCTGTTTGGTGTGAAAAGCATGAGTTTTGCAGTGATCAATCTTGACGACACCAGTGGGGAAAGTCCAACAGGTAATTCTCGCTGGGCACTGGAAACCTGTCTTTACTGTACCTTGCACCTTCATCTCCCTTTTCCGAGTTTTATCTTGGAGTAAACACGCCTGGCCGGATCGGTTGCACCTATAATAAATCACTTTCTTTTCATTAGATGTCTTGGAGTTTCTCTTGATGAACTTCGACTTATCTTTTTCCTCAACAGATCTCAGCCAAGTTTTGAAATCTTCCTGGGAACTGAACGACAAATATTCGTGCTCGATAGAAATATCATGTGCGGTTTTCAAATGGCTCTCCAGGTCATCGTGCTTCACGAAAGATTCATTGCATACGCCACACTTCATTTGAGGAGGAAGGGGAGACGAAGGAATGTCCGTGTGATGGATCTTCGATCTGTGCCGACGATAGCTTTCGCGATCTTTGAGAATTACTCCACATATATCACAGGCGACACTCATGTTTTTGGTTATAAAAATATCACAGAAATAATAAAAGAACTCACTTAAATAATGAAAACACTTATCAATCTACACTTGAACGAGGAACTTCACGGGGGGATCTTCACGGCGTACGGCTGGGGGATTTTGATTGGAACAGGTACGGCCACAGGGTGCGGAACCGGATGCGGAACTGGAACCTGGAAGGGTTACATTTACATTAAAATAAGTTCTAAATCAATAACTGCTTATCCTAAAAGACGATTTCATCTATTTTCTATTTGATCAATACCTCTGACGCAAGAAATCCCACTCCAACCCAATAAACACGACAATTTATAAATTCATTTGCGAGGTACTTTGGGAGACGTTTACAAGGTAATTTTCATTCAGTATGTTGGGAATGTTCCAAGCAAGGTTGAAATCTTCTAAATTAGTCGGTACATCTTAATCTTTGATCGTAAGTACGGCTCACCTGGACAGTTTTTTCGACAGTCACTGGGTAGGGGATCTTCACGGCGTACAGCTGGGGGATTTTGATCTGAACAGGTACGGCCACAGGGTGCGGAACCGGATGCGGAAGTGGAACCTGGAAGGGTTACATTTACATTAAAATAAGTTCTAAATCAATAACTGCTTATCCTAAAAGACGATTTCATCTATTTTCTATTTGATCAATACCTCTGACGCAAGAAATCCCACTCCAACCCAATAAACACGACAATTTATAAATTCATTTGCGAGGTACTTTGGGAGACGTTTACAAGGTAATTTTCATTCAGTATGTTGGGAATGTTCCAAGCAAGGTTGAAATCTTCTAAATTAGTCGGTACATCTTAATCTTTGATCGTAAGTACGGCTCACCTGGACAGTTTTTTCGACAGTCACTGGGTAGGGGATCTTCACGGCGTACAGCTGGGGGATTTTGATCTGAACAGGTACGGCCACAGGGTGCGGAACCGGATGCGGAAGTGGAACCTGGAAGGGTTACATTTACATTAAAATAAGTTCTAAATCAATAACTGCTTATCCTAAAAGACGATTTCATCTATTTTCTATTTGATCAATACCTCTGACGCAAGAAATCCCACTCCAACCCAATAAACACGACAATTTATAAATTCATTTGCGAGGTACTTTGGGAGACGTTTACAAGGTAATTTTCATTCAGTATGTTGGGAATGTTCCAAGCAAGGTTGAAATCTTCTAAATTAGTCGGTACATCTTAATCTTTGATCGTAAGTACGGCTCACCTGGACAGTTTTTTTCGACAGTCACTGGGTAGGGGATCTTCACGGCGTACAGCTGGGGGATTTTGATCTGAACAGGTACGGCCACAGGGTGCGGAACCGGATGCGGAAGTGGAACCTGGAAGGGTTACATTTACATTAAAATAAGTTCTAAATCAATAACTGCTTATCCTAAAAGACGATTTCATCTATTTTCTATTTGATCAATACCTCTACGTCCAAAAATAACACTGTTTTGTTGTCTTTCCATCACTAATTTATTAGTTCCTTATTAGGTACTGGTTCCTGGTAGAAGCTTAGGTACTATTAAGTGAAGATTTATTAGGTAAGTACTTATTTCAGAAAATAAAACTTTTTCAATCCAGAATTTTTACTTTCTTACGTAGGTAATACAGGGTCCCTCGACAAAAATTGTGGCTAACTATATTTAGTGGATAACTATAACTATAATTGTGGATATAATAATTATGGATAACTATAATTGTGGATATTTTAGTGGATAACTATAATTGTGATCACTTTGCCCTTAAGGTGGAATTTCCCTGACGCGGCTGCGGCGGCGGCTGCGGCGGGCGACCAGCCGCTCTCCACTCCTTCAGTGTATTTAGATGAAACCGATTTCCCTGACGCGGCGGCGGCCGGCGGCTGGCCTCCGCGGCTACCTGGTCTTAAAAACCGCTACATGACAGCCGCCGCGGCTGCGGCCGGACTGGTCGAGGGAGCAGTCCAGCCGCGCGCCTACGCGGCTAGGGTATGCAGACCCGCAATGTTCTCTCCCCTCATAATTATACATCGATCTGAAAAGAGCTACTTGTTTGTGCATTCAGAAATGTATACGTACCAACCAATTGTTACTCATAATAAAAAATACTCTGCCAAACTAACACATAGCTTCCTCATCCCTGACGTTCGCGCATGCGCATGGGCTTGAAATACCTACATTATATGGCACCATCTAGGATTTACCCCGCATCCCTGAAAACCGATCGAATATCGAAATCCGACCAAAACTTTAGAATTTGAGGCTGTTATGACAATTATTACCTCAAAGTTAGGGCGACTTTTTCTTCAGCAGAAATAGGTACTGGAACTTGTGCTGTACCATATTTCGTGAGGTCTTCTCTCACCAACGAAACGATGTGGTGAAAATTTTTTTTAAATACATTTTTATTTGTGCTAAAGGTGATACATATTACTTAAAGAATGACAATGTTACGACCCCCTATGAGAAAACTTGTGCTGGGGAACGGAGTGCTGACTCATCCTAATTATAATTAAATTTATCATATCAACATACGTAATGTATCTTACAAAAATATATATATATATATATATATATATATATATATATATATATACCTATATTCAAAAAATATAAAATAAAATAACCATCAAAATTTACCGGGATATCGACGAAAAACAGAAATACATTGAAAATCTACCACGGAAACGAAATTGTACTTCAATGAAATCGGTCGAATACATGATTCGAAATTCCAAAAGGCATACTTAAAGGGTTGAAATGAAATACTTTGTCAATTTTTAAAAACAAGTAGCGAAACCTGTTTCCCCTTCAAGGAGGAAGGGAGAGAATTAAAACGAGAGACCTCCCAAAATGAATACAACCTCTGTCCCATAGCAGTGTTCATTCTCGGCGTAAGCAGGGTGATCTGATCAGCTGCCCTCGTAATACTGAGGTTCCTTTTGAGGTTACCACTACAGAACTCCTTATAAATAAATATCAAAGTAGTTTTTTCTGCAATTTTTCTTAAATCTAGCTCTGCGAACTCCTTGAAAATTGACGAAATCGGGAATCTGATCGGTTTTTTAAGCAAAATTTTAATTAGGCTTTTCTGAGTGATTGCTAGGGGATTTAATTTTGATTCAAATGTTGAATCCCATGCCACTACACCTTAAACCAACAAGGAATGAACCATTGCTTTGTAAAACAATTTCTTTAGCTTCATGCTCATAAAATGTTTGAAGTTCAGCCGAAAAAAAGATCTGAAACGTTGTTCATCATTTATCAGGTGGCAGTCGACGAGAATGTTGAAAAAGCCCTCGTCTGTTCGAGTTGAAAACATAGGTGCATGAGGCTCCTTGCTCATCAGCAATAATTCCTCCTCTTCGTCCTCCTCTGCCAATAAAAGGGCCACAACAATATTCTCGCTCGACATGATCGAAATCGAAACTGGGGCCTAGGTGTGCGGCCGCTGGCCGCCGCCGCGGCCGCGCCGCTCTGAGAAAACTCTCTTTCACAGCGCGGCGCGGCCGGCGGCTGAGTATCTACATGGCAAAACCGCGCGCCGCAGCCGCCGCCGCGTCAGGGAAATTCCACCTTTACAAACACACGTGGGCAAGGGCGTACGCAGGGGTGGGGCAACTGGGGCAGTTGCCCCAGTAGACTATCTACTCCGCTATTATCTCATTTCGCAAATTAATAAATTAGTAAAGTATCTCTATACATCCCACATTTGGATTCACTACTAAGTTCATTACAAGACCGATTTTCGGATGATAATGTAACAGCTTTAAGGGGATTGGTACTTCATCCATCGAAGATGTTGGAAATGTCAAAGAAAGAACTTAAACAGCGAAAGACCCACTTTTGTAAGTCTTATGGTCTGGATACCCTCATTGAAACTGAGGCTGAGCTATGGCATTTTGGATGAAAAAGGGTCTTACTACAGAAAAATTGAATGAATTGGATTTGATCTATGTACTGCAAGACCCACAGCGAAAGACCCACTTTTGTAAGTCTTATGGTCTGGATACCCTCATTGAAACTGAGGCTGAGCTATGGCATTTTGGATGAAAAAGGGTCTAACTACAGAAAAATTTAATGAATTGGATTTGATCTATGTACTGCAAGAGACCAAGGGGTTTTGCCCTAGGTGATATCTGCGCTAAACGTTCTTCTCGCACAGCCGTGCACAACGTGTACAATTGACAGGTCATTCAACTCGTTGAGAAGGGTTAAAACGTCTCAACGGACTATGCTTATTGAATGTACACAGAAAGTTGGTCCTCGAGAAGAAAAATCAATTTGTTGATGAAGTGTTGAAACTTTTCAAGCAACTTTTTGCTTTCAAGTGTTGAAAGCAAAAAGTCTGCGTACGCCCTTGCGCGTGGGGTCGGTTTGCCGAATTAGTTAATCAATTATTACTTACCACCAAGACCTGACTTATTGTGAGCACCTCAAGCAGCAACAAATTAAAATTAGGAAACTAAACGACTTAAACGTAAAGCTAAATGTAAACTAAATGTAAAGCATTAATTATAAGCGAAAGCTAAGCGCATAGAAGGTTTGAGACACTATCACAACAGGTTGACAAAAGTAGATGAGACAAAGTGAGAAAACGGGACACGCGCGCTGGGGGAGGGCCCGCGGCGGAGGAGGGAACCAACGGGCCGGTGTAGGGGCGCTGAGCAGGCTCGGAGGGGAAGTGATGGCAGGGCTCGGTGGTGGGGGAGGAAGGAACCACGGGCCGGTGTAGGGCTACCGTCGAGTCCGACCGCGAGCGATCAAATCAGAGCAGCCAATCATATTCAGGGTTGCCACATCAATGCTGTCACAGGTCATAACGGGGACGGGTGTAATAATGTAACAACAAGTACAGAGCTGGGTAGTGTCAGGGGCATGATGCAGGTAACGACAATAACATGAACATGGGAAATGTTTTAGAGCATTAGTGAACTAAGATACAATCATATATAACCAATTGGCATACACGAGGTGA
Source organism: Adelphocoris suturalis (assembly GCA_030762985.1). NCBI lineage: Eukaryota > Metazoa > Arthropoda > Insecta > Hemiptera > Miridae > Adelphocoris > Adelphocoris suturalis. The sequence continues at coordinate 13,303,709 of CM061043.1, forward strand.
AAATAGACACACATCTCCAGAAGATAGCTCCAGAAGCAGAGAAGAAGAAGAAGAAGAAGAATTGCAGTCACTTTAAAATTTAGCGTGATTTTAAGTAGCAGCAGAAGCAAACGGTAGGCTCCTAGCAGAGACCGAACACTTCTTTCTTTTTCTTTTTTTTTATTTGTACAACCAAAAATTAAATATTGCGAAATTGTACCCAGAATTTAAATTTATTCCTCTCCTTACGTACCTGTTTGCTGTTTTGCCGTACCCACTGTAGAATTGTTCAACCTACGGGATAACACAACACGTGGTTGCGTCCCACTGAAGTGACTACAATGGAATCATCTTCCGTTTATAATTCTGTTGAAGCGGTGGACACGATTCAAGGTAAACACTATGAATAACTACTTATAGATCTAGTTCATAATATTATATATGCTTAGTGTTAACTCTCATGTTTCGCCTAGCAAGTGTCTTGTGGCAAGTCAATGATGCTGTCTATCTAGGTTGCATGCAGGCACGTAGCCAGGATTTTGCCTTGGGGAGGGTCCAGATCCCCCCCCCCCCCCCCCCCCCCCTCGACCATCGGCTCTCTTCCCATTTCAATAAATTTTAAAATACGAATTTTAAGTCACAGGAGAAGAAATGTTTTACAAACATGATGAAATACTATCTTTAATAAGGCAAACATATTTAATATGTAGGTACATAATAAGGATTTTAGGTGACAGTTAAAACAATTTTTTACAATCATGATAAATCTTGATCTTTATACAACAACAAAAGTTCAATTTTTAGGTATTTAGTTGATCATAAAATGTTTATAGTGACTTTTCTCTTTGCATTTAAAGACATCAAATCAAGCACGTCATCAGCCGCGAACGACAGTGGATAATGAATTGACATCATGGTCAAATGAGAAAGGCGTTCGTTACCCATCTTATTTCTAAGGTATTTTTCTAATCTTAATTTCTAAGGTACTGCAGGATCCCGTAACGTAAAAGTTAGGAAGACATCTAGGAAGATTCTCCCCGTAGGATATTGTAAGGAGTGTGGGGGCGGAATACAGAACCCCGTGACGCACATAGGATAGACGAATTGCTCCTAGACTGCAAGATCCCATGAAGTAAATTTATGAATTTTTTAATCCCGGAACGGATTCACACAACGTGTTGTGTGAATTTCCGCTCCGCAAGAAAATCGATTTTCGAAGCGTTAGATCGCGTTTTTTTTTTTTTTAAACCAAAACCGATGGAAAACGTACCAGACAGGTTCACACTACCAGTCATACTTCTTCGAATTCCTACTTCGAAGTTGAGTGCCAAATTCTGTTTCATTCACTCATTCCACAAATGTTAACTTAATTATTGTTATTGTTGTGATATCGTTGGAGCAACGTAATTATGTAGCTCAGTAACATGGATGATACCTTGGTGAATAGTCAAAGAGATAATGCAACCCAATGTCCCCATTGTTCTAGAGTTAGAGGCTTTACAGGAAGAGAACTCACTCTACATATACGCTCCAGACATCCAAATATTGCGAACCTGAATACCAACCGTGGTACTCAAAGTATAATATCAATACCAAATGCTGATCCTATTCAGAACTATTTCATAAGAGGCTTCGGGGACGGGATGTTAAATTCTCCAGGAGGCTGGACCACATTAAGATGGGACATGCTTTAGCAGAGAGCCATGCGTCTGCAAGGAAAGCAGTACGAGTTACCTCAGGTCGGCGTGTCACTCCTTGCTGATGAAGTGAAAGGGCTAGCCGAGGGAATACGAGATTCGGAGAGAATTTTCTTCCTCTGTAGTACTGTCCTCCAGAGAGAGAAAGGAATCTCTTTAGGGGAAGATGTCGAAAGGCTTCTGAACACCATAGTAAAAATGTGGATTGCTGTAAGGTATGAAGAGTTGCTACACGGCAAGGCTTACACGGGTCGTTCAGGTATAGTGCTAGAGGCGTTGATCTGTCTTTAAGGTCGTATACATGACCCATGTTCGTGTACCGAAATATCTAACTTCTTATCTTAGGAATCTTACCTCTACGAATTGGAGCTATTAGCAGAACCTATGAGTATTATAAAAATAATTTCTGAAGAATTTCACATCAGACGAATATTCTTTGTTGGTAGTTCGTGCTAGTGAATTAATAGATACTACCCAAACCATGAATAATTTTTTAATTCATCAGCAAATTTCGGGGAGGGTCCGGACCCCATGGACCCCCCCTCTGGCTACGTGCCTGGTTGCATGGAGAAGTGCGTTCAACCAGGGTACCCATTCCCGATGCAAAATTATATACAACTTTCCCAATATTTGATGTATTGAACTTCCTGATTATCTCACTATTGGTATTTTTCCATTTGAAGGTGCATTTTTCACGTTATTTGACTAACCCCAGAGCCATTCAGATATAATGGAATGGAGGTTATCACCCAAGTAGTATATAATTTCCACCCGCATAATGAGTACCGCATACTTGGGTACGTACCTACATTGGCATCTTTGAAGAATTTAAAAGGAAAACGGTAAAGTTAGCCGAGGTAACTCCTAGTTCACTCTGTGGCAAAAGTCATCCATCAACAGTCCACACAATTCCGGTAAATTAGAGTTTCAGAGACTCTGGATTTCACAACTTTTTCTGCCACAGATACTTGCGTGGCGTAAATATTCCAGCTCGATCGCTCAAGGCGACCAGCTGATTTCAAAACAAATGCACGCACAGCAATGACCCCATGAGCGAATTTTTGAAGAAATCGACATTTCAGTCGCTATTGATCGTGTAGAAAAATTTTAGTTTATGATTTTTTTTTTTTTTTTTTTTTTTTAAACAAGCACCTACTACCTACGTTTTAAACAGCATGGTTCTAGGATTGGTTATACAGGGATACTTCCATAAGAGTAGTTCAATCTGAATTTGGACAATGTTTCATGCAAATATTACCGATTTTTACAACTAGCGAACGGCATTATTTCGATTTTTGACTGATTTTTCAACTTTGAAATTTTTGAAAACTTGATACATATTCTTATAGGAAATTTTACGCTGATTCCGAATATACCACATGTTAGTATGCTGACAAAATTATTTCGCACAACAAATCGCAAAAAACAGGCTACTTTGAAATTTTTGAAAATTTCAACCCGAAGATGTAATCCGATTATGCTGGCCAACGAACTTGAACTTTTGTTTTGTGTCCTTAACATTTTAAAATTTGTTTGAAGTTTCTAGCACAATTCTACGGACAGTTATCGTCTGGAATGACACATACATATATACATACATACATAAAACAAAGTCCAGTCATGCAGCATGACCCCATGGGCGAATTTTGAAGAAATCGTTGACATTTTAGTCGCTACCTATTGATATTAGGCTTAACGTTACTGACGGCCGAGTGGAGGGAGGCCTTGAGATTAACGCTACTGATGGCCGAGCGGAGCGAGGCCTTGGGTCTGCATGCTAGTACGTACATGAATAGAACTTCTTCATAATTTCATGGCTGATATTTTCTAAGCCACAGTCATTATTAAAGCTACATCAAGTCCTAAAACAGTTGAGCGTGAAACATTAAAGAGAGCGACCGAGAGAATCGGAGGACGGAATATTTCACAGAGTAAACTCATCAGTTGTGATTACATTGTTTTTTTTTTTTTTAACAAGCACCTACTACCTACGTTTTAAACAGCATCCTGTATAACAGGATTGGTTATACAGGGATACTTCCGTGAAAGTAGTTCAAACTGAATTTGGACAATGTTTCATGCAAATATTACCGATTTTTACAACTAGTGAACGGCATTATTTCGATTTTTGACTGATTTTTCAACTTTGAAATTTTTGAAAACTTGATACATATTCTTATAGGAAATTTTACGCTGATTCCGAATATAAGTACCACATGTTAGTATGCTGAAAAAATTATTTCGCACAACAAATCGCAAAAAACAGGCTATTTTGAAAATTTTGACTACATTTTTGAAAATTTCAACCCGAAGATGTAATCCGATCATGCTGGCCAACGAATTTGAACTTTCGTTTTGTGTCCTTAACATTTTAAAATTTGTTTGAAGTTTCTAGCACAATTCTACGGACAGTTATCGTCTGGAATGACACATACATACATACATACATATATACATACACACATTAAAAAATGCGTTAAACTTCAGAATATGATTCAGAACAGCCTAAAACGGATTTCTGCATAAAATTTTTTCAAAAATTCACATTCTACAAATTTTGAGGCGAGAGCAATAGCTTAATTTTCTTCAAAAATTCGCTAAAAAGTGTCCTACGTGCCGACGTCGCGATTTGACGTGCCCGTTCGGGTTTGATTTTGGCCCCGCGCTCGCCTGGGACCTACTTCATAAAACAACAAGTGACAATTTACAAGCCGATATTTTGTACAAGTTGTAAAAAATGCGTGTGCAAGCGTTTCATAAAGGTACAAGCGTAGACTTGTAATGCACAGTGAAAACAAGTTTACAGGCTAATTTGGAGAAGTTACAAGTGTTTCCTCATCATTATGTACAACTCACTGTATTGCAGTTGTAAAAAATTGACCAATTATTAACCTACATCCATTCACCTGTAAACTTGTTATTTTCCAGCATTGTGAGTTAACAATTTTTCGGAGTTTAATATATGGGAATCATCTGTTGAAAAATAGGTACCGACAGGTATTCAACGTAGAAGATGCCAAGAATAAACGCTCATTTCGTGGGTATTTTTGAGTTTATCGAGGGATTTAGGATGTCTTCCGAGACCCTTGAAAGATTCAAATGCTGCGTGAGCCTGTGCAATTTTTCCTAACCGGGTATTGTAGAGCTCCCCATCTTTGAAGAACAGAGTGAAGATCATGTCGAAGTTACAGATGACATTCCTAACCCAGCAGCACTTGATGAATTGATTAATCATTTCCTCTAAATTAAGGAGAAAAATCTGATTATAACAGCCATCAGAATAAGTTGAAATCAAACACACAATTTCTCCACTTTTCAGTTTATAATTTGTCTGCCTTCCAATCATTAGGTGCACCTAGTCATGTACGATAAACATCCTATCGTGTACTTAGAACCGTTTTTACATTATGATTCGCTGACAAAACTTCATTTTCGGCATCCCACTTGACGTTGATCATTTCGTCCGTCCCCAAACGCCATTTTTCTTTTCTGCTACACTTGTAAACATAGCTTCTAGAAGTGTAACTTTTCTATACTTGTACTCTTTGTTTTGGTGAAACACTTGTTCTAGTTTACCGGGCAATACAAGTATCTGTACTTGTTAACTTGTAACTTGTTGTTTTATGAAGAAAAGAGCCCTGGAAATGGCTTCATATCATTCATAATAACTACTGGCTACTTTTACATCGAACACTGCTAGCTGAAACTTGAAATGTTGCGTCCTACTGATAACTATCCCATCGCCTACAAGCTCGTCAATGGGGAAGGAGATTTTTCTCTAGTGACATGGGGCCATTCTTGCAACAATGTTGAAAAATGTTTAAAATCATTGAATTGTATTATATTTTTGGTAGTTGAAATGTGAAAATTGAAGTCTCCATACCCTGACAACATAATGATAATCATACGATAACCTCTTAATTTCTTGAGGGTTGGGTAATTAACTAACCAGCATTAGTAATCGCATCGTAACGTTTTGAAATTGAGTTATATTCAGTTACTCATATTATCGCAAAAAACAGAAAATGCAAAAATTGAAAAAGATTATACACTTAACATGAAGCAAAGGTAACCTCGAGAGGATTCTAGCTGTGGACACTAGGCGTGCACTGTGGGCGTGTGTGACTCGAATCCTGAGGTCACTCGATCGCGCTCTTAAGTCATCCACGTAGGACACGGCCTAAGAGTACTTAGCTGGGTCGAGTAATAGTGGCTAGGTAGGTAATGCCTAGGTAGGTGTAGGTAGAATAGAATATTATTCCACGTAGGTAACGGAAGTCCAATGAAATGATTATGAGTTAACATCTCAACCATTTTCAATAAAGTGACGATTTCTAAAAGCAGGTCATCAGTAGGTTTATCTAATTATTTTCTATAAAGTGCACACGGTACTACAGTAGACACCCCTTGTTGTGGCCACATTGGAACCAAGCCAAACCGGCTACAGTTAGCAAACTGCCACATCAAGCGAAATTGGTGGAATATAATAAAAATCACCAAAAAAAGTACACATACCTACTAATACATTTAATATACACTTCGGGTCGATGTTGAATTCCTCTCTGCAGGACTTGAAGGGCTGCCATCATTTCACAGTTGGACGGGGCTGGATCGTTTTGGTGGGTACTCGGAGGCTTGTAATCACCGCTGGACTGCTTATCATTCAATTGTGTTGCTTTCTTCTTTTCTTGCTAGATGGCTGAATGAATTTCGTCCTCAATTAGCTTCTCGGACTCAGGTGTCATTGGCCATCCATTCGTCGTAAGCCTCACCGGAGAGATTACTGGTGACAACTGGCCCCATGCTGATGCAGCTAAGTAAAGACAGTCAAGCAGGCTTATTTTTTGGCGATGTCATTGGCACGTAAGGAGTAGACGTCCCATATGCAAGTCCTTCATCTAAGATGACTATCACACTTTTTCTTATCTCTGTCCGATAGTGAGCCTTGAACGTGCGAATGACACCCTGATCACAAGGTTGAATCAGAGACGCAGTGTTAGCCAACTCATGGTTAAACTGAGAGTTGATAATGTGAATGTTTACAAGTGTTATCGGCTATCACCCAGTTTTGTCACCAACAATGATACTCCCTGACCTCCAACTTTTGCCGCATTAACTGAACTGACTGCCACAATGAACAGAATTTTGTCTCTGTCGAATATACGTGTTGAATCGTTCGGGGCCTTTTCTGCCATAATAAGAAGATTGCTCCACCAACCGGCGATACAAGAAGTCTACTGTAATTAGGTTTTTCATAATATGCAATATCAAGGCAACAGAAAGGCCTTGTTAATGGAGCTGTATTGGTGAGAACGAAGGGCTGTCAGCGTTTGGAACCTTGACAACGAGTGACTACGTTCTACAGCCCCCGTCCACCAGGACTGACACACCCCTAGCTGTTGGGTTCCGTTTCTCATTTGACACAATGAGGAACATGTGTGGCGGCGATGTCTTCGACTATGTCAAAAGAAACACCTCATAAATGTATACGTGTTTCGTGAGGATATTGATAGTTTTTGATCTGTTGAGAAGACTTTCAGAGCACTCCAATTCGATGCAACTACGATTCGACGACATATCTCTAAAATATGTGTTTATTGTATCATTCCTGTTCGTTTTGGATGCTGTATCGAATCAATATCATCTTTATATTTTTTCCTTACTAGCAAAGTCTAGGTGCATCTTACCACAACCGCTAAGTCATTTCGACTAGGTATTATTACTAGGTTTGTCAACTTCGAAATTTCATATTAGTTCTGGCTGAATATCAGTAAATTATAAAATATGTGCTTCGTGTGGATAAATTATTGTTAAAAACGATAATCTTGATTTTTTACATTCCCTTATCCTGATAAGGTAATAGAAATGATGAAGTTACTAGAGTCGTAGTATCAGGAGATGCGAATTACTCTTAGTATTAAATGTGGGCAGATATCATTTCAACAGCTTTTCCCTGTTCCGTGGGATGTAATTTAGCGAATTCTGATGCATCATCTACTAACACTTGTGCACATAACCGTCCAGGATGAAGTTGGCCAAGAAAGTCCATCGATAAGAGATCATTTCAGTTTCTAATGTTAACGGGGCGCTCACAAGTTACTCACATGGGACATGATGTAATAAATGGATTTTCTCGTCATTATGATGAAATAAAGATAATATCAAAGTAATTTATTAGTTTTTTCAAGTTTTTGTATTTTTCAGTAATTACCTACCTTCTATTGATTTGGTTATATAATATCTAGTTGGTTAGAACCTCGTTATTAAAACGTTCAATTTTCACCTACGCTTTCATGTTTGTTCATATTAAATGAAAATAACTTTGCAGATCTAGGAGCGGCCATCAAGGAAGAGCTTGACGATTCTGACTCATCAGCCAACAAGGATCAGCCAACAAGCCTCACTTCAGGTAACTGGTCAAATATTCTTCTGGAAATGACCCACAATGGTGATATCCACCGTATGTAATCTCACTCACATTAAAAATACTTTATTCTGAGCTGGGGGTCGGTTGAAAATTATCATGTAGAAATTGCAAACGTTACTTTCCTAACATCCTTAACACATTAAGGGAACAAGACTTTTTGCCTTCGCACTACCTATTTCAGGATAACTGAAGTATTAATGGTATCGAGTAAACTCAATTAGTCACGAGTTTATTGCACCACACAGTGCCCTGTTCTTTACTAATTTAAATATGCATGATGCTAAATAAATTACCCCTAACCGTCTTGAGGTGAATTGTCTCTTGAAGAGAATTATAGTTAAAAAACAATAGTCTGGTTTATCTTCACTCCCTGACAATCTCGACAAGGGTGTGTGTAAAGTATTTGCTTTGTAAGAATAAGCTGCATAATAACTAATAAATAATATAGAATATTAGAACACAAATGTTTGTAGAGAAACGATAGAACAGTATAATTATTTTGTACAAGGATGATGCTAGCCTAGAAACATATGACGGAGTGTCGGGCTACCATGACGACAAGAGTGACTGCAACTATGAATAAACATAACAAAGTGAAGCCCTAGAAACGTAGGTAGATACTTTTCAACATAGGTACCTAGGTATAGTACAATAGTCCCCACTTTTTTTTTTCTTTTTTTTTACGTATTAAATTGGTTTGTTGATTCTTGAACTTCTTCTTAATCCGTCTTCCACATTTTGTTGGGTTGCGTTTGAGCTGTAGTGTCCTTGCAGTTCATCTTCGTTTCGGTCTAGTTGTTCAGGCTGAGTGTCTACATTGTCCGATCTTGTGCGCAAATGATCTGCATGAGCACGGACAATAACATCCCCCACTTGCACTAAATATGAAAGCTCACCGGTCCTTTCGATGATTAATCCAGGGGTCCACGAGAGATCAATTTTGCGCTTGAACCAGATGGATTGGCCCTCTTCAAACACACGATTTTCGTGGTTTTTGTCGTGATTCATTTTGCTCTTCATTGCTGTAGTGTCCATAGTCTGTCGTGGATCTGGCTTCATCCGGTCAAATAGCTTTCTTCCCAAAAATAACTCTGCAGGGCTGCGTCCGGTCGAAGAATGGGGTGTTGTGCGGTAAGTAAAAAGAACGACTTGGAGTCGATGCTGTGGGTCGGGAAACTGAGACTTGGATTTCATGAAATGGGTTTTAAAAGTGCGTATAGCGCGTTCTACTCTACCATTACTGCGACTGTGGTATGGTGTTGTTAGTATAAGTTTTACTCCATTCATTTCACAAAATTTTTTAAAATCTACTGATCGAAATCGTGGACTGTAGTGGATTTAAATATGTTTTACTTGGTGTAGGTAGACCAAGTGGGACATTTATATTCTGATTATGCGGGTTAGTCCCTGGGTTATTCCTGTAAGGAATGTGAGCGAAAACGTCAAGGTCAGCTTGCTTGGCGGGATGAACTGAGAGATAGTTCGTGTCGCAGCCGCGTGGAGCACTGGGCTCGCATAGTGGGTGCTGGGTTCGATCAGTTTGGTACTGAGCCGTTGTGTAATATTCCGGCCTAAGATTTATATCTGTAGGAGGAATATGTTGAGCTTGGTTGAGGTACTGAAAAGTATCCTTTGTTTTTTGTACATTTGGAGTGTATTTGACACTCGGATCGGCCGGGTAGCCTTGTGTCGAATATCGTGGATATTCGGAAAGCTTTGTCGAATCATAATGATTGACTTCAGAGCGGGTCTGAAAGGTATCCTCGATCTTTTGTATGGGTGAGGCTTGATCTAACGTTTCCTTCGTGAATACGTTAGGTGAGAAGGCGATCTCGTCGTGAGGATCGAGCCTTGAGCCGTCGCTGGGACCGGCGGATTGGCCGGGCAGCGTGTAGGTAGCGCTGCGTGGACTAAGAGGCCCGGCCGCGCCGTGGTCTACCTCCCCTTGCATGAGGAAATAGGACGGCCGACGTTCCATCGAAATATCCGAGATATTAGCTCGTTTCCGACGCCTCTATGTATAGAAATAGAGGGTTTAGAAGGTGGACTCGCTTGACAGAGCTTCTTTCCTTTGCTCGTATGTCAGGGTCCTACCTTGTAGTCTTGAAAAAGACTTCCTTGGACGGTAAATTAGAGCGTATGAGCTGAGTAATTTACCGGCGTGCCCACAGCGGTCGGTGACGAGCCTAGTGCTACGAAACCCGGGCGACACGACTAGGAACGTCCCAGCGGGCGTACGATCTAAAGAGAATATCGATAGATGTACCGGGTGGCGTCCTGACAGATGAACTACGTTGGGCAATGAGCAGGATGAATAATCACTGGACTCGTAGATGCCAATGCGAGATCTGTGTGGAGAGAAGGTAGGCCTTGTAGAAAGCAGTAGGAAGCCGTTCTTGAGATGAACTCGGGATGCAGAAGGTTCGTCAGCGTAGAGCGTGTAGAAATCTTCGTACTTCTGAGGTGTAGTCGTCGAGAGCGGAGAGTAGAATGAATTTCGGAGGTACGAAGATTTCTACACGCTCTACGCTGACGAACCTTCTGCATCCCGAGTTCATCTCAAGAACGGCTTCCTACTGCTTTCTACAAGGCCTACCTTCTCTCCACACAGATCTCGCATTGGCATCTACGAGTCCAGTGATTATTCATCCTGCTCATTGCCCAACGTAGTTCATCTGTCAGGACGCCACCCGGTACATCTATCGATATTCTCTTTAGATCGTACGCCCGCTGGGACGTTCCTAGTCGTGTCGCCCGGGTTTCGTAGCACTAAGCTCGTCACCGACCGCTGTGGGCACGCCGGTAAATTACTCAGCTCATACGCTCTAATTTACCGTCCAAGGAAGTCTTTTTCAAGACTACAAGGTAGGACCCTGACATACGAGCAAAGGAAAGAAGCTCTGTCAAGCGAGTCCACCTTCTAAACCCTCTATTTCTATACATAGAGGCATCGGAAACGAGCTAATATCTCGGATATTTCGATGGAACGTCGGCCGTCCTATTTCCTCATGCAAGGGGAGGTAGACCACGGCGCGGCCGGGCCTCTTAGTCCACGCAGCGCTACCTACACGCTGCCCGGCCAATCCGCCGGTCCCAGCGACGGCTCAAGGCTCGATCCTCACGACGAGATCGCCTTCTCACCTAACGTATTCACGAAGGAAACGTTAGATCAAGCCTCACCCATACAAAAGATCGAGGATACCTTTCAGACCCGCTCTGAAGTCAATCATTATGATTCGACAAAGCTTTCCGAATATCCACGATATTCGACACAAGGCTACCCGGCCGATCCGAGTGTCAAATACACTCCAAATGTACAAAAAACAAAGGATACTTTTCAGTACCTCAACCAAGCTCAACATATTCCTCCTACAGATATAAATCTTAGGCCGGAATATTACACAACGGCTCAGTACCAAACTGATCGAACCCAGCACCCACTATGCGAGCCCAGTGCTCCACGCGGCTGCGACACGAACTATCTCTCAGTTCATCCCGCCAAGCAAGCTGACCTTGACGTTTTTGCTCACATTCCTTACAGGAATAACCCAGGGACTAACCCGCATAATCAGAATATAAATGTCCCACTTGGTCTACCTACACCAAGTAAAACATATTTAAATCCACTACAAATGGTGACCCCGCCTTTGAACAGGCTTAACACGGAGCATTTCGTTCCCTCTTATGAAGCTAGTGGATTTCAGGGAACCACTGCGGGCGTGCGACCCCCGCCGGGCCTCTACGCCCCACATCTCACTCAACAACCCTCTACACAAAGTGGCTTTCGAGCACTTTTAGAGGAGATGGGAGATTATCAAAAACCAATCTTCCAAAAGAAGAATATCGATCGTGCACTCGCCGAGTTCGATCAATACTGCGTGCGAAAACACCTGAGAACGCAAAACGAATGTTTCTCAGCTATATACAAGTGGGTACCAGAAGAAATGAGAGATGCTATCGACTCAGCTTACCTCACGGCACCCCACGCACCTTATGAAGAGGCCAAACAGCGCCTACAGCGAGAATACGGGTTGTCCTTACAGGACAGGCTCCTCGCACTCGAGGACCCCGCATCTCTCGCCAAAAAACCCAGCACCAAGTACCACGAAATGTACTCTAAAGCTGTTGGGTACTTCTCAGAGGCTCTGATCACTCAAAAGTGGATCGAAACTCTACCTATCGAAGCACGAGGTATGGTCGCAGCTCAGCCTACCATGACCGCCCGGCTCGACCTAGCTGATACGCTACACGCGTACAAAACAGAGAATACCTCTCTCAACATACGAGGAGTAGAATCTACTCCGAAACCCATGAAAACTGGTTTCAAAAAGGCCCTCTCACAACAAGCTGAGTTCAAACCCCAACCAGTAGAGAGTAGGCCTCACAAACCGACGGCCTATGTCTGTCGAAACCACGCACGTTTCGGTAGCGAAACTCGCAAATGTGCAGACCCAGAACACTGCACTTGGAAGGCAAACACTGCTTCCAAAACTAGCAAAAAGGCAGCGACTATAAGCCAGCCTAAAACCTGGGTTTCAAACGAAAATACTCAGAGATCGGTACAGGAAAGTACCGTTCCAACCTCCGACGTAGAGAGTTCGGAAAACGAATAACTGCCAGTGTATCTGAGCCTATACACCGGCAGTCTACTGAGTATAAAAGGCTTTTTTTCAAGTGCAAACTAAATGGTCACCAGAGAGAAAATACTAAATTCTCTCTCAAAAGTGAAATATTTTGTTTGACGGAGTTGTAACTCGACGTCTTATAAATATTTTTGTGTTGTGCCTACCTCTTTTTGGTAGCCCTGAAAAGGGCTGTTGACAAGAGGGGGTGGTTTTCACCACATGGACCATTATCACTGACTATAGTTTTGCATATCCCGTATCTGCTGAATAAGGTTCTTAGCGATTTGATTGTATTATCTGTAGTAGCGTGTTTCATGGAAAATATTTCTAGCCATCTAGAATGAGCATCAATGACAACCAGCCACATTTGTCCTTCATAGGGGCCAGTAAAATCAATAGATAAGGGGGTCTCAGGAGAATTAGATTGGTTGCGTTGGCATTCATTGCAGCGAGCTACAAAATGTTCAATGTCCTTATCGATTCGTGGCCACCAAACGTATAGTCAAGCTAAGGACTTCATAGCGACAACACCAGGATGACCTTCGTGTAATTTACTCAACACTGAGTAATGAAGAGAGCTAGGGATCACTAGTCTGTTTTGCCAACATAGAATTCCAGAATCATTTGACAATTCTTAACGTTTTTCATAGTATGGGGCGATACCTTCAGTTATACCACGTTTGGCCGGCCAACCAGTCTCAATAAACCGAAAGACTTCCTTCAGATGCATGTCGCGCCAGGAATTTTGTTTTAAATGTTTGAGTGATAGATTTGTTTCATGCAATAGCTGAGATTGGATTTGGAAAATAGAGTTTATATTTGGAATTTTGTTTGACTCATTATTTGTAGTAGGAAGTGGGAGACGAGAGAGACAATCTGATACCGAAAGCTCCTTCCCAGGTACGTATTCAATATCGTAATCGAAATTGCTTAATATAACAGACCATCGGGATAATCTTGATGCAGCAATTTTTGGCAGGGCACATTTTTCCCCAAAAATTCGTTGCAATGTTTTGTGGTCGGTTTGCAATGTAAAGTGCCGACCATATAAATATTGATAAAATTTAGATAGCCCAAAAATGATGCCAAGTCCTTCTCTATCAATTGTTGAAAAATTTTGTTCGGCTTTATTAAGGACTCTTGATGCAGCTGCTATTGGTCGAAGTGATTTGTCTGGGAAGCGATGTTGAAGTATAGCCCCTATTCCTTTTTCGGAAGCATCGGATGACAACACAAGTGGCAAGGTGGGATTATAATGAACTATTGTCTTTTCTGAACTGATTTGTCGTTTCAAATTTTGAAAAATATTTTCATGGTAATCAGTCCATTCCCAAACTTTATTTTTCTGCAGTAAATTGTTGATAGGTGCGCCGAGAGTTTGAAGGTTTGGAATAAATCTTGAGTAGTAATTTATACTGCCTAGAAACAATCTTAATTGGGAAACGTTAGTTGGTGTAGGTAATTTTTTTAGTGCTTCAACTCCATCACTTGTTGGATGAATGCCGTCTTTATCGAACTGATAACCCAAAAATTTGATTGAAGGTTTAAATAGATGAATTTTTGTTACTTGTGTCTTAAGACCTACATCGTCTAGTCTTTTCAAAACTAAGTGAAGTCGGGCAATGTGTTCCTTTCTCGTCTTACCCCCCGTAGCTATATCGTCTTGCAACCAAGCCACGCCCTCTAAGTCTTGTAAAATCATATCCATAAATTTTTGAAATTTAGCTGATGCTATCCGAATCCCAAACGGCATAGTTCTGTAAGTGAAGTAACCTCTATGTGTAGCTATAACCAGCAATTGCTTGCTTTCTTCGTCGACTGGTAATTGGTGGAAAGCATCCTTTAAATCTATGATACTAAATTCAGTGTAACCAGTCAGTTTACTCGAAACCTCTTCGAATGTAGGTAAGGGATGTGGATCGTTGTTCAACATATGTGGATTAATAGTGACTTTAAAGTCACCACAAAGTCTAACCTTACTGTTCTTGCGTGGTTGGTATACAACGGGTGAGGCCCATTTAATATCAGAATGTAGAGGATCAATAGGCTCTAAAATGCCTTCCTCAAGCAAACGATCAATTTCTTTGTCAGCTGCGTCTTTCAGGGCGAATGGAACTGGTCGAGGCTTAAAGAATCGGGGTGATGCTGTTGGATCAACACGAACTGAAACTACCATCTTTGATGTCTTTCCTATTTTGTCGTTGAATAAGTTTGGAAATTCCTGTTGAATAGTTGCATGATCGTATGTCATTGGTTGAGTGGTAACTATCTGTTGTAGCCTTGATATTTCCCCGCGTTTGATGTATTTGCATGAAGGGCTAAGATTAAAAGCATATATCCAGTTATGACCGAAAAGTGGAGTTCCAGATCCCTCAGTAACAACTAAAGTTAAATATTTTATTACGGTACCAACCCGGACAACTTCACATTCCCCCAACAAAGGTATAATGAAGCCTGGATAGGCACCTAGGGGCTCAGTAGGACTGAGATCAGGCGTTCCTATGTATTCCCACATATTTTTACCAATGACTGTTTTAGCAGCAGCTGTATCGTATTCAAAAGTGATATTCCTGCCATTAATTTCAACATCAATTAAAAAGCAAGGGATGCAATTAGAATGTACTTGCTTGATTAAATTCAATTGGTGTGTGTTTGAATGATAAGTGTTCTTAGATTTTCTCAAATCATGTCGTACTATTTTTGCTAGTCCTGACTTTATGCAGCATCTTTCCCAGTGGCCTTGATTTGAACAAAGTTTGCAAGTGGAATTGGCTGCGGGACATGATGAAAATGGGTGTTTTGGCTTTCCACACCTAATGCACATGTTAGTCTTGTCAAGGTTAATCGTTGAGTGAGTTGTGATTTTCTTGTTGGGTTCAATAGACTGATTAGTTATACGTTTTATGTCGGGTATGTCAGTATCTGATTCGTTATCAGCATCGAGCTTGTTTATATTATCATAGTTAAGTATTATTTTGTTGAGTTTTGTTCGCGCTGTTTCTAAAATCATAGCTGATTTTTGTATGTCGCCAAATAATGCTCCTACTTCAGGATGTAATCGGAGTAATTTCTCCTGCATATGCGTATCTTCTAAACCGAGTAAAAATTGGTCTCGAAGTCGTTCATCTAACGTATTTTTAAATAAACATGGAACGGCGAGAGTTCAGAGGTGAGCAGCGAAATCACAGATGTTCTGATCTGCAGCTCTTCGTGCCTGGCCAAAAATAATACGTGAAGCTAGATAACTCACTGTGGATCTGAAGTGTTCATTTAAAAATGAAGTGATTGAAAGGTATGTTTGATCTAAAACAGATTCGGGGTCAAAATGGTTGACTATAAGCCTGTATGTGTCTGGGCCGACCCATTTTAACAGTAGATTACGTTTGTGATGATCATGTTCAGGAATGGCCAGACCTGCTATTGTTAATTCAAGATCAAATCGTTGTATGTAGTAGCGCCATTCCTCTTTTTTATCGTATAAATGGAATTTGAATTTACTCACGACCTCAAGAATGTGCCTTGTTGATTGGAAGTATTCATCTTCATCTGCAGTAGATTCGCCTGACCCAAGAGGAGGCGGTTGTTTCCCTTTACAGCCAGGTTTTCGTTTTTCACTAGATCGTACCATTCTCGTTGCCAATTGTAAAGTATTTGCTTTGTAAGAATAAGCTGCATAATAACTAATAAATAATATAGAATATTAGAACACAAATGTTTGTAGAGAAACGATAGAACAGTATAATTATTTTGTACAAGGATGATGCTAGCCTAGAAACATATGACGGAGTGTCGGGCTACCGTGACGACAAGAGTGACTGCAACCATGAATAAACATAACAAAGTGAAGCCCTAGAAACGTAGGTAGATACTTTTCAACATAGGTACCTAGGTATAGTACAGTGTGGAAACGACGAAGTATTGTTAGGCGTAGTATTAGGAAATCAGATATGTAGTAGGTATGTGGGGTGACACAAGGGTGGGGCTCACACAGAACCAGCTAATCTTCCTTCCCCTTGCTGCTTGTTGATAATTTTGTGTTAGATAGGTCTTCTGCGCAGATCACCAGTCTACACGTGTTTAAACATTATCAACTTACTAGAAAATGGAATTAGATTGAGCCGAATCGGTGGAAGTTCTGCCTGCTCCTGCATACCAAAGTCGCTCTTCGAGTTTGCAAGTCACATTCGAGTTGATGACTTTTTTCCCTATCAACACAAACCCTTTGGGAGCAAAATCAGTTGGTGGCACATTGCTTCGCATTGTCTGATTCTATTCATTGGACTGAGTTCTGTTTGAGTTAATTGAGGGAGAGGGGGGACGACTTCTATTTCGAGAGTTTTGAAAATCGTGATTTCGCTAATATTTCAACCCCTTCGGGTTGATCCACAATTAATGCTGAGATTACAGGCACCACCTCGGCGGGAGTATGATTTTTGAGCAGAATTTATTGAAACTCGGTTTCAGAGAAAAGCTTCAGAAGTGGGATGGTGGATGGACAGTTTTTTTTTTCATTTTTCATTTTAATAGAATTTTTTGAAACTACGTATTTTGAAATGTAAATAAACTAGTTATAAGGGGGGGGGGGGGGTTAAATTTTGATTGGTCAGTTACAAACGTTTACCATCTTCTGTTTGTTGATATTAAATGAAAATATCTTTGCAGATCCAGGAGTGACAATCAAGGAAGAGCTAGACGCTTCTTACTCATCCGCAAGCACATCACTTCAGCCCCGCCTTCGGCTCTCTGCTATGGGTGTGCCGACATGCTCCACTTCAGGTAACTCGTCCTTACTCGTCTTGAAATAGCCCACTATGGGAATATTCATCTTATATATGTAATCTCACCCAAATTAAACTGATCTTCCGTGGCGGGGTGGGGTTTGAGGGGAGCACACAACCACATTTAAATTCCTAATTTCATTAAATTACAATACTATTGATAATATGATCTACTTCATATGCAATCCCATGTAAAACATGTAAAATCTACTACTATGATGAAATGGCTATGCTTTCAATAGACATAGAATGAACAAGAGATTATGATATCATGAGAGCCAACACCCTCACATCCAGAGTTGGGCGAAATCGTAATAATAAATACGATTATAGTCATAGGTTACGATTACACTTAGGGCCGGTTGTGGCAGATCTCCGCTAACGCCGGGTTAGGGAACACGAGATTAAAGTCGGGTTAATGATCGTTAGCCAAAACGGGAAAGGTCATTGTGGTAGGGTTGGGCGATAGTCGATAGTTAGCACTATCGATAGGCCGATACTATCGGTTAAAAACTATCGAATGCTATCGATAGTTTTCGATAGCTGCTTCTTTTTTTTCCAGACCTATTCAGTAAAGAATTTCAACTAATTTAATTAAATTCAATTACCTACCTACTATTTGAAATTTGCAGGATATAAATTATAAGATTGTAAGATGAGAAAAAACTAATTTATTTGAATTTTAAAAAAGTATTTACAATTTACATGTTTACAATGACAATTAACAAATTAAATCTTCAGAAAATAAAAATAACGAAATAGTTAATTTTAAGATTCAACTGTGCTCCTTGAGCCACATATTTCCCGAAAGAAAAACTAGCATTTCTGCTTTCCTTTGGCTCAATCCTGTGCGTTATTACCCTCAAACTAGAGGGTAATAAAGATTCATCGATAGTGGACACTATCGATAGTGACCATCGATAGACATGACCTATCGATATATCGATAGTAACTATCGACTATCGCCCAACCCTACATTGTGGCAGTTCCAAGCTTCGTTCTCAGTGCGCGTTCTGGGAGTTCGGAACGGTTCTGGGCAAGCGCAGTAGAGTTTTGTCGTTCGCAGTGCCAGAACGCCCAGTTCCGGAACGCCAAGAACGCCGAGTTCTGCGTTCGCAGTGGCTTCGGAACCCAGTTCCGAACGGTTCTGACAGTTCCCGTTTTTTTTCGGAACTGTGAGAACTCGAACGCAAGGACGTAGTTAACGCATGCGCATTTCACTATTTTTCGGATCTCGTGGAATAAACAACTTTCGTCTTCATCGACTTTATTCATTAAACAACCTTATATCTTTTTATTTCGCTTCATCGATCATAACAATTTCAGCTTCATTCTCTTTCTTTCATTTCATTCTCTTTCAGTCTCTATACGTTACCAAACTATTCTATAATTCGAAATGTCAACTAGCTCGTCAAGTACAGATAGCGATAATTTCGACGATGGTGTTCCGTGGTTTGTAGACGATGAGGACGAGATCGAAGTTATAGTTGGATCTCGTCTACATCCAAGAAACTCAAATTTTTTTTGAGAAAATCGTGCCAAGGTTTGACGACGAAGAGTTCGTTTACCACTTTAGAATAAGCCGTGGGCTCGCGGAAGAGTTAGCCCACCGTTTTCAGGCCAGCACCCTCTACCATCACCACTTCGGTCCTTATGGCAAGGTATGGCAAAAAAAAGTTCCAGTCATGCAGCATGATCGTACGAGCGAATCTCGTAAATTATCTTAGTACCTATATTACGTTAGGTACATAGTTTTGAAATTAGAACACTTTGAAATCGTAATAACCAACATTATGGCAACAAAATTCGTTCTAAATAATAATCTGCGACTCAAAAAAGATTTGGGAATTTTAGCATTTTTGGGGAGCTTTTATCGATTTTCAGCAAATAATAATGAAATGTAAGTAGTAAAGGGATTTTTATCTCAATCCTAAGGATAGTTATCTTCTGGAATGACACATGCGTGTATACATATATGAAAACGCGTTAAACACTAGGATTCGTTTCAGAATGTCTCAAAACGGATTTCAATGAAAGAAATTTTAATACATTTTTGGACCCATTGCAATAGCTTCATTTTCTACGATAATTCTCCTGAGTATACTCCTCAGTCATCGTGGAATATATATATATTTTTTTTATTTATTGCCGGTTTGTTATTAATTGCTATACTTTAGTAATAGGCATCAAGAATTATATATACGGGCACTAAACATATTCGAAAAGGGAGCACTGGAAGGTAACACGAGTTGAGTGAGGTTACAAACAACACAGGTTATTCCACTTCCAAGTTCTGAAATCGTTCGCAGTGCAGAACGCGGTTCCACAAGTTCCGGAACTCCCCGGGACTCCCCGTCCCAGTTCTCATGAGTTCGAGAACTGTTAGAACGCGCACTGAGAACGAAGCTCCAGTTAGCGATTGCTACTTAACGCCAGCTTAACAGCTGGTGGTTGTCTTGGAAACGCAATCACACCTTATCACTGGCATTCATTTTCAAATCATAGTTGCGTGTTGAATTCCATTTTTCACCTACTGAAAAATGGAATACAGTACCTGCGAAAAAAGGGGTCCGAACTTCTCGATTGAAGAAGAAAAAACCCTGATAGGGTTGGTACAAAAGTACCAAAACATAATCGAAAATAAAAAGACCGATGGCGTGTCGGTGTGCCAAAAAAAAGATGCGTGGACGGCAGTGGAGAAGCTGTTTAACGCCAACGCTTCCATTCCTCGTTCAGGTAAGCACATAATTTGACGTAATAATTTATTGAATGCTATTAGTTACATACAAGTGCCATAGAGAGAACATTCCGCACCTTCGTTTCATCGAAGGTCATCCATCGATGGCTGATATACCAAGTGATATGATACATAACTATAATTTCATTCTATAATTTTATTTCATCACTGTGTACTTTACTTTTAAGCGGCTGCATTGACTACTACTAAAGTGGTGATAACCTAATGATTTCCATTTTAGTTTCATGACTGAACTTTTGCAATAGTACATACATGTTTCATCAAGCTATAACATATAAGTACATAAATGTGTCATTAAGTTCCTAGTGGATAATCTCAGCAATATAGGTACGTGATGATTTGTATAATATACCTTCTGCAGGTATCTCTAGTGTATGGGGCTTGCGACAACCTACGGCTCAACCTTTAAGGACTGATGTACCAGGCGTTAGTACTCAAGGTAGTATAGAAACTTCTATAGTATTACTTATTGAATTGGACATCTTACAAAATGAATTGGGACACTTTCCACATACAATTGTACTAAGAAATCAACAAACACCTACCTTGTCACTACATAGGATGTAAAAGTTTACTATGTTTTGGGGGTTTTCGAGGGTTGGTCAGAATTGAGATTACTATTATATTTATATGAGGATAAACTATTTGACGTGATTGATGGGGTTGCTATGGGCAGCACAATCGCTCCTATTGCATCCATTTAACCAAAAAATCGATGCAGCACTTGGTCTTAAAAAGAGAGCGTTGAGCCTTAGTGACCCTCAATTCCACGTCAAAAATCTGATCATCAAGAAAATTCTTACCAACAATCAGTTTCCTTGAACATTAATAAATTCGTAATTGAACAATGGTTCTTCATTACCTAATAATATTACTCAAATCACTTCTCAAAATATTCCGACCATCAACACCAGTGTGTATCCATCAGTTTCGCCACAGAATAATATAACAGTACAAAACCCCTCAAATAATGTACTTACTCAAAACCCTTCAGGTACTGAATCAGCTTCCCCACAGAATGATGTAATAGCTCAAACTCCAATAGGTTCGACATGTCCTTTCCCACAGAGTGATGTAATAGCTCAACATCCAATAGGTTTGACATCTGCTTCCCCACAGAACAATGTAATAGTGCAAAACCCTTTACATACTGCACCACCAACCCAACAGAATACTGTACTTGATCAAAACCCTTCAGGTAATACACCACCTTCCCCACAGAATAATATAGTAGCTCAACCTCCACCAGGTACTGCATTGACCCCCCCCAAAACGCCCAACAACAGAGTCCTCATAAGCCATAGGACATGGGCCTTTTCAGGCCAAGACTAAAAGTCATTGGTCCTCCCGATTTACTCGGGCTCCCACTGTTGAAGCCAAATGTCACTATGGTTTATGTTAAAGGCCTCTCTGAACAGATCTCCAAATCCATAGCCAATAAAATAAACTGTAAACTGGCACACAACAATAAAAAAAAAAAACGTTGAATAATCAAGTTTTTTCCAAATTAAAATCCAAAATTCCACCCACATTGAGAAGCCATGTAGTCTATAAAGTTCCTTGTGCAAATTGTCCCCAAAATTACTACATAGGACAAACCCGTCAATGGGTAAAGAATAGATTTCGAAACACACATCCGACATAAACCTGAACAATGCCAACAATTGTGAACTAGCTAAACACGCAATTTCGGAAAATCATACCTTTGACCATTTTGAGATTTTAGATTCAGAAAGCCACCAGAAAAAGAGAGAAATCAAAGAGATGATTTATATACACGAGACACCTAATGCCCTCAATAATAGCACAGACGTTGCTAGGCTTGGGAGGGGATTTACACAAATCTAATTGGATGTACACAACCACCTTGATCTGCATCAACTTACCTTAATGTTTAGTACCTTTAGTAATAATTTCATATTTCTGGGTAGCTTCATGCCCAACTAATGAGTGATGTGAGATAGTGTTTCTACACTTAAGGCTGTGCAAACGCGAGTTGGGAACCTGACTTGAGCCGACGGAGCGCGCTGATTGTCGCCGTCGGTGCTAGCTTGGTTTAGTTTACCGCGCAGTCAAGAGGTAGCGTAGGTGAGCATGAAAAGCGCGGGAATCAACCTCCCTTTTGCGCTGGAGGTCAATGCCTTTTCTCCGCCCCACTCCTGCCCACCCTCCCCTATCCACCGTGTTTTTTATTTACACTGTTCACCTCCCCACTGATAAAATTTTACACTCCAGTTGACTTAGATCGTGACGTCTAACGCAAAAAATCTTATTTGTTTTATTTTTCTCCGATGTTTTCTTTATTCTAAGGTGCTTTACTTTATTATTTTTTGTGCGATCATGGCCAATCGAAACAAACATGGGAAGCGCTACCGACCCCTAAAGAAAGGAAAATATCATTTTAACCGTTGGCAGAAGAAGGTAAGTGCTGTATAATAACAAATTATAGACTAGGAGATGATCTATCATATAATTCATGTAATTAGTTTCACATACAAAACATTGTGACTACGGTACACGATCTACATAAATAGTTAGGTAGGTACCTATACCATTATTGCCGATAGTTAGTGATACCTTGTAGAAGGATCTGTATTTTTGGTTTATTATTATTATTATTTCTTTTAAAATGAAACCAAGAAAAAGTATTAACGCCCCTCAACATTTGTCGGTTTTCATTTCAAGATACGAAGAAAGATTCCAAAAATCTAATACATAGAAACATTATTATTTTATTTATTTTTATTTATTTATATTTTTATTTAACGTTTGGGCTGAAACTAGAGTTTTTGACGTAGGTAACAAGGATGACCACAGAGACACAGACAGACATTAGAAAAACAGACACGAAAACCAAATTGATCAGAAATTTCTGAAACGCAAAAAGCAAGTGGAATTCTTTCAACTATTAGCCAGAAAAATCAGAAATTTGTACACAAAATTGTGTAGAAAAACTGTACTTAAATTTCTATAAAATATGCAATAAAAATCTGTAAAAGCAGCAAACAATTGTTTGAAACTTTAAACTTGGTATGCATTACCGAATATTATTTAGAAAAAGTTGTTTACCACTATTGTCAACCATTTCTGGTCACACAAAGTGCTAAAGTTTAAAAACAAGTAGACTAACATCATACTTAAATAATATGAAAAAAATATTCCCCTCATGCAGCATGATCGTATGAGCGAATTTCTGTCAATTATGGTATTATGCTATTCAGAAAGAGATTTCGCTTTTTTAACTTTTTTGCTGTTGTTATACATTTTTTACCACATTTTTATGAAATTTAATTACATTTTTCAGCATAATTTCGTATATACACTTTTTTAATGTTCTGTTTTATAGTAAATGAACTTTGATTGACAAATATTCTGCTAAAAAATATAAATTTAACGGGAGGACCTGTTTTCTCGAAAATTCCGACGAAAAACTTTTCGTTTTTTTTCTCATTAAAATATACCCCATGAAGAGACGTTTTTCGGGATGGTTTTTGCGAGGGAAAAAATACCCCACAATCGCGTATTACATGTGGCAATTGAGTATCTTCAAAAAGTCAGCATCTCACATTTAGCGCACTTTTAGAGCGGGATCACGCCCGTTTGCGCTCACTTAAAAAATCGAGAGGTGGGTCATTTTTTCATGTAATTTCACGTAGAATTCAAATCTGCAATAAAAAATGGGGGTTCCCATTTAAAATAACGAAGTTGATTTGAATTGCGAATGTTTGCGCACGTTCGCAATGCAACGTGGTAATATTTGAGATCCTTGGAAAAGAAAATGCAGATTCAAGAAGAAATAAAGAAATAAAAAATCTCCAAAAATTACGGTCTTAGAGGGAGCGACTTTGTCTGGTGAGACACCCTGTATATGTAAAGAATGTAAGTAAATTGGATTTTGTATGATTGGCAAAATAAGTAATCACAAATCCCACATGTTTCAATTGTAATACACCCTGAATGGGGGGGGGGGGGTAAAAGAGCGAAACAAGCTGGAGCAGCTTATATATATATATATACTTGGCGCTTCGCGCCTCGCTGGGGGGCTTCGCCCCCCTGGACCCCCCGGATCTTTTCTCTTTTGTACTGCGTAGAAAACGAGGATAATTTGCTATGCAATTCTAAGCCTGAAAACGCTCAAAAAATAAAGTCGTTTTTTTCTCTTTTGTACATTTTTATTCGTTCATTTTACATTTATTTTACTTTCGGGTAACAACAAAGATTCTTGATCGTGTCTAGCGATAGCGAACATAGGACGATGGTAACTGAAGTAACTGATGTAATTTTTCGTGTCTATCTTGTCTTTTTTTTGCGTGGGGTAACCAGGTGATATAATGAGTCGTTTGCTATGGTTGGACGATTGGAAGCCATGTCATCTATAGCAACTACTCAACTGGTACTGGTTGTACGTGAAAATCATCGTTAATTTCGTCACGGACGTTACAAAAAAAGTTGTTGGGGTCGGGCTAAGAATTGAATAGCAATTAATATATATATATCATTCAACATTATATTTCATCTCAACACAAACAATTCATTTATAGGCACAATTCCATCTTATAATATGTCTCATTCTGGTAACACCCTCGTCCGGGGTCCTGAGGGGATTCCTCCCCTCAAACCCACTTTTACAAATTAGTTGAAATTGTTGCTATATATCCGTATTCCTCCTCATCCCCCCCGTTATTACATTTTAATTTACTGAGGGTGGTTCGACCAAGCGACCAAACACTTCTATCAACATAGAATAGTTCGATCATAAGAATCGGTTGAGAAAAGTATGTAGAATTCATTTCCTCCATCACTCCTCTTCCTACCCGCTTCATTTAACCCCATCCATTGAACCTTCCGAGGTTTCTTGAATAACTGAAATGAAATCTGGATTGAAAAATGAAAAAGAAAAAAACAGACGAAAAATAGTGAAAACATAATTTATTACTAAGACTCTCTCCATTCACCCCCTACCATAATGAAATTTAAAACTCCTGACATGTATTCCAAAACTAGATCGCATTCTTAATTGTACAGAAAATGAAAAAGAAAAAGTAAAGAATCACGAAAATCATATGACAATAGTGTAAATATCACGATTGATATTACCACTTCCACTCACTCCCTTCCATAACGAAGTTTGAAACTCTTGACATTTTTTTCAAAACTAGATCGAATTCTACATTGAACAAAAAAGTCAGCCAATAGAGCTTCCTCACATATTGTAACATGGACGTATAGAATTAGTTGAAGAACAAAGTACGAGTCAAAATGATAGATGAGTCGACGTTATAAGAAATTAATGTTTGCGCATGCGCACGGTCTAGATAGTATTAATCCAACGGCAATGAAATTCGCAGGGGATCGCCTAGGAGCTAAACCGCACAATCCTTAAACATTTCATAAAAATTGGTCCATTAGACTCGGAGTTTTGCCTGTGTCAATCAATATAAGTTTCGCTCATGCACAGTGGTTGTTAGTGGTTGCGCATGCGCACAAGCTACTGTTGATTCGACGGCATCAAAAATTATAGGATACCGTCTAGGAGCTAACCTGCATATCTGAAAATGTCATCGGAATCGGACTGAAACTTGGTATAGTTTTGGGTGACAAGGATTTACAACAGACGGACAGACTGACCTACAGACATCAGATAGACAGACGGACAGACACGGAACCAAAATTGATCAGCAAACTCTGACACGCATAAAGCAAGTGGAAATTTTGATTTTGGAAGAAAACATTTTTTCGACTTCCATCACGAACACAAAGCTTCCCTACCTTCGGTAGTGGGGAAGAAAAAAGAATCACGAAAATCAGATGAGAATAGCGTAAACATCAGGATTTATCAGCATTCTCCCCTCCATCCACCCCTTCCGTATTGAAATTTTGAAATCTCTGACAAATATTCCAAAGCTAGTTAAAAAAAAAAAAAAAACATTGTTGTACAATTACGAGATTCAAATCAGCATCGAACTAACAAAGAACCTCGAAAATCGGATGAGAAATGTGGACAGGGCAGCATTGACAAAGTTCGTTACACAACACACATACACGAACATATACAGAGACAGACAGACCTATGGTTTTTTGAAATTTTGATATCATTGTTTTCTAGGATAACAAAAAACTCCAACTTTCATGTGAACTCGCAGGACATGAACCGCCTCCGCAAATTACGGAATCTCCCCTCGAATCTTCTATTACAGTAAGTTCAGTTATATGCACGGTTTCAAAATTATTTTCTCATTTTGTCCGTCTGGAATTGATCCGTTTAAAATTACCCGTAGGTTGAACAAGATGCAATGTCATCACAGCAACAGACCACACAATTTGACGTCATTGAAACATCGTTGGTAAGATCTCTCTAGAAAAAAAGTATGTTCAATAGATGCTACTCCTTTGGTTAGATTATTTACAAATATTATGCCTGTGTTTCTCTGCCGTAGACAAACACCTTTGACAATTCTCCATCATTATCCTTGACTACCCCGGAATACCAGTCCAGTCAATTAACCATGGTAAGAATAATAACATTACCAACGTTGGTTTAATCATACTTAAATACCATTGCAAACGAACAATAAATCTCATCGAACCCTGTTTCTTGGCAACAATTTCACTCGCATGACCGTAATTTCAATTGCGTTTGACTGTTTTGTTTTTCCTCCCAGATAACAGGTTTTACACCGTTGAAAGCTTCCACTCCAACATCTACGAGTGGTTTTGAAATAAAAGGGCGCAGAATTGTCCACTTTGCTTCACTCTTTAAACAAATGCAGGAAGCCAACGATCATCCTGGGCCATTTGACTGCAACCTCTCTCATATGATCCCCACAGCAGAAAGAAGAGTGGGGCTGCACAGTTTTATAACTCTGCAATGCTCAATGTGCGGAATGATTAAAGCTATTTCGACCGACATAACTGATAAAATAGATGTCAACACTGCTG
The DNA here is from genome assembly GCA_030762985.1 of Adelphocoris suturalis. Classification (NCBI taxonomy): domain Eukaryota; kingdom Metazoa; phylum Arthropoda; class Insecta; order Hemiptera; family Miridae; genus Adelphocoris; species Adelphocoris suturalis. Next base: position 13,330,912 of record CM061043.1, read on the forward strand.
CTGTTGCAGGATCCATGGCTGTTGGGATCGGCCATTCCCAGCTTGAGGAAATGTTTGGTGCACTGGATGTACCATGCATGGGTGGCCCCAAATACCGGAAGGTAGCTAAGTTTTAGTAACTTATAATAATATGTTTTATTTATTTATTCATTGGTTTGGTTATCGGTATGGAGTATGATGACCAATAGCTGTGAGTCATATGACGTATTTGCGAATATACGTATATATATGTAGTATACGTTGGTGTTCGTTCACAGGTTGAGGAAGAAGTTGGGAAAAATCTTTTAACATTGGCCACTAGGCATATGGAGGAAGCTGTGGCTGAGGAGACGAGACTCTCTATTGAAAATGGAGATGTGGACAAAGATGGTCATCCCCTCATAGCTGTGGTCGTTGATGGAACCTGGGCCAAACGTTCATATAACACCAAGTACAATTCTCTTTCTGGCGCTGTAAGTATACCACTAGAAGCAAGTCATTAGTCAATTAGACCACCTGATGTTGTCGTGACGTCAGAGTGTCCCAGATTGAAAAATCTATACTTCTTGGTTCGTTTTTGATATGAACTAATTTGGCCCAGATAGTCTCTTGGATCCTCAATTTCTCACTAGCGAAGCGAAGGTAGAGAAACTTTGTGTTCGTGCAAGAATTAGATTGGTACCTAAAATGTTGTCCATCAAAATAAAAAATGTCCACTGGCTTTTCGCTTTTCACAGCTTGCTGATTCAATTTTGATTCCGAGTCAATCTTTCCGATGTCTGTCTATTTGTGTGTCAGTGGCAATTCCTTGCCACGCCCAAATGTACACCAATTTAGAGACCGATTTCAAAGAAATTGGCACGAATAGTGCGGATTACATTCTAGTTGGCCTCCTATACATTGCATTGCCGTCGGATCAACAGTAGAGTGCGCAAACTTGAATTTCTTATTACACTCATTATTTATTATCTAGGTACCGGTTGAATTTCGTTCAAACACTTGGTGGTTAGTTGGGTATATGTTTCAGGATATTGCCCTATGAATTTTATCGCTATTGGTTGATTATACACACACAAATCTAAAGTAGCTCAACACTGGCGAAACTCCGTTTGTTACTAATGGAACGATTTTGATGAAATTTTCTGGGATTGTGTGAGTTAGCTTTTAGACGGTCAAATATAAATTTATTGTTTTAGTGTGTTACTAGTTGAGCCCCTATATATACCTTAGATGGTGAATACCATTAGAGTGATGGATATGCGCATGCGCGTAAACATGAAGCGCAGTTCCATCAATTAGCATATAGGTATACACAAATAAACATACCTATATTCTGTGATAATTTGTATTCCAAGTTTTGTGTTCCAAGCTATTTGTAGAATCGATCTTAGAAATGTGGATTTTTCATTCTGAAACACCCGGTATTTTTGCACACCCACTGATTACGTAAACGCACCCGCCTGTATATCATATCAATTACAAAAGTTTCGTAGGTAGGTACCTTGTTGTTTCTTTGTGCATCGCTGTTACCTGCAACCTAATCTGGTTCTTCCAGGCTGCAATACTTGGTGCAAGGACTAAGAAAGTTCTTTATCTTGGTGTAAAGAACAAATATTGTTTTGTTTGCTGCCGGTCCGAGGCAAAAGGAGAATCTCCATCAACCCATAAGTGCTTCAGAAACTGGGGAGGTTCAAGCACTTCAATGGAGAGTGAGATCATTGCCGAAGGTTTCGCCCAAAGTCTCAAGAGCTACGGTGTCATATACCATAAGGTGATTGGTGACGGGGACAGCAGTACATACGACAAACTCCAAAAACGAAGACCCTACGGTAAGAATTCGAACAAATATTCATAGGTATTTTGTTCACTTTCTAAGTTTTATTGGTCACGATAAGTATGTGAATGACTGATAAGTATGTGAAAACACTGTAAGTGTTTAGGCTATTATGTACTTACGCAGATAGACTCCACCCTCCTACTTAACTACATATTTATTCAGCATAGTTTCCCCTCAGCTGTTATGTAGACCAGATGAATTGTAATATGTGACTTACACATATTCTGGTTGTTCTAGGTTCAATTGGGATAGAAAAAGTGGAGTGCTCCAACCACCTGTTGCGTTGCTACGCAAGAAATTTGAAAAAACTTGCGGAGAACAAATTAGCTGGGCCCTCTAGGTTAAGGAAAACTCTTGGAGCAAGTGTCGTCCGTTTACGGGGTGCAGTGAAAGCAGCCTCTATTCACTGGCAAAAGAACGCAGAGGGGTTATTATCTTCTCGCGTTGACAAACTTCGCGCAGATATTTTCCACAGCCCTTGCCATGTTTTTGGAGAGCATTCCAAGTGTTCTTCTTACTTCTGCGTTGGTCCTAAGGTTGATGAGGAAAATCTTGTCCCTAGCTTCCAAGCCACGGGTCTATGGGGAAAACTGATGGAAATCGTTAATAATTTGGCAAGGCACGCTGGAAGTCTCATCCAAAGGTATACAAGTAACAGTGTGGAGAGTTTCAACTGCACCATTGCCAAGCTCATTGGAGGAAAACGAGTGAACTTTTGTATGAAAGGAAGTTACCAGTTTCGCTGCATGGGGGCTGTCGTCCACCACAACAACAAATCCTCCCTGTCGTTTTTGCAGAGGCAAATTACAAACCGCAGTCCAGGGTTTTTCACGGCCAAGCTAGAAAGATCGAGGAAACGCCGGAGTGAACTGCGAGTTGCTCTGGAGCCAAAATCGAAGAGAAACTTGTTTGGTGAAGCTGGTTCTTCAAAAGACCAGGACTACGGCCCTTTCGCATCAAAACCTGATATGGAACCAGCAATATTCCAAACTGAACGCCGTCTTTTCTTAGAGCGATTGAACCCCACTCCAGAATTCCGTTCCATGCTCTTAGCAAATACGATGAACCAGTCTTCTAGTAGCTTGTGGTTCGAAGAACGACGAAAGCGAGTTACTGCGTCTAATTTCGGGAAAGTCTGCAAAAGGAGGAGTACAACAAGCTGCAAGAAGTTGGTGAAGTCACTGGTTTACCCTTCCTCCGTTGACAATAAGGTATGTTAATAGTTAGCAATAGCCTAGTTAGGTTAGTGTAGTGTATTAATATAACCCGATTACGAGAGATTAATTATCATTCAAGAGACTGTAGGTAACGTCAGAGTTATACGTTGGCACCGATATACTCAGCCTACCATCATGTACAGTTCAGTTCCCAATGTACAATTACTATATATGATATGGATAATAGTGACCCTTCTGCTAAGTTAGTTCTGATTGTCGACCGTGTAAACGTAAAATGGTTTTCTGAAATTGAGATAATGCACCAAAAAATATTATGCATGATGATTGTAGCCACCATACTTTATATTTATTGTATTTTTAATTAAAATATGAACTCAGATTGTCGAGTTATGTTCGATTTGAGGATCACAAGAAAAAGGGGCTTAGTGAAGTTAAATTCATCATTAAGTGTACCATTTTCAACGGTATCCAACCGTTTTCATTGAGAGCAAGCTAGATAATTACTATCACTAATCACGTTATGAATTGCGAAATCTCCGAGGTTTGTTGCACAAATAGACTAACATTGGGTTTGAACAATGAAAGAATCACGAAAACCGGTAAACGTCGCCTAAACTTGTCCACACTTGGATAGGTACCAACTTACAAACTCGTATGGTTTTTCAGAGATTTGCTTTTGGAATGGTCTGAAACGGAATTTTATTCCATTATTTTGTCATTCACTAATGATTGACACGATTTTTCACCAAACTTTCCGAGCGACAAGTCATGATTTTAATGACGTCAGTTTATTCTGAAAGACACTTCTCGAGAACTTATTAGGAAGCTTGCTTGTGGAGTTATTCAACACTTGCAATATATCTCTGTAAGCCTGGTTTCCGACACTATCTGGACGAAAATGGTCAATCAGCATTCGAAATGTTTGTGCCCCGACTTTAGTCAACAGTAGATCCCTTTTGTCTTCATCCTCATGAATTCGAGCTATTTTCAACTCTAATTCGAAATAAGGCAAGTAGTACTCCCAGGATTCCTCCTCCGGATCAAATAGTCTGATGTTGACTTTAGGTAAGTTTTTAACTTCCTCTTGAGGTAGCTCAGCATCACCTCCTTCATCGATTTGTGATCGTCTTCTTCTAGGCATTTTTTTTTTTTTTTTTTTTTTTTTTAATCCTCGTCGTCAATGTGGCATCTTCAATATAATGCTAATATTTGTGAATAATATGAACTAGATGACGACAAAATAGGAATGAATATATTTCATGGTTTTTCGCAACCAAACAACACAACCAACATGTGGTTACAATGTAAACCAATAATCACTATTGTGTAACAAGAACGAGTTGCTTTCCAATCAATTTTTAGTTGAGAATTTCTTTGCGGTCAAAGTGCTCAAATTTTAAAACAATTCAACGTAAATGAATTTCGATAACTCAAGAAAATTCGGTCATAAGACCTTGATGGATGAATGGCACTTTTTTTCTACTTGATTTCAGGCGATGGCATATGGCAGATACCATGAAAAGGTAGCAATAGCACTATTGGAAGAGCGTGAAGGTGTAACCGTTCGACCTAGCGGTCTATTCATTCATGGATCCCATCCCCACCTTGCTGCTTCGCCTGATGGTCTCATCAACGACGACACCATTGTCGAGGTCAAATGTCCGTACTCTGAACGAGAGAGCACTCCGCTAGATTTAATCAAGTCTGGAAAGTTCCCTTTCTTGACTTACAAGAACTGTGGGGTGGAAATAAACAAAGGCCATGACTACTATTTCCAGGTACATACTTCTATGTATCGTTGCAACAGGAGAAAAAAAATTGGGTAGTAATTGTTCACGTGTACCTCTATTGGTAATATTAATATACAAGGTGGTGTGAATAACAATATATTGAATGTGAAAAATGTGTTTTCGTTGCATGTGTTGTACCTATATGTTATACCTGTGTTCCTTGCACTTATCCGTTATACAAGATTGTGTACCTACCTTGCACCTTTGTTATAAAACTGTCTCATACCCTCCTAGAACACAGATATGTTAGTAGTTGTTCACTGAGTTCAACCTATTCAAAGCCACAGTGGATTTTATCAGTGTGTAGTGGTAAGAATACTGCAGTCTGACTTCATGAATTGAATGATCCCTAGCTGCCTCGAGAACGTCGTGCAACAGGAAGCACTTGATTTTGGGTCGGTGAGTAGGTATGTACCTCCATGTGTCGTGCATGTGTGTATGTAATTAACAAATTATACATCAGTGTTTATTGAAGTTTTATAACTGTATATTTATGAATTCAGACTAAATACATCTTTGTATACTCATGGCATTTGTTCATATGCTCTTTCACAGATTCAAGGACAACTGCAAATTGCTGACAGGCAAATGTGCTGGTTCGTCCTGTACACCAAGAGCGAACCGTTCATTCATGTTGAACAAATCGAGAGGGACAACCCGTTTTGGGATGTTGTGATGGAGGAAAAACTGACGGTTTTCTACATGAATTGTATCCTCCCGGAGTTAGTGGATCCTCGCGTCCCACGCTCCATGGACATTAGAGATCCTCAATATATATTGGCCGCTCAGAAAGTATGTACCAGTAGAACTTCCTACGTGCCTACATACTGTGTATACTAGTAGCTAGTTAGCTAGATGGGTTGCGGTGTAGACTGTAAATAGTGCTATACCTACTGCGAGTAATTCCAGTGTTATCAACACGTCCAGCTAACTCAGTAGTACCCATGTAACTCAGAACCGAAACAGGCCAAGATAACTAATACCACTTGCACCGAATTTGAGAGCTTACAAAAATAGGGCGTTGCTTCTATTAGAAACCCCCCTCCGCATAGCAAGAGGATAAAACAAAGGAATTGTTTAATTCTGTTAAAACTAAAAATTGTTAAATAACACAAAATAATTTCATAACATGAAACTTTCATAACTGAATATTGCTGAGCATTGCAGCAAAAATATATTCGCGAACTCTTAGAATTCGCAGTCTTAGAACGTTCTAAACCAGATTTGAATCTTATTTTTTCTGCCGTGCTTGGGTTACTCTACACCCTCTTGAATCAATTCTAAGAGGGAGTCCTCCTATTAACAGAGCCTTAGTTACAGGACCTAGGTTTAGAGAGACTTCCTAAAAAAGACACAGCTCTTCCGGAATATAAAATTTTTTGTTGAGGAATGCTTGCATCACAGGCACGTCCCTAATAATGGATTTTATATAATTTTGGTGAGATTGAAAATGAGAGGAAAAAGCAAAATACATGACTGTTCGGAATTACCCCCTCCCCCCATTAACCGTCTTCAACGACAGCAACTTTCCATCATAAAACCTCTTGCATGTAACTTGAAACTCACGACATATTTTCCAAAACTAGACCAAATTCATAATTGAACAAAGAAATGAACAGGAAAATCTGATGAGAATAGTTGAAACATCATGATTTATTACCACTACCCCCTCCATTCTCCCCCTTCCATAATGAAATTTGAAACTCCTTCCATAATTTCTAAAACTAGACCGAATTCATAGTTGAACAAAAAGAATAACAAAAATTGGACGAGAAGAAACACTGATTTATTACATACACGCACATACACCTATGGTAGTTCACAGAAGAAACGTAACACCAAGTGCGATTTATTGTAACAGCAATTGAACTGAGGGATTTAATATGCAGACATATCCTAGTAACCACAGAACATAGAAAAAACTATACCTATAGTTGTTTCTATGTTCTGCGGTAGTAACTAAGGGGTTAGTAAATAAATAGGTAGTGATTGTGGTTAGGATATCGTTACGTTGGTACAGTAAGAATTGTTTGCTGTTACAGGAAGCTGAAGAAAAGTCTAAGAGGAAAAAAACCAACGAAGCTTGTTTATAATTTTACCAATTATATTCGATTATTCACTAAATGTTGTAAAATTTTCTTCCCACCCTTTTTCCTCCACTTGATCGGTAGGTACCTATTTACTCAAGAAATTCTCTCGCCATATTACAAAAGAAAGTGAAAGTTCCAGTAATGCACTATGCACGTATACCAAGTTTCCGTAATTTTTCATAATTTATTAATCTTAAATTATTTTAAAATTTGAGTACTTTGTGTATGGACAAATTGTCGATGATAAATTTTCCATATAATATAATTCTGACTATGATTCAGCTTTTCAAATACATTTTTTGGATTTCTGTAATTTTTTAACAGTTTGTACTTCGTAAAATTTTTCAAAAAATAGAAATAAGTACATTTTCCAGCGTAATTATATGGTGATTTTCTTACTGCTCACCGCCCCTCTTTATCGTTTTGAGTTATATTTTTTTAAAAGTACATTCTGATTTTGGTTATATCGCGCCACATTGGCTTCTACCTCATGGTTTTTAAATGAGAACCCTTTTTTTTAGTGTACATTACAATCTCCATGAAATTTCTTAGGAAAAAAATCCAGCACTTGATTTCGGACGAGCAAAAACAGGTGTAGTTACACGTAAAAATGTAACTATCGAATTTGTGAAGATTGCCTCGTGTGATACATAACTGTGGGGTATGTTTTCAAGGTATGACGTTCATTTACTGAAATTTGCAATACAAACTCGGAAAAACGCCGAAGAAGAGACCTGAGTGACTCATTTCCCCTCTGTCACACACATAGATTGACATAAAACCAAATTGAGAATGGTAAAACTATAAAAATCGTCTGCAAAGTATGGTGTGGCACACAGATTTTCCGTATCCGTATCATGAATGTACCTTTAAATCGTTGAAATTGTGTAAATGATCTAAAACCGATCAAAATCGGTTAATTAGGCAATGACAAATTTATGCTTCATTCGTTTGCTCATAAGCAGAGTGAAGTATTGAATTTGGAACAATGAAACTTATACGGGGCCATCTACAGTCTGACCTGCACATTCCCTGAGAATTTCATCAATCGAATTTAAACTGTAGAAATTAAGCTTGTTACATGGATTCCACATTCGCAAATGCGCAGCAGCTACTAATGATACAATCGAGTTTAAATTGATATATGGGATGAAAATCGGCTTCTTCCAAAAAGGTATCCTCCATATTTGAGCGGTATCAGACGACTAAGGCGTGAGGAAATATTGCTTGATGGAACTGAAGTTTCAGCATGATCTTGAGTGAAGTTTTGGTTTGGGAACATGTGTGTACTAGTGAAAAAATACATTTTTTGTTATCGCCACAAAGTTTAGAAAAGCTCCAGTAATGCAGCATGCTCGTATGAGCGAATTTTGTTAAATCACCAATTTCCTCGTATTATGATATTTCAAATTGAGATTTGAGCAATTTCAGTAGAAAGAAATTGTTAAAAACCAATTTTATGACAAAAAACTCATACTAAAATAAAAGTCGGTGAATCAAAAAAGATTTTGGATTGTTATTATTATTTTTTTTTTTTTCGCAGTTTTCATACATTTTAATTTAAGTAGGTACGTTTTTCAGCATAATTGTGTGCAAAAATTTGTCGAAAAAAAGTTTTTGGCTTTACCGTTACCCTTTTCCACAATGAAACTCATAATTTCCGGGGTTTTTTACTCAACTAGACCAAAAAAATTTAGATCTAACAAAGAAAGAATCTCGAAAATCGGTTGAGAATCGTGACCTGGACAGCGACAAAACTTGTATCACAAACTCACACTGTTTTTTTAAACACATAAGTGTTTTTGCGATCACCAACCGGTCAAATCCCGACACAAAATTGTTAGAAACTGAATTTTGGGGAGGAACGATGAAAGTTAATAAAAAAAGTGTACTTAATTTAAAATACTATTAATATATTGTTAAAATGTATATTTAAAATATAATATTAATGTATTATAATAATAATAGTACCTAATATATAATATAAATACAAATATAGATAGAGATGTACTTTATAAATATTAATTACATATATAAGTAATATGTTAAAATAAAAATATTTAAATTAGATATATTTATTTCCAGAAAATAACTCTCCATAGGTTTCAGTTAAAAATCCGTTCCTTCCTAATATATATATATATATATATATATATATATATATATATATATATATATATATGCAGCAATCTGAAAGAAAGGACGAGATCGTTTGGTAGCATTTATAAAAATAAGCACAATAATGACGTACAATGTTTATGAGCACAATAAATTGCTCAAATAACAAAAAATGTGCTGAAGAAAACTAGTTTTTTTTCCTACTTTTACCTGAAAATGGTAAAAAACGGTACGGAATCATTTTTTATTTCTTTTGGCTGAATATCACTCACAAGAAGTTCATCAACAATGAACTAGAACGCGAACAAATGTATTCATAAAATTATGCCTAAAATGCACTTTTAAAACGTCATTATATAAAATCAATAGGTGATAAACTGCACAAAAAAAGATATTGTAATCCAAAATTTGTTTAAAAAGCTGATTATTGTTGAGAACAAGTTTTTTCTCATAACATTTATACCATTTAAAAGCGCTAAAGTGCTCACATCTCAAAACTAATATGACATGAGAAATCAATTAACAAAATTTGCTCATGATCATGCTGCTTTACAGGTTTAAGTATTTTCTTAATTTTTTCTATTTCAATTTTTGTCATATGTAGGTAACGCGATTGTTATTGTCCTTTGAAAAGAATAGGTAATTTGTCCAAGATTTTTACCTTTATTTTTATGTTCTCAAATTTTTTGATTCTCATTGTGGATGTATTTTAACTCCATTACAGAAATAGGGTTTTCCCACGCTTCGACAAGCCAGGTTCAGTGATTGTGTAGTTGAGATGTGTCCAGGAAAAAAGAAAAAAGTCCAGTCATGCAGCATGACCCCATGAGCGAATTTTTGAAGAAATCTTAGAAATTTCAGTCGCTATTGATCGTGTAGAGAAATTTTAGTTTATGATTTTGATAGACAAACATGGAATCAAATTATTAAAAATAATTAGGAGGTACTCATCCTTTATTAATATTAAACTAATCTTGTAGATTTAAAGACAATCTGAATTTGGACAATGTTTCATGCAAATATTACCGATTTTTACAACTAACGAACGGCATTATTTCGATTTTTGACTGATTTTTTAACTTTGAAATTTTTGAAAACTTGATACATATTCTTATAGGAAATTTTACGCTGATTCCGAATATACCACATGTTAGTATGCTGAAAAAATTATTTCGCTCAACAAATCGCAAAAAACAGGCTATTTTGAAATTTTTGACTACATTTTTGAAAATTTCAACCCGAAGATGTAATCCGATCATGCTGGCCAACGAACTTGAACTTTCGTTTTGTGTCCTTAACATTTTAAAATTTGTTTGAAGTTTCTAGCACAATTCTACGGACAGTTATCGTCTGGAATGACACATACATACATACATACATACATACATACATACATACATATATACATACATACATTAAAAAATGCGTTAAACTTCAGAATATGATTCAGAATAGCCTGAAACGGATTTCTGCATAAAATGTTGTCAAAAATTCACATTCTACAAATTTTGAGGCGAGAGCAATAGCTTAATTTTCTTCAAAAATTCGCTAAAATGAAATTTATGGATCGTTTGAGGAGCTGGTATGGCATTGATTCATTGCCTACACAGATTTACTAACAAGAGTTCGAGGAAATACGGAAATCGAGCGAAAAATAAGTGCAAGCAAATTTTCCAGAGCCGTGGTTCGGTCTGTCGACGGGAAGAGAGACCGAGTGCCCTCCGAATTCTGACGGCCGGGCCCCTCTATTATTTGTTCTACGAAAAACTTCACTTCCTACGAGATGCAGTGGGCGTAGTGACGGCGAGGAGGGGTGGGTGGCGAGAGGGGCGGTGGCGAAGGGTCTCCTCCCGCCATCTGTGACCTTGAGGGTGACGGCGCCCCCCCCCCCCCACCCCCCCCCCCGCTACCAGACCACTCCTTCTGCTTCCAGCTACGAGGGTAGTTTCAGAACGATCCGCTAGTGGCGCGGTTTTCAGCTCATTTATTTCCAATTTTCCAAACTCGTAAATTGACCCTTTTCTTTCGTGGGGCAGATAGAGGATGGAAAATAGAATCCAGCGTGATTTAAATCATGCAAATCGGTCCACAAATGCCTGAGAAAGTGTTATAAAACCATGAAATCTTGACTATTTTCATACAATTTAAATTCAGTTTAAAATTTTCTTTCGTAGAGGAATAACTACAAACGAAATTGAACTAATCAAGCTTTGGAGTGTGAAAATTGATCAACTACTTAATATGTTATGATAATAAACCCTCCTGAAGGAGGGTTTGAACAGCCTTAATTCCCTAAAGTATGTAACATAATTGTACACGCTGCATGTCACCCACTGTTGTTCCATATTCACTGTTTCTTGGGTACATAATGTACACCACCTCCCCCTAAGATATTCAATCATTGTAGTCCAAAACAGTCAGACTTAGGGCCGGTTTATCAATCACTTTTATCCAATGGATAAGGGGGATTTATCTAAGGTATAGCGTTATCCTCCAGATAACACGATATGGGGTGTTTATCAATCCCTAGTTAAACCTTATCTGGCGTTTTAATTTATCTGGTCCCTGGACGGCTGGATAACTATTATAACTGGAGGTTAATGAGATATCTAGAGCTTTCTAACCTCAAACAAGTTTATTTATTTACAAAAATCTTATTTGAATCAAGTTTGATTGTCTTTATTTTTGTACCTTCCAATGGATATATTTGGTAATTTGTCTTCAAACAGCAGCAACGGCAAAGATTCTATCGTAGCATAATTCGTTGAATGGAAAAGAAGTGTAGATCACCTAATAAAATGAGACGAGTGCGTATTTTATTGAGGTTTCGGTTGGATAAAGATACCGTTTTTTACTTTATAACACAGATCGAAGATGAAATTGAGTCCACAACTTACTGATCACAATAATTCATTCATAATGATTCAGGTTGCAAGATCGCAACTCGTGCACGTATTTCTCTCTTTAGAAATCAAGCAAATGTGGTGGTGTCTTTATTTGCCCAGCTAATACTGTCGATGATGACACTGTTGTTTTGTGGACGTCAGATGGTTTTTCTAATAGCCGATCCATGATGAAAATGTAACTCCTATTCTACTCTGTGGTAGCTCCATGTGTAAATCGCCTTTATTTTGTCACCTGCGGACACCAATGAGGATGCTAACGGCGCTATCTGCCAGACAAAATTTATCTGAGGGATAATTTTATCCGCTAGGTATTTCGGTATTGATAAACGACTCACATTCTTTATCTGAAGTATAGTGCTATACTCGGTATAGCTATCCTGCAGATAATGTAGATAATTGATAAACCGGCCCTTAGTGAATTGGTAGGAAATGTAGTTTGGAACAAAAAAGGTCTCTAGCAATTAGCAACAGTGGATTTGTGATGTATTTCCCGATTGTTCCCTGTGGCTGAATAATCATTTCTAATTAATGACCAGTAATAATTCATTTTTAGGAAGAAGAAGACGTACGGATGTCAGGGATGCGGTGAACCGGTGGATAACCAGAAAGACAAGTTCCACAGCTGAAGCTACTAGTTTGGCTACCGTACAGTCCCAAGAGTACCACCGACAGAGAATGAAGCACAACCGTGAGAAGCATGAACTAGAAATGAAGATTTTGGAGGTGGAATTAGCTGCGAAAAAACGAAAATTGGAAATGATGGAAGAATTGCATACAATGGATGTGGATGCTAGAAAAAAACACATTAATAACGTTGGTTAATGTTATTATTTGTACATATATGATATATACTTGTAATAACTACATTCTTAATTAATAATAATACTAATTTTTATATCTTTACTTAAAAAAACTTTACTTTAAAAACATTAATTAATGTTATTATTTGTACATACCTATATGTAATGTACTTTTAATTACTCCATTCTTAATTAATAATAATAATTTCGACATTTTTACTTTTGTTTTCTGTCTGTTCGTTCTTTATGAATTCCTCTTTCATGCATCCGATTTACACGTGGTTTTTCCACTTTGTTTGGGGAAAATTTAAAGCTCATGAAAATTAAAGTAGGGAAATTATAATCAAGGAAATAATGAGGAAAACAACATTTATTACATTAATAATCATTATGGATAATAATATGGTAAATGTTATTGCAAATAACTATTAGACAATACTTATTATAATACTGAAAATTATAATGAAGAGAAGAAAAAAATTGCTGTTGATTTACTATTACAACCAAATAAGATGAACCAAAGCTTACCATTGAAAGGATAAAACATGTTTCAAGGTTGATTTAAAATCAGGACCTTGGAAGAGAAAGGGCGAATCCCGAAATTGTGGTGTTGGGAATTTGAACTCGAAGATTTGCAATTTCTTCAAGATATCAAGGGCGAATCTTAATTTTTTTTTTTTTTTTTTTTTTTTTTTTTTTTTTTTTTTTTTTTTTTTTTTTTCTAGTAATCAAAATTTTTCTTCTCTTGAAATGGAGTAAATGGGTTCAAAAAATTCGAATAGCTTAATATAATTAAGATTCGCCCTTGATATCGTGAAGTAATTGCAAACCTTTGAGTTCAATTTCCCTACATCCCAATTTCAGGATTCGCCCTTTCTCTTCCAAGCTCCAGATATTAGCAAAGTGAAGCCTTAACAGAATGTGGTTGAACATGATTTAATAAATTCTACGCTGAAAATACGAAAGAAAACTAGCCCTAGGATCTCGAATTCTACTACTTGTTGTGATAGAACAATTGTCACTTCAATGGTTTCTTGAATAGCTGCTTCTGTTTCTTCATCCACTGTAGGTACTCCTAGAATTATAGCTATGTTGTGTAACACAGCAGTGGCGACGACGATAGGTTCCACGTTGGTTACTTGTACTCGAAGTCCATTTGCCAGTACTGGAAACCGCCGTTTCCAGACACCATAGCTTCGTTCAACAACATTTCTTGTTCTCACAAGAGATTCATTGAACAACTGTTCACTTCTTGTAGTTGGAGTCATGATTGGCGTCATTACCTGAGGCCTGATGCCATATCCCCTGTCGGCAACCAGCACACTATTAACATAAAGGGGCTCCTCTAGTCTCCATCTCAGAGCCGAATTGAGGAATATAAGAGAATCATGTGCACTTCCGGCCCACCTTACCACGATGTCTCTTATCTTCAGGTGTGCATCTGCCACTGTTTGCACATTCAATGAAAAAAAAACCTTTGCGGTTTCTGAACGTTTCAGCTGAACGTCCACCTGAAAGAAGATTAAAATAAATTACGTGAGAATAAATCTACAAATCACGAAAAATACTAAACATAACCATAAAATGAACAATTCTCATGCCTATGAATGCAACATGACTAGAACAAGGTGGACCCCAAATGGAAATTTGAAATTTCCCTGGCTTTTCCCTGACTGAATTTCAGATTCCCCTGACAAAAAAAAAAATATCAAATTTTTACGAATTTGCAAAGAACAATTGAGCTATTTAGATGGCTTCAAAATTTAAAAACTGAGAGGAAGGGGGCGGGGACTCCCTACAAATCCACTTTGTACATCATAGAATGAAATCCTAGATTTTGAAGTTTTCATTTTAAAAATTCCCTGACTTTTTCCGACGCTAAGAATTCCCTGACTTTCCCAGTTAGGGGCCACCCTGTAGAAGTAACATTTTGTACCTATGTTATCCGACTTTCTCACTGTACTGAATGCATAAATTAATTTGTTAATATGTATTGTTAACAAACTCTGATGAGATGTATTAACATAATTTCATTGAAAACTCACTTCCAATTTCAATTTTCAGTCCTTCATTACGAAATGTTGGTTTTCTTTAATTTTATGTTTTTTAGTTCACTATATTGTAAACTAGTAATGTTATACCACGTTGTATTTTTCATTACATGTACACACCTTGAGAGAACATTCCACTATTAACCTTACCTGGAGACTGTATCCTGATATGGGTGCAATCCATTGCCCCAATGCATTTGGGGAACCGGGCTATTTGGTAAAAATCCCTTTTGCAGTCTCTCACTTCTTCTTCACTAGGCGGCAGGTCAATGAATTCGTCACAATGAAAGGCAATTGCCTTTGAAACCTGAAACAGTAATTGAATTCCAGTCAACACATGGGAAATTGTAATGAGATTTTACTATCTTGATAACTTACAAAATACTACATGAATCAGAGAAGTGTTTTAAGACATTTTTTAGGGGTTTTATAGCAATTGTAAGGTACACTGCAACAACAGTGTTAGGGGATATTAGACTACTGGTCTCTCATGCCCAGTGTTTGGCTTTAGGCTCTTGTTGAAGGAGTTGAAGGGGTGCGGTGCTCTTGGGTAATGTGACCGAAATTGCGTGAAATTAGGGGAAAACGGCAATGCGTTTGGGGAAGCATGCTACTCGAAGGTTAGCAATTTCTCTAAGCAACATACCTTATGAACTATGTGACAAATAGTTGATTTGTCAAGGCCATGCCTGTCTCCACATACAGCCATGAATGAGTCTGATGCATAGAATGAAAGGGCTATCAGCAGCATCCCTTCAGCAGTCACTGCATTAGGTCTGAAAAATGAATTACATTACATTATAAAAACGTTGTGCAGACATCTGCATACCTACCTATTAATTTTACACCACATTAGGCACAACATTCAAACCTTGTTTCCTTCGGGGTACCCACTATCAAACAGAACAACCTAGGTTGTTTAACCCACTGAAATTACATAGCTCTCACTCGGGACTAAACTGTGACACCGATCGATCGAAAATGTTAAAATAACAATGAACTAATAGGTAAACTACATCAATGTTCACCTTCGTGGATAGATATTTTCCCATACGTAAAACATAAAACCCCTGCGCCTAATGAAACGTTCAAGTCCGACAACAACTGTTGGTACTGAAGAGATATTACGAAACTATAGAAACTTGAAAATCGAAAACATTGCGCTTGATGAAAGGTACCCGCCTACCCCAGGCCATTTCCTAATTTTATTGTGTAGGTAAACGTGTAATTACAATGAATTATTGAACTGAATTGTACTTACTTTGTGGTATTCACGTTCAGCTGTTCTGAAATGAGCGTTAGAACGAAATGAGCACCATTCTGGGTGAAAAAATCGGTTTTGGATTTGGTTTAAGAATGGTCTGAAACTGATTTGTTATCTGGTTTTCTGGATCGTTTATTTTTTCTCTTATGCTTGGGTTGTCCCTCAACAAACCCCCCTTATACAATGAGGAATGCCCGCATGTTTGTTTTATATTTTTAACATTTTTAAATGAAAGTTGGTGAAAGTCTGATAATACAGACACCAGCCTCACTAGGATATTCTACTAGGAGTAGTTAGCTCTCTATTATTTTACAATGTTTAGCTAAAAAACTAAGTCATGGCACCGGATCCACCTGGGCAGGACCCCCCCCCCCCATCCAGCATGACGTCACTTTTTGCCAAAACTTTGAGCAATAATAAAAATTAAACCATCCATCGTGGAAAAGTAAGGATGGTTTCAAAAATTCTCGGAATGAAACCTACCTTCATTTGAAAATAATAAACGCAACATTTTCAGACTAATGGGTACTCCGCATTTTAATATTGCGTGCCTCTGATATTCGTCGCTTTTCCCTGTATGACCTAGGTTCAGAGGGACGTCCTAAAAAGGAGGGCAGCTAATCTGCTGTATACTTGATAATTTTGCTGGCATATTTCACTACCTGATACTTATCAAACCAGCTGATAAGTGTTTTATATATATCTTTGTTTAGATCTCGATCCAGATTGGGAGATCAAGATGGAGCTAGTTCACACCGACGAGGAGATTGAGACTGATCCCCTTTATGCCGACGAACACTCGAAAGGTAACAGCCTTCTTGAAGGAACTGCCAGAATACTGTGACATTAGATTTAGAAGGAAAACTTCTAATTAATCATTCTCAATGTTGTAATGGATATGGATAGTGTAGGATTGTGAATAACAATATGGAAGCGGGAGACTAGTCAACGTTGTTATGATTATTATAAACAAATAATATTAGTTTTGTTCTTGAATTCAAACCGACGACTACGAATCCTTTATTGGCGACAAATGGTTGGGAAAAAGAATGGGAAGAACACTCATCAAAGTCATCCAAGTGTAGAGAATGACTTCCAAGACGAAACTGGTAGGCGAAATACGAGGTTTTCGACTCTTGCGGAGGTCCATACGGAAGATGGCAAAGAAGATGCTGAGGGGATTGGACTGGATGAAGACAGAGAGTTGGCTCGGAAGATGGAAAACTTTTCATCGAGACCATTTGATGAAACAAGTTCCTGGGAAGAATTCGAAAGTCAGTTTTTACTATTATGTAGAGTCAAAGGACTTGGAGGGGAAACTACAAAACTGAAAAATGCAAGGAGAGATCTCCTTCTCGCTTATGTAGGTTCCACGCCCCTCAAAAGAGTCAAGAATTTTTTATTACCTAATAATGTATGTGAAGTAGCTTGGGATCAGCTTTTGACAGCTTTTAGATCCATCTACAAATCGAAGAAGACGGTATTGACTGGAATTTGAACAAAGTGTGAGAAATTCTGACGAAACTTTTACCTCTTTCATAACTCGACTCAAGGAATTAGCTGTTCTTTGTAATTATGGAGGAAATTTCGAGGAAAGAGTGAGAGATAGGTTCGCTGGTGGAATAAGATTTTCGAAATTTGAAATTGAAATTAGACAACGTTGGCCGAATGGAGAGAACGATGATAAGTCTTTTCTAAAACTCGACCAATTACTGGAATTGGCTGAGTCTATGGAAACAGCTGAGAGAGAATTACTTGTGGACAAGTCTGAGCAGCAGGCCGTGCACAAAATTCAAACGAGGAAGCAGCAAGGGACCAAAGCGAACTTATCAATGTATAGGAAAGAACAAGAAGGGAATAGGGGTCGGTGTTCTAGGTATGGATTTTCGCATGAGAGGGAGAAAACGTGTCCAGCAAGGGCAGCAGCCTGCTACATCTGCACGAAAATAGGTCATTTTTCGAGAATGTGTAGAGCAAATAAGAAGGTCAGGCAAATAAACAAGAATATGACAGATGAAGGAACAACAGATAGTAGCGGTGAATCTGAGTACTACAAAATAGATTCACATAAGAATATCAACAAAATTAAGCAGAAAACAAATCCACAAGCCAAGATATTAGTAAAACTAAACGGAATACCAGCAAGTATGGAATTCGACTCTGGAGCCAGAGCTTCAATAATAAGTAGTGAACTCTGGAGAAATATAGGATCACCCAAACTAGACAAGACTAAATCAAAGTATTTGTCATATGGTAACAATGTTTTGGACGTTTTAGGCGAATGTAAAATAAAAGTGCAAGTACAAGACAGAATAGAAGTTCTTAAAGCTGCAATAGTAAGAGGTAATGATACCCCTCTATTTGGGTTACCATGGATCATGGCGTTTGACATGAAACTACCAAAAAACGTTGAAATCAGGAAGGTGGTAAAAGGAAAAATTGAAGGATACTGAAGGAACCGAAGATAGAGAAGAAGCTAGACTCATTCGGGAGTTCTATAAAGTTTTTGACGGGAAATTGGGTAAAATAAAGGGCATGCAAGCTAAAATTCACGTGAGGGAAAACGCAATACCGAAAAGATTTCCAGCTCGATGAGTACCTTTTCCAATGAAAAAGCAGCAGAAACACCTATAGAGTGGGACTCCAACAGTGAATATTGAAAAACCTAATGGGGGACATAAGAATTTGTGGGGACTATGCAGTGACACTGAATCCTGAAATCATTCTCGAAACGGCTTTACTACCAACTTTCGAACAACTAACATCAAAACTGTGTGGCGGTCAAGAGTTCACATTGATTGACTTGAAAGATGCATACTTGCAATTAGAAGTTGCTGAAGAATACAGGAAATATCTAACCATCGCTACACATAAGGGCTACTCTTGATATAGAAGGCTACCGTTTGGAATATCATCATGCTCTGGCATTTACCAACGTATCATGGAAAAAGTATTAATCGGATTGGAAAAAGTGGGAGTACTTTTAGACGATATTATAATCACAGGAAGAAATCGGAAAGAACACGAAGATAATGTGAGAGAAGTGCTCACTAGAATGCGAAAAATGGGTCTAAAAGCCAAGATTGAGAAATGTAAATTTTTCCAACAAAAAGTAAAATACCTAGGGCATTTAATAGATAAAAATGGGATTCACCCTTCAGATGAGAAGATAGTGGCAATCAAGAATACACCTACACCAACAAACAAGAAACAGCTTCGATCTTTCTTAGGACACGTCAATTATCACGAGAAGTTCATTCCACATTTACATGGAATATGTGCTCCATTGCATAAAATAACAGGGAAGAATGCCCGATGGATTTGGACAGATAATGAAGAGAGGATTTTTCAGAAAGTTAAAACGATACTATCATCTGAAGATACAATAGTTCCGTATGACGAGAGTAGAGATTTGGTTCTGGTTTGTGACGCTTCCGAGGATGGTGTAGGTAGTGTTCTAATGCATAGATTTGGAAAAGGAGTTGAAAGACCGATCGCATACGCAAGTAGGACACTATCAGAAACTGAAAAACGATACGCAAACATTGACAGAGAAGCATTGGCAATCATGTTCGGAGTCAAGAAATTTCACCAATACATATTCGGGCGAGAATTTACACTAATAACAGACCACAAACCATTACAACGAATATTCAGTGAAAAAAGAAGTTTATCAAAAGTAATCAACAACAGACTCAAACGGTGGGCACTAGAGCTAAACAGATATCGATATACGGTAGAATATCGACGAGGGACAGATAACGAGATAGCTGACATGCTTTCACTGTTACCGGTTACTGAAGATGAAAATGATATTACAGAAATCAAATTCTTGAACTTGGAAAAGGTGGAAACAATTCTAACTATTGACGAACTCAGAAAAGAAACCAAGAAAGATGATGAGTTACGAAAAGTACTCAAGTATGTTTTCAATAGATCATGGCCAGAGACAGTACCTGAGAGTTTGAAACCATACAAACAGAGAGCAGATGAATTGGTCGTGGAAGGAGATGTTTTATTGTGGTTCGGAAGATTAGTTATTCCCTCTTCCATGAGGCAGGGCATATTGAAAATCTTGCACTGTGGTCATCCTGGCATAGCAGCTATGAGATCCCTAGCAAGATGTTATGTATGGTGGCCACGCATAGACCAGGATATAGAATGGAGCGGATCCATATAGGTGTAGGCCTACCGGCCTTGCCACGAACTCAGGGAACAAGCAGCCGGAGGGGACGACTGAAGCGAGGCGGGCCTTCGCCGCACTACGTCACTGGTCCCCTCCCCGGCGGTTCAGTATAAGAGCGCCACGGGGCCCTATCCTCCCCCCAGTCTGCTATTGACAATTGTTCAAGAAGTGTTGTTTTAAAACCCAGTTGTGGTGACGCGAAATCGTGACAATCGTAACAGTGCCGATTTTATATCAATTCAGTCTTCGGATTATCGTTACAATCCCGGGACACCGCACAAATTGTGACAAGATCCGTGACGGTACAAAACCCCTTGGACATTTGGACATTTCCTGTGAACCCAGTCAGCAGAGTCGATACGGTACTGTACCGCCATCATTATACCATGTCACAATTGTTTGATTAATCCGGGTCTTCAACCCTTTCTGGTGTTTGGATATTTCCAGCCCTTCAGGCACACCCTTCAAGAGTACTGATCCGTACTTATGAGTTAACCTACCTACAACCACATTCTTTACATTTTTACATTTCCTTGATCGTTGTAATAATTCTTTATGTGTTATTTTGGGAGTTCGTTATATTGAGTCTATGTGAGTACATGGTGTTGAGTTTTATTATACCTGCATACCTAGTTCTGAGGTTTCATGTCTGGCTTAATGGCCGTTAATCAAGCATTAGTATTTCTTTTGAGCCCCGAAGAGCAGTCCTTATTGATTAATTAAAGCTTTAAACCATTCTTTAGTTAGATCTTTCAATCACAGCCCCAGTAGGGGCTTACAAAATTGGTGGCAGGGGTGGGATACCTTGTAGGTTCGCCACAAACTTACCCATTCTTCAAATTCAAATCCTCAGACACAGAAATGCAGGTGTGATAGCATGGTCTTATGACTATAAACCTAGTTATTATTACGATAGTACTGCATACTCACGTGGACATAACCATTTCTTGAGAGAGTCACAATTGCGATACATCAGTATCGATACTGTGGCGTAACCATAATCGATACCACCATTCGAATTAGAGAATCATATAACTACCTTGCTGTGCTAAAGCCACGAGCTCAATACATCTGTATCGATACTGTAACGTACCCAAAATCGATACAATCATTCGAGATTGAGATTCATATCCCTAACTTGTTTGAGAAATGTCACGATCCAGATACATCTGTATCGATACGGTGACGTACCCATAATCGATACTACTATTCGAAATTCATATACCTACCTTGCTTGAACAATGTCACGATCCAGATACATCTGTATCGATACGGTGACGTACCCATAATCGATACTACTATTCGAAATTCATATACCTACCCTGCTTGAACAGCGTCACGATCCATATACATTTGTATCGACACCGTGTCGTAACAACAATCGATGCTACTATTCCAGTTGAGAAATAGCATAATTACCTTGTTGGGAGTAACGTCACGATCCCAATACGCCAGTATCGATACCATACTGTCTCGAAAATCGATACTAGCCCAATCTTGCAGCATTGCCTGTTTTTGTTTTATTGACCTGACACAGTATCGATACCGTATCGTATCGATAGTCAATATTAGCGGTTACATTTAAATTTTTGTTGTTTGTTGTTGTTTCTCCAATATTCAGTTGTTTTTATCCAATTTTTTCAATTTGATACCACTTGTTCTTACCTCGATGACACAATCATGTTTAAATAGCATGTTCTATGTATTAATGTTGCGACTATTGACCAATAACCCGCCTTGGTAGCCTGATATTGACCCATAATTCACTGATAAGCGTACTAGACTCCAATAGCCCATTGTTATTAGCCATTCACATTGAATCATGACTACCGACGCAGTAACCGGGACGATGGGGGAGCTGCGCGATCTTTTGCATTCATTCAATGAAATGTCCATTGAGAGGGAGGAGCGCGAGAGAGCGGAATCTGATGTCCCTAGATCCGTGTTCCTCGAAATTGAACCCTGGGATCCGGATGAAAGTGGAGCTCTCTCCGTAACTTCCATCTTCACTAATTTTGAAGATGTCGTGGGCAACTTATCCCCAATCAAACGCATCCGTGTGTTACGAGCTAGAGTTCGTGGAACTGCGAAACAGTTCTTAATAGATAACGCACACCTGACAGCCGGAAGTACCCCTTACAATGCTGTGAAGGAGGCCATGATAAAATGGTTTGAACGTACTAACCCTGAAAAAGCGGCAGCTACCCTGGGAACTATGAAACGAGACCCCACCGAAACATTACGACAATTCGCCGAACGAATTCGCACGCTCGCCAATGCTGCGGTATTAGACGAAGGCCTCCAGTTAAGTGTACCTCAGAAACTAGCCTGGGTGCAGCGAAAGGTACTTAGAGTATTTATAAAAGGTCTTAACCGAGTAGGTCTTAATCGATACCCATGTATGTTCTGCGGAAATGGATTTCATTTCCAAGCGGACTGCCGACATAATCCGCAGAAATCCGTCTTTTGTGATTACTGTGGTGCTCGTGAACATCTAGAAAAGGACTGTTTTAAGAAGAAACAGCTGAGTCCCGTGTCAACTCCTCCTGCTGCCCGTTCTGAAGAGAAAATCCACCCTGACAAAGAGTACTACCCATAGAGCCACCCGAGGACAAAGCGTACCTTCCCATAGTGGCGAGACACATGCATCGCACTCTGCGACTAAATGTCCGTCTGAGTGGGGAACCCAGGAGCCTGATAGTCGACACGAGGGCGGCTATATCAGTGATGACTACCCCCGTAAAAGGAATACCTATAGTCCCCACCAACGTAGTAGCCTGGGGAGCTGACGGTTACCCGTTAAAATTCAGAGGAACCCAGATGCTGTGTGTGGAGGTGGCTGGCCCGGCGGTGACACACAACTTCTTGGTGTTTGAGCGAAATGGGACTGGGTTGGACCTGCTGGGTACCGACCTGATGGGAAAAATACCTATCAAAATCCGAACGGATTGTAGTTCGGTGCGAATCCTGAGAACTACCACAGAACTCACGAAATACCTGCCTACTGAAGAGGGAATTCATCGCATACCCATAGTAAACAACCACTGATAACGGCGTCACAGAGCAGCAAAGGACAGAGGAACCAGCGAACGACCCCCCCAAACCCCTGAACGACTTTTTCCCTTTCCTGAGGGCGGTGCCGAGATTGAACCCCCTGACGCTTTCTAGCATTGAAGTACCAGTACATAACACACCCAAAAGGGAGCCGATCATGAAGCAAATACCACTCACCACCGAGGACGATACCATGGATCAGAGTGCGACCACGACCAACCCTCGGAGTCCTGGATCGACTACAGAAGAATCTGACAAGACGGTGGAGTTGTCCGAGGAGGGTGAAGAACTAGAATACCGGGAACTCACCCCTTTGGAAATATGGGGAACTAACCTCGATGAGTTGCTCGAAAACCTACCCCAGAAGTCCATGCACTTGAACACCGAATGCGCGCAAATGCTGCAACGTCTTTTACTCAAGTATAAAGACGTATTCCAAAAACCATCACCACAAGGATGCACCCTCAATGTGATGCACGAAATCAACACTGGCGACTCGGAACCAATCCACAACCGTGCCTATACCGTCCCACATGGACTACGAGAATTGGTGGAGGGTCAGATCAAGGATATGTTGCTGGATGGCGTCATTGAACCTTCGGCGAGCCCATGGAGTGCGCCCGTGGTCATAGTGAAAAAAAGACTCCCAAAAATGAACCCCAAAAGTACCGGTTTTGCACTGATTTTCGGGGGCTAAATCAAATAATGAAGTCGGATGCGTATCCCCTTCTGCGCCTACAAGAAACCCTGGCCCTACTGGGTGGCAGTAATTACTTCACCACGATCGATTTGACGGCCGGATACCATCAAATACCCATGCACCCGAACAATCTTAGCCAAATGGATATAGCGGCTATAACCTTGGAAATACCCCGACGCTTGCTGATAGCCGCCCAAGACTTGGACCCATGGATTCAAGACTTAATTCAAAGGAAGGACAAACGTCTGAAGAAAACCATATGTAGGAGGTGGACATCACCATTGAAGGCTCAATTCACACTGTGCCCCTGATACCTTCCACCATGAGAGAGTGGATACTCACAAATTGCCATGAGAGTGACTGGGCCGGTCACCCGGGGGTGGAAGCCACGGAACGCCTCGTTAAAAGAGTGGGTTACTGGCCAAAAATGATGAAGTCTATTAAGGAATTCATCTCTCAGTGTGAAAAATGCCAACGCCGCAATGACCCTCCAGGGATCCGCGCCCCTCTACAGCGACCATTCATCCCGTCTAGGCCAGGAGAAGTAGTCGGTATGGATTTTGTGGGCCCACTAACAACCCTCCATGAGAAACGATATCTTTTGACCGCCGTGGACCATTTCAGTAAGTATGCCGAGGCTTACGTTGTGACGGACTGTACGGCATGACTGATTACGGCATTGTGATGGAACGTCGGGCATGACTCTAGTAGTCTTCGGCCTTTAGCTGAACTCCCGAAAGCCCGCGCCTTAGCCAAGAAATGTTTAGATAGAGCCTGGGAATTACAGGCGACAAGAATCAACGCAAAGCCCGTACCAAGGACCTTCAAGGTGGGGGAAAGGGCGTACTTGCGGAGTATGCAAGCCCCGACATCTGAGTGTAAGAAATTCTGGAACCCCTGGACTGGACCATGGATTATCCAAGAGCGAGTTACTGACGTAACTTACAAAATTCACGACTTACTAGGTACCTGCGGACAAACGGTCCAAATAAATCGACTGAAGCCTGCACAAGAGGCAGAGATCCCCGATGACTCATTCCTGGATCTAGAGCCTACCCCAATTGGGGGAACGACTTTTCCCAAACCTCTTTCACCGCCCACTCGGTCGAACCCCACAGACGCAATGGACATCCAGGTGGAGGAGTGTTGGGTGGAGAAGGAGCGCCGAGAGGCGGACAAACCGTCCTCACTAATGACCCCTGAGGCCTCACCCGGCCCTACCTCTGGGTCCCCAAGGTTCCCGCTCCAGGGACTATCCCACGACGTATCACCGGAGGTACTTCTGGACAACAATTCGGCCCCTTCCCCGAGTCCGTACCAGCTCCGACGAAAACCCCCAGTGGACTATAAATACCTTAACTCGACTGGGCGTTAAACTAATACCCTAGTATATATATATATATATATATATATATATATATATATATATATATATATATATATATATACCTTGTACAATACCTTATGATAGAAGTATTTTCCTCTGTAATGAAGATGACTCTTTAATTTTCCCTTGTGTTTGTTTTAATGTTGTTAAATTGAAACCTTGTGCAAGTACGGATCAATAACTTGATTGATTTTTTTTGTGCCGTAAAATAACCTCTAAATTGATGTGACAATGGTGGTGGGAGATTGTCGGTGGTCTGGCGAACTAATGATGGCTGTCTCTCTTGCTTACATTACAGACATGGCGCTGGCCCCAAGCCCTGACTTTAACGGCACCGAAGTGTCACCTGCCATCTTGAGGATTAGAGCCGCCTATGAAGAGGCCTCTAAGAAGGAGCTGGAGACCGTAAAGCCTCTCACTTTCGCTCGAGCCCAGGATCGGGAGAAGCAGGCTCTGCAGTTGTTGGAGGCCGTCTCCTCCGCCGTACAGCTGATTGCTTCTGCGGACAACCCTATTGTACACCAACTGCAAAATGCCGTTGCACAGACTTGCAGCGTACAATTGGCCAAGATGTTGCCCGAATGGGGACGCCAGCGAATCGAGGCCAGAGGTTTGGAGGACCAATTGCGAGCAGAAAGAGCGGCAAGACGCGATGCGCAGGAGGAGCTCCGCCAGATGCAGTACCAGTTGACTGAAACCAACGTCAAACTGGACCTAGCACAAGAAACGATTAAGAAGTTGAGGCAGCAGCTGGCTGAGGCAGGAATTCACGATGACGACAATTACCAGAACCCGATCACGACGCAGAGTATGAAACAGCAGCCCGAGGACCTGTCCTGCCCGAAAGACACACCGACCTCAAAATCAGGCCGTCAACGTCAACTCACCGAAAGCAGCGATAGTAGCAGCAGCAGCGGCGACTATGGCGACAGTAGCGGCAGTAGCCCTAGTGGTCCCAGTAGCCACGAGACCTCATCACACAGGACTGTGAGTCCTTCTACTCGAGTGATTCCCCCAGAAGAGGGCCTGCAACCAGTAGGTACGGCTGCGGAAGAGATCGCCGCACCCCCAGAACACGCCTCCACAGCCCCACCACTGGAGGAAGACAGAGAGACCCGACCAAAGAAGAGCCTGCAGATCGAGCCGCCGGAGACCACCGCCTTAAGTCAACCCTCAACACGGTCAGGCAAAAAGGTCTGCAGCGTGTGTAGACGTGCCGTAGGAGCGATCCTCAAGTTCCGATGTGGGGCCTGCAAACAATTCTGGGCACGGTTGAGTGCCAGATTCCTGACGGGAGGCCTGGTCACGAAGTGTCTGGCAGACCACCCACCTGAGATGGTCATGGGATGTACCCACTGCCGCCGCCTGCAGTATGAGAGAGCCTTCCTGCGGAATTATCCCTGGAAGCCTTTGCCGATCCCGAGCCTGACGGGTTTTCGGCTGGACGTCGCAGGCGCCGTCTCCTTGAAGACGGGGGGGTGTAGGCCTACCGGCCTTGCCACGGACTCAAGGAACAAGCAGCCGGAGGGGACGGCTGAAGCGAGCGCCGGCGGCGGGCCTTCGCCGCACTACGTCACTGGTCCCCTCCCCGGCGGTTCAGTATAAGAGCGCCACGAGGCCCTATCCTCCCCCCAGTCTGCTATTGACAATTGTTCAAGAAGTGTTGTTTTAAAACCCAGTTGTGGTGACGCGAAATCGTGACAATCGTAACAGTGCCGATTTTATATCAATTCAGTCTTCGGATTATCGTTACAATCCCGGGACACCGCGCAAATCGTGACAAGATCCGTGACGGTACAAAACCCCTTGGACATTTGGACATTTCCTGTGAACCCAGTCAGCAGAGTCGATACGGTACTGTACCGCCATCATTATACCATGTCACAATTGTTTGATTAATCCGGGTCTTCAACCCTTTCTGGTGTTTGGATATTTCCAGCCCTTCAGGCACACCTTTCAAGAGTACTGATCCGTACTTAGGAGTTAACCTACCTACAACCATATTCTTTACATTTTTACATTTCCTTGATCGTTGTAATAATTCTTTATGTGTTATTTTGGGAGTTCATTATATTGAGTCTATGTGAGTACATGGTGTTGAGTTTTATTATACCTGCATACCTAGTTCTGAGGTTTCATGTCTGGCTTAACGGCCGTTAATCAAGCATTAGTATTTCTTTTGAGCCCCGAAGAGCAGTCCTTATTGATTAATTAAAGCTTTAAACCATTCTTTAGTTAGATCTTTCAATCACAGCCCCAGTAGGAGCTTACATAGACTTGGCAGGACCAGTCCATGGAGTTACCTGGCTGGTTGGCATAGAGGCTCGGTCAAAATGGGCAGAAGTAGAGTGCCTAAAGTCAACTACATCAGCAACTATCATTCAAAGACTAAGAGGGTGGTTCAGCCGGTATGGAGTTCCCAAAGAAATCGTCTCTGACAATGGCCCGCAACTAGTTTCAGCTGAAATGGAGAGCTTTTATAAAAGAAATTGGATAAGGCACATAAAAACGGCCCCTTATCATCCTAGAAGTAACGGATTAGTCGAAAGATTGATAAGAACATTGAAAAGAAGATACCAAGCATCGAAAAAAGAAATTAAAGAACCAACGTTGACCCTCCAGAACGTTTTGTTCAGTTATAGAAATTCAGCACAAAAGACCACCGGGAAAGCCCCTGCAGAACTTTTTTTGGGCCGAAGGATGCCAACAATTTTTGAAAATTTGAAGCCCGACTTGCGGAAAGGAATAGAGCTGAAACTATGGAAGCAACAAAGTCAAACAGAAGGGAGGAAACATAGAACGTTTGAGGAGAGAGAAGAAGTATGGATTAAGAAAGAGTTAGGAGAAGGTTGGAAACCAGGGGTAGTGAAGAAGAGGAACGGACCGTATTCATATGAGGTACAGACAAAGGGCCTCATTAAGAAGAAGCACGCCGATCAGTTCAGACGAAGAGAAGGAGCTGTCGATGAAGAAGGGGAAAAATGTAGGATTGTGAATAACACTATGGAAGCGGGAGACTAGTAACATTCAACGTTGTTATGATTATTATAAACAAATAAAATTAGTTTTGTTCTTGAATTCAAACCGACGACTACAAATCCTTTAGATAGTCCTCCTCGATTCTTGGGAATGCTACCGCTTGGCATATTCCTGAGGTTATTCAACCTGCAGGATATCGTCTGGGTGAAGCAGGTTAATCGCTTCTCCCCTTTGAAGGAGGAACCACTACATTTCCATTACCTCCATGGTCTTAACCTTAACCCGCCTGACTTTTAAATGCGGCTTTAAAGATCCCGCTCGGACGTAGACAACTCTCCTGTCCTAACTTATTTTGCGTTTTTCACTCTTCTGTTCCGCCTATCTTCTAAAAAGCATTACAGGTTCAAAATTCGTTCTAGTTTCACCAAATTTTGAGATAATGTTTATTACATCATATAGTATTCAATCACGTAAAAATGTCCAGTATTTTTCTATATTAAACCGTTTTTCTAAACGTTTTGTTTCAAAAATTAGGTGAAAATCAAAATAATTCAACTTCAAACACAGGGATAGATAATCACAAGTTCAATTATTTCTTCGTCTGTGAAAGCACGGCAATTTCTTTGCGACATTTCACAGAATATAACACGGATGGAATAATACTAGACAAACTCATACAAAACGGCAAGCGGTACTGGAGCTTCTGTGACGAGAATGGTAAATCCTCCCTCCCCCGCCCAGTAATGTCGAATGTTCAATGTAAACACAGTCGAAAGTCTTCAAACTACCGCTCTGAGTCCGAAAAACCATGGATGAAGGTAGGAAAAATGAATGCAGTGACGTCATAACAAAACGAAAAACAAATTGTATATATGCGGACCCCGGCAGTGACGTTCACCTAGGTAGCTCTGCATATATGCGGATCCTGGCGCAAAACGGTTCAGAAATTCATGACATTACAACAAAAAAAAAAACGCGGCAGGCCGCTCGTGCTTTCTCTCTTATGAGAGAAGAGCTATGAGCATTGAAAATGTCTCAGTAATTTTAATGTTTTTTATTGTTTTAAATAAAATAACAATTCGAAAACATAAAATAATTATTGACACACAATTACTGAGTTTGCTGTAAGCCAGTCTCGACGATGCCCAATTTTTCCACGAATATGAATTCACAGGTAGTAATTTTCTGTTATGGTGCGCGTCTACAATTAATATAACCAAGTTTAACTTCTCAACCAAGTGACAGCAAAACAAGCGGCATTGTTCACTGTATCCATTTATAACATAAATAAATATAAAACTACGACATGAATAGAAGAACAAGTACGAAAGAAATGCGTGATAAATCGAAAGCTTTCCAACGAGTGGAGAACAATTTTTGTCCAGTGAAAACTATACAAGTTTCATTTCCCCAGCAACGGCTTGGTTGTAAGTGAAAATCAAAAGAAAACATTTTTTCTTTGTGTAACGAAATTTCCGGTTGACCTGTCGACTAAGACATTTTCAATGTCAGAACCTGCTTTGATGAAACATTTATAGCAAAAACCCAGAATCATGGAGGTTGAGTTTTAATGAATGAATGTTTTTATAAGCAGAAGGATTCGCCAACTATGGTTAACATAAGTATGAACTTGAAATATGTGTAAACTATTCCATTGCTCAGGATGACTCCCAACACAATTTAGATAAGTTATGTTTTTCAACGTTTCCTGTCTATTATTGACCCGACCCCTTCAGATGATCTGGCATCCCCATTGCTTACTCAGCTTATTGGAGAAATCCATCTTTACCCAGCAGTCTCCAAGTGCTTCATTATGATTTCAGCCGAGTAGTTTAAATAGGACAGCAGTTAGTCTCAGATCTCCCTTTGCTGATGAGGGCAGCTCTGCACCTTGCCATTGCTATGTAGCAGTCCCAATGAGGCCGCCATGGAAATATCTTCATCGTAGGTTTAATTGTACAACGATTCGCTTTAGAGACCTCACTGCTGATCCAAGTAGCTTCTCACCCTGCTAAGTTCGCCCATCTGTCACCAAATTAAATTAGTTTCAAAGTTGAGCTGTGAGGGTTGAATATTCAAAATTTCTTAGCTCCATTGCACAACTAGACTAAAATTGGGATTGAACAAAACTTGGAAGAGCTTCGATTTTCCAAAGTTTCGCAGTCTGGCAACAGCAAAGCACCCCTGGGCGGGACCACCCTGCCAACCAGTGTGACGTCACCAGGGCAAACTTTGAAAAATCATAGAAGGAAAACTACTGAACGTAGGAGAGTGCGGATGGTATCAAATTTCTAAGAATGCAATATATTTTAATTTAAAAATTAAAATAAATAATAATGTGGGTAACGTTCATTGTGTCTTCTGATTCTCGAAAAATACCATATAAATACCATACTGCCAGCTGAAACATGAACTATTTTGACAAATAAATATTTCTGAAAACCCATGAAACTTGAAGTTTTACACGCCCATCAAACTCTGATGATCGTGAAATCTCACAAAAACTGTCTCATGTATTGAGATTTTGAACAGTTTGGTCAAAATTGCTATTTTGTTTCAATTTGATAGATACACTTTAGCTAGAATTTTAAAAATTCAAATTGCTCAGTTGTGGCAAGGGAGGTGAAAGAAGTGTTATCATGCTAGCAATCATTTTCAGCGTGACTAGTACAGTCCACACAACGCTCTCTAGAGAAGGTGCGTGGTTAAAAAACCATAAAGCCGGTTATTTCCCACTCTTTCATAAAAACCGGACATTTAGCTTCCAGAGCAATTTTCGCCTAGACGCCTTGATGAAAATCCGGGCTGTCCGGGCCAAAACCGGACACCTGGCAACCCTGCCCTAGGGGCATTTTAGGGTTTTTCCATAGATTTGGTTTTTAGAATGGTCTGAATGGAATGGTTTTGTTATTCAATTCAGTTCAGTTGTAATAAGGCCTCTCTCTGGTAGAATAAGCTGTTTGCTATGTGACATAGTTTCAAAGTGACATCCTGAAAGGGGAGAGCAGTTAATCCAATGTCGAATGGGATTTTACTGTACTTGGTAATTTTGTAGGCATTTTTCACTACGAAATATTTATCCCCGGCTGATGAACGTTATATATCTTTGTTTAGATCTTGATCCAGATTGGGAGATCAAGATGGAGCCGGTTGACACAGACGAGGAGACCAAGGCTGATCCTTCTTCAGCTGTTAAAAAGTCGAAAGGTAACAGCCTGCCTGAAAGAACAGCCAGAAAGCCGTACTTCTAGATTTAGAATGAGAACCTCTGATTTACATCAGTAGTTATTATTTTCAAGGTTATTATTTTCATCATGTAAAGAAACCCAGCTTTGACAAAACATTAATTGCAAAAGCCGAATCTACTGTAGTTTAGGTGTAAGTGTCCAGAGCGCACCCGCCTCTCACATTATTGTGGCAGACGAGTGGGAAGGCCCCAGCCCGCCTGGGTTGGCCTACTGCCTCACGCGTGATCTTCCTACCCTCTTATTGGCCGAACTAAGCAGTCTTTCATGCTAAAAATTGGTACTTCGGGGGCTCAAGGGCGCTGAATCTGAAATTGTGAAATTCCAACATTGAATTCTTTTTTTGAATGTAAATTGTGATATCAGTCATGATTTAAATCAAACAACCCTGGTTTACAAAGCAGGGAGAAAGGTCACACTAGACTTTTTTTCGATTTCTTGGATATCAGTTGAAGTTTATATTCAGTGATATGTTACACCATTACTAGTCATTATAATAAAAAGTATAAGGCCACAAAACAATCTTGAATTCGCCCCCTGATATGATATGATTGAAATGGTACTTAATAAAGAGTGGAAACTTTATCTGGAGCCCAATTTAATGCTTCGCACGAACCACCAGAAATGTATTTAGTTGAAATTATTTGCGTTTTCTCCACTAGACTGGAATGATGCACGTGCTCACACACTCATATATATGTACTGGTTATCTCCAGAGTTGCCCCTTTATTGCAGATAAAGATTTTGGATTCTTCACAAAATTTCATGAATGTATGATCCTTCGCTTGATTTTTTTGGGTTTTCCCATAGATTTAGTTTTTAGAATGGTCTGAATAAAATGGTTTTGTTATTCAATTCAGTTCAGCTCTAATAGGGCGTCTCTCAGGTAGAAGAAGCTTTTTCCTATGTGACCTAGTTTCAAAGGGACATCCTGAAAAGGATGCAATTAGTCCAATGTGAAATGAAATTTACAGTTCCTTCGTAATTTTGTTGGCATTTTTCTCCACGAAATATTTAGCGAACCCAGCTGATGAGTGTTATATATATCTTTGTTTAGATCTCGATCCAGAAATGGGGATCAAGATTGAGCCAATTGACACCGACGACGAGGGGACCGAGGCTGATCCTCCCTCAGCTGTTAAAAAGCCAAAAGGTAACACCTCGTTAGTGCTAGATTTAGATGGAGAACCTCCACTTCACATCAGTAGTTATTATTTTCAATGTTTCTTGATGGGCACTTCATAATTTAAAACAACCTAGCTTTGATAAAACATTCGCAAACGCCAATTCTACAGAACATGAGGTTTAAGGGTGCGTCCTTTGCACACCCGCCTCTCTTGTTATCGGGGATGAAATGTGCTGAGAAATGTATGACATAGCACATCCACTTGCCTGCTTCAAACTGCTCAAGTCGCTTCTACTCACGTCTACCCAAATGAGTAAATAGAGTTTTTGCTTTTTATGGAGTCTGACTGTACGTGGCCGTAAGGCATCGTCAGCTGATCTGATGACAATCGAAAACCTTCAAACTAACACGAATCAGCTCCTGTACCCCACGCCCAATAACAACATCCCCTGACATCTCACCTCGTGCCTCGAGGACTGTCACGCCTTCGTGGTACAGGCGAGCAACACACTCAATTAAACGAGTAGGTTCTCCCACACCACGAAGACAATCGTTCATGGCAAAATGGCTTACGGTGTCAAAGGCCATTGCGACGTCCAGAGCGGCAAGATGGAGTTGCCGTTTCTTAATACGGGCCAGCGAAATGACAGTTTGAAGAACTGTAAGGTTCTCCGCTGGCCAAAATGCTCTCTGGACGTCACCTATGACACCAGCAGCTTGGAGGTGAGATGCCAGAATCTTTTGGAAATGGCGGAAGACAATATATCGAGTGGTAGCCTCCAGGCCCACTTAATCCTTTTTTTTTTTTTTTTTTTTTAAAGAAAATTGTCCGGGCGTGGGCCAACGCTTCGGGGGTCTTCCCGATAGAAGCAGCAGGTTGAGGATGAGCAGCTTAACTGTTTTTGGTGCTTTGTTCCAGCGGCAGAAATACCATCAGATCCAGCAGAGGTAGAGTTTTTGACACGGCACTTATGTGCCTCGTCGTGAAACACCGGCGTGCACATGATACTGTTCAAGGAATCCCTGGTGGAAGCTGGGGGTACCACTGGCTCACCAGGGTTGTGGCTGGGAGCACTCAAGAGTGGCTCCCAATAGTCCACAAACTCCTGGAGAGGGGGGCAAAATTTGCTCATCCCCAGCTCCCTCCAGTACCACACGCGCCGGATGCTTTCTCCACAACTTCTGAACCCGCTGATATACCAGCCTCCTTGCTTGTTTTGCTGCTCTGCGACCTCCACGAGGCACCAAAGTAGGAGGAACCGCTCCCTGATGCCCCGTTACGATCGCTTCCTCAACCCGTGGGAATATCCTCTGTATATAGGCTGCAACCTCGTTCTCCAAGCCTTCTGTCCTCTCAACAGCCCGCCTCGCCAGGTCCTCAGGTTGGAACTCTCATAACTATCAATATGGCCTACCTGCTCCCCGAGCCTCAACACTTCAGTCTTCAAGAAGACCGGAGGTCCCGGGGAGGATTGCTGAATGGCGGGCTGTTGCCCCACGCCTGTAGGAGATGCGGGAGAGGCCCCACGGCTATTTGACAGGATCGCATCCTACACAAGCTGCTCATAGTGGGGTCTCAGACGAAGAGATTGGATGGCATAAAGCGTGCGCATGGGAAAACGTAATTGCAAGAAAACATTATTATTTCATACCCCATTACGCACAGCCTCTGCCTCCTCTGCTGCAATTCGTTGCAAATCCTCAGAAGCATACCTGGGCCGCTCTCGCTCTATATCTATTGCAGCGTTGGCCTGTACAGGATGCTTCTGCCAGACGTGGGCACTGAGGCCACGCTTGGAGCTGAAGGCTCTCTCACAGTGGGCACACTGGTGGGCATTTACAAGGGTCGTGGAAGAGGATGAGGGATGGGAAGATGAGGATGAAGAAGAGGGAGAGGATGGCTGATGCCCCTGCCTGGGGCGCCCCCGAGCGCCTCCCCTAGAACTCCGCGTGCCAATGGGCAGGCGGGGGTTATGAGGCTCTCTTGAATTTTCTGCCATAACGGGGGAGATGTTAAAAAAAGTGTCGGGAGACCCATTGACACGAGCCTCCCCCCTAATCGCCATTGGGTCATTCTGCCACCCTCCAGTAACGTATGACATTGACTTGGGTAGGGATATGAAGGAGCTCCATAGAGATAAAAACACCAACAGTTACCCTACCCCAGCAACCCACACACACACACACATATATATATATATATATATATATATATATATATATATATATATATATATATATATATATATATATATGAAAAACTGTTACACTCTAGAATTCGTTTCAGAGTACCTGAAAAAGGATTTCAATGGAGAAAATTTTCTAATATGTTGATTTTAATGATTTCTGAGCATTGCAATAGCTTCATTTTCAATGAAATTTTGCTAAAAACGCCTAGAAATTGTTGAATTCAAATGTTTAGCAGAATATTGCTCTTGTAAAGGATATCAGTTATAGAATAGAATATTCAACAATTTATGTACAACGCTGTACTGAAGAATTTACTTGAATTTAATTAAAAATTGCTTTAAAAAAATCGATAAAAACTACAATCTATATCTATAAAAGAGGATGTATGTATGTATGTATGTTGCCTATAGACTCCGAAACCGCTCGACAGATTGTAATGAAACTTTCAGGTATTATTAGGCATGATTCAAGGATTGTTCCTGTAAAGTTTGGTGCAAATCCGTTCAAAGGGCTCTGACCCAGAGGGCATAAAAGAGTGCAGTGTCAGGTTTTAGAAATTTATTTAACTACCCAAGCCGAGACCGAAGGCAGAGTGAGGCCGAGGATGAGGCCAAAGGATGAGGAGGAGGATGAGGGAGGATGATGAGGAGGAGGATGAGGGAGGAGGAGGAGGAGGAGGGAGGAGGAGGAGGGGGGGGGAGGAGGAGGAGGAGGGAGGAGGATGAGGGAGGGGAGGAGGAGGAGGATGAGGGAGGGGAGGAGGAGGGAGGAGGATGAGGGGGAGGGAGGAGGAGGAGGAGAAGGGAGGAGGAGGATACTATTGAACGTCTGCATAAAATGACAACGAATCCAGGGTCATTGTAGACACCAAAGGCAGAAACCAAAGGCTAAGCTTCCGTCCATCAAATCACCTCTTAATAACAGTTTAAAATTACGATCAATAAACAAATTTAATTTGGGCGCAGCAACGCTCGCGGGGGAACGCTAGTTATGACTAAAAATGGAATAGCAGATTATCATTTACAGTTCTGTTATTGCCATAAAGTTAATAGTAAACAATTTCTTAGCACTCAAAAATCTCAAATTTCAAAACAATTCCACATTATACAATACGATAATTTTTGAAAATTCGGTCATACGATCATGCTACATGATTGTAACTTTTTGTTATACCCTGATATAATAACACTAACACTACTTCATTATCTGATGTCTATGGTAGATCACATTCCAGAAACTTCCTCTTAGAAGAAGTGAAAATTATGACATTTGAAGCGTGTGCACAATCAACACTGTGTCACATTTTTTTCGAATCACTTTTTTCGTGGATCTCACTTTAGGAAAGTCTCCTCTAGCTATTATGAGTGTTCATCCGTTCAAAAGAACTTCTGCCCCTAGAGGCACTTTTCTAGGCTAACATTCCTTGAAAACAATGGAACAACACTGTATGGCTGCAGGAAAAAAATGAGGTTTTTTGGTATCGACAATGATGTACAATGAAGGCTTGAAGCAGACAAGTTCCATTTAAATTATCTGCTGATACAAAGGCGAGACGGAATGAAGGAAGCCTACTAGTAGGTTCGATGTCTTATTCAATCGTGCGTTTGGATGTGGGTAATAAATGTGTACTATTGGCTTGGACATAATTTTAACCCCATGAGCAATTCGGCTGGTAGCACTGGACAGATGACATCTCGGCTTGTTCTCGTCACTCACGAGTCGCCATTAGCTGTATGTTTTCCCCCGTCTCTCTTTATTTGTGTTCTCCCTGTATTATGTCTTCCAATATCGTTCTTTCGAGGATTGAAATGGATCGGAAAAGGAAATTGAATGGATGAACAAAACGTGAAAAAGAAGAATACAATAGGGGATGGTGTTCAACTTGAAAAACTTCAAGACACAGGGATGGCCGACATTTCTTGAGGAGGGGCTTCAGGTCCAAGTCCACTCCCAGCTCAGAAAGTTTGAGATTTTTTTTTTACATTATGGAACCTAGTTATGAGGTTGAAACTCGCTGGGTAAGTGGTGTGAATCCTCGCACCAGATGTTTTGCGGTTAAATACAAGCTGTAAAAGCAGTATGATGTCTCGCAACAGGTGTTTTAAGCGAATTTTCAAGAAAATGGAAACTATAGCAATGGCTCCGAAATTTCGAAAAATAGAATAGTCCAAGAATTTCTTTACTGAAATCCGTTTTGAGGCATTCTGAAAGTATTTCTGGAGTTTGACACTTTTTCATAAGTATATATGGATTTATATACGGTGTGTCCCCAAAGACCCTCCTACTAAAATCGTCAATAATGGGTCACAAAAATGTAATTTTTTTTTTTTTTTTTTCAATATCAACGTTTTGTTGTGAAGATCTTGAAAATGTTAAAATTTCGCACGTGTGCAAATGAGCGCAATTTACATCATCTTTGTTATTTTAAATGAGAACCCCCATTTTTCATTGCCGATTTGATTTCTAATTGAAATTTCATGAAGAAATCACGCGTCACTCGATTTTTTAGGTGTACGCAAACGGCCGCAATTCCACTCCAAAAGTGCGCATTTCAGCTCTAAAAGTGCAAAAACATAATCTTTAAAGATACTCAATTGCCACATGTAATACATGATTTTGGATTATTTTTTCGTGCTGAACCTCGTAATGATGTCCATTTATTGATATTTGCAACACCAACTTGGGAAAAACCCGAAAAACCGACATTTTAGTAGGCTTTGTGCTTTGTGAAAATGTGTTAGAAAAGTGCAATTTTGGTCAATTTTTCGGTGTTTTTCGAAGTTGATGTTGCAAATATCAATAAATGAACATCATTACGAGGTTTAGCTCGAAAAAAACTCTAAAATCACAAATTACATGTGGCGATAAAGTATCTTCGAAAAGTCGGTAATTGCACTTTAGGAGCACAATTGCGCACATTCGGAGTGGAATTGCACCCATTTGCGTTTGTCATTTATTAGTATTTTCAATAATACCAACTAGGGAATATACCGAAAAAATGACCAGAATTGCACCTTTCTAATACATTCCACAAAGCGTACTAAAATGTTGGTTTTTCGGTGTTTTCCCAAGTTGTTTTCGCAATTATCTGGACATCATTACGGGGTTCAGCACGAAAAAATATTCCAAAATCATGTATTACATGTGGCAATTGACTAACTTCAAAAACTCAGTTATAGCACTTTTGGAGCAAATCGCGCCCGTTTGTGCACACCTAAAAAATCGAATGATGGGTAATTTCTTCTTGAAATTTCATGTTGAATTCAAATCTGCTATAAAATTGGGGTTTCTCATTTGAAATAACGGAGTTGATGTCAATTGTGCAATTTAGTCATTTTTGAGATCCTTACAACAAAACATTGAGATGGAAGAAAAATCTTTCTTTTCCCATAATTAACGATTTATTGGGACACCCTGTATATACGTGTCTTTCCAGACGATAACTCTCCTTAAGATTCAGATGAAAATTCTGTTCTTGCGCCAAAAAATCAAGCTTTTCAAACAAAAGGATGAGTTCGTTGGCCAGCACTTTTTGAATAAATGGTCAAATATCAAAATGGTTAATAAAATGGTCAAATTTCAAAAAAAAAAGGTTACGAAAAAAAATCACTAAAAATAGTGAAAACTCACAAAAACCGTTAAGTTTATATAAGCGTGGAAGTTAAAGAAAGCAGGTGCGATGCGTTCTGAAAACGTTTATTAATTAATAATCATGATAATATAATGATAAAGTCAATTAGATGAGAGTTTTTGATTGAATACCTGAAAACGAATCGAAACGAACAAGCTTCCTTTCAGCGAAATAAACTCTTGAAGAACAAATTAATAATAATTGAGGAACGAACTGTTTGAATGTTTCCACGCGTCCATGGTGATGCCGCGAGCACGATGTTGTTTGTATAAAACTGGAGTTTTACATCCCCCCACCCACGGGGAGAGGCACCAACTTGGAGACGTGAAACATGTTTGACTCCTTCTTCCTGTGTCCTGTATCCAGCTCAAAGATGGAGTTTGATATTTTCTTTATCATCTTCAATGGTCCAATTCTTATCTCTTCTAATTTGTTCCTATTTATCTTCGAAGCATGGTCTACGTAAACAAAATCCCCTTCTTTGAAATCGTGATGTTTTCTTTCCTTGTCGATCAATTGTTTGTTATAAGTATGATTTTTAACTGTATTTTCATAGGCTATTTCTCGATCTCGTATAAGACCGGTTTTTGGTTCGAGATGTGTTGGAATTATAGGGCTGGTCTTTCCAAATAATAAGTATTCTGGACTAAATGAGGTCACTGAGTGATCCGTGGAATTGTACTCCTGAACACATTCATCTGCTACCTTCGACCATGCTCTTCTCTGAGTTTCATTTATTTTGCAGCGAATTCTGTTTACAAGTGTCTGGTTCAACCTTTCGTTCAATCCATTTGAGGCAGGGTTATTGACTGAAGTGAAAATGAGGTTGATCTTCACTTTTTTCAGGAAATTCTTAAATTCTGCAGAATTAATTCCAGAGTACTGGTCCGTGAGAAGTGTCTGAATTGTATGCTTGTCATGTACCTTCTCGAGTAATTTCACAAAGTCACTTGCTGTCAGGTTTTTGGAAGTAGAAATAAACGCGTATCTTGTGAAATGATCTACTAACAAATGAAGGTACCTTTTTGAAGAACGGTTCCCTGCAAATCCTCCTATCGTGTCAAGTGAAACAATCTCGAAAGGTGCTTTTGCTGGTCCAAGTTTTGATAAAAAACCATAAGTACAGGGTGTTCGGGTCTTATTCTTTATGCAAATTTCGCAATTCTGGCAGTAATTCTTTACCTTAGAATCTAAATTTCGGGTGTAGTAGAATTTACGAAACTTATTTATAACATGACTTGATCCTATGTGTCCATATTCTTTATGAATTTTTGCAATTAGAACGTCTGCAAGCTCCTCTGATATTATTATTTTCTTACTGTTATCTCCTATTTTATAAAAAATGTCGCCTTCTTTTTTTGTTTTTCCACATTTTTCAATTTCATCCGCATGTTGGGTTTGGTCACGAGTAATATCTGATATACTCAAGAAATTCACTGTTTTTATCAATTCCTCTGAATTGGCACATTCTTCGAGAACTGGGTTTCTTGATAGTGAATCTGCTTCCATATTTGCCTTTCCTGGGCGATAAATGACGCGAAAATTAAATTGTGAAAGGAATAGCAGCATATCACCCAACTCTTCATCCGATCTTGAATTGATTTTCAGATTTTCGAGTGGCTTGTGGTCCGTTATTATTTGAAAAGTTTGACCGACTAACCAATGTTGCCAGAATTTTATGGCTTCTTTCATTGCAAGGCATTCCAAGTAAATTGCTTTTTTTTTTCTGATAATCCTTCAGTTTTTTCGAAAAATACGCTACCGGCTTTATTGTGCCGTTTTCTTGAAGCTGCTTAAGTACTGCTCCAACTCCCTCTCCACTTGCATCAGTTTCAATGATTATTTTGAGTTTTGGGTCGAAAATTGCCAAAATTGGTTGGGAGCAAAGGTGCTTTTTCACTTCCTCAAAACTCTTCTGGCATTGCTCCGTCCATTTAAGATCTGTATTTTTTCTTAATAGATTGTGAAGTGGCTCCAACAATTTCGAACTGTTTGGTATGAATTTGTGGTAGAAGTTTACTTTTCCTAGGAACTGGCGAACATTTTTTTTCGTCTTTGGAATAGGAAAGTCTTGTATGGCAGTCAAATTATCTCCCCCAAGTGGACGTACTGTATTTTCAGTGAGAATATGTCCTAGATACTTAACTTCATTTTTAGCGAAATTACACTTTGTTATTTTTAACCTAAAGCCTTCTTTGCAAATCGCATCCAATAGTTTATGCAAGTGTTTCATATGCTCCTCAAAAGTTTGAGAAAAATTAATATGTCGTCCATATAACAAACAGAAAATTCTTTCAAGTTATTCCGTCTCAAAATAGTGTTTAAAACTCGTTGGAAAATTGAAGGGGAGGTTTTTAATCCAAATGGCAGGCATTTCCACTGCCAGTGCCCGTCTTGAGTCACGAATGCAGTTTTGTATCGATCCTTCATTCGAATAGGTATTGACCAGAAAGCTGAATTTATGTCCAGTGCTGTGAACCACCGACAACCTCTTGTTTTTGTGATCAGTTCTTCAATTAGTGGAAAAGGCTGTGGTTCCGGCACTATTAAATGGTTCAATTCACGGAAGTCGATACATAACCTGTTCTTTTTGTTCTCCTCGCGTTTGTATGCCAATGTTACTGGAGAGGCAAAAGGTGAAGTGGACTCCTCTATTAAGTCTGCTTTCAATAGTTGAGATATTTGATTTTCGATTTCCTGTTGGTCTGGAATGCTGCAACGGTATGGCTTTCTTGAAACAAACTTATGTTCAAACAATTGTATATGGGCCTCGTAATCTTTTACTCGTCCCACATCAAATTTGTCTTTTGCGAAGATACAATTGAATTTTTGAATCAAGTTTTCAATTCCTGTCTTTTGTTAAAATCAAGGTGGTCTACTTTTGCCTCAAAATTTTTGACATCTATACCCTCATTGTAATTCACGTAGACATCTCGAATGCCATCCAACTTCTTAACAAAGTTTCCGACCTTGGGTTTTTTGTGTTCTTCTGGAAGGGTCTGATATAGATGCAATCTACAGTCTAAGTTTAAGTAAAAACTGACAATTAGATCTAAGCCCAACAAGACGTCATATCTAAAGTTTTCATCACTGACTACAAACAATTGAACGTCTTTCTCTAAATTCATGACTTTCAATTTTATGTTCACACAACCAGCAAAACCATGCCTGCCACCAATCGTTCGGAAGGTCATATTATTATCTTGGATTCGTAATTTCAAGTTTTTCACACATTTTAATGTGATAAAACTGATATTCGCACCAGGGTCGTAGATTCCTGTGCACTCTTTATTTCTATTTATTATGACCCCGAGAGTAATTAGTGGCAGCAAACCTAGTTTTTTTGATCAGTGATGGATTTATTAAGGGTTTCTTGGATTTCGACATTATTCACAGTCTTTATTCCTTTCTGTTGTTTTTCAGCAGCTAGCCGATTTTGACACGCCGCCTCAGGATGAAACCTCCCCCGATAGCCTAGATTGTTACAGATGGAGCAGGGCTTCTTGATCTCAATTGTTTCAGTTGGCTTTTTCATTTGTGTGACATTATTGGGAGATTTCGTCCGCGTTGATAGCGATGAAGGCCCTATTTTCCTCAGCTCTCCTAGTAATTCTGCGATTGAATTAATTCTAGAACGATCAAGTTTGTCTTGTACATAGACTGGTAATCCGATGACAATAAGGTTTAGTTGAGTAATATTATCAATTGCATGCTCTTGTTCTAGCAAAAGACTCTGTTTTCGCAGAACATAATCATCGTAATGACCTCCTAAGTACCTAAAGTTGTACGCTTCTCTGATTTTTTTCCATCCTTGTTCTTTAAATGCTTCCCTCATCTTCAGGTCCCAATCCGTGAAATTTTTGTCCAATCCTAATTCAATCAATGTTGAAGAGTACCAATTTTTGGCAATCCCGTCCATAAATAAACGCAAAATTAAAACCTTATTCTCCGAATCATCAACTCGGCATCGCTCACATTCCCGACTAAAGGTATCTAACCATCGACCCACCTCAAAATTCCTACCATCAAAATTTTCAAGAACAAAGTCCGATTTTACTTTCATAAGATTCAGACGTTTCGGGATTATTGCTTGTTGAGGGTCATCGGTTCGTGTGGTCAGCTTTTGTAGAATATCTAACATTGCTGCACTTGGAGCGTTTGGTGTTGTTGGAGGAGGAGGGAACATATCCGATCTCCAAGCCTGGTAGTCCTTCTCTTCTAGAAAGTATTCCTCGAAAACGACATTTCCCTCACCATCAAAGTACACGGGAACAATTTCGGCCGGTAGAGTCACCGAAACTATTCGATACGAGCCACGTTTGCACAATGACTTCAGGACATTCCTTACTGCGGATACTTGAAGTAGATCCTTGTGTTTTGCATTTAATAGTTGATATTGAGGCGGAAATTCGTATATTATATTATCATCCTCTTGTGATTGGATCCACTTAAGACAGTGAAGCGATGATTTAGAATCATTTGGATTCTGCTCTACTTTAATGCAAATTCTTACCTTTTTAGGTTGAGGGTCTTCCATTGTAGCGAATCGTTTCGATTTATAAGCGTGGAAGTTAAAGAAAGCAGGTGCGATGCGTTCTGAAAACGTTTATTAATTAATAATCATGATAATATAATGATAAAGTCAATTGGATGAGAGTTTTTGATTGAATACCTGAAAACGAATCGAAACGAACAAGCTTCCTTTCAGCGAAATAAACTCTTGAAGAACAAATTAATAATAATTGAGGAACGA
Source organism: Adelphocoris suturalis (assembly GCA_030762985.1). Taxonomy (NCBI): domain Eukaryota; kingdom Metazoa; phylum Arthropoda; class Insecta; order Hemiptera; family Miridae; genus Adelphocoris; species Adelphocoris suturalis. The sequence continues at coordinate 13,374,176 of CM061043.1, forward strand.
ACTGTTTGAATGTTTCCACGCGTCCATGGTGATGCCGCGAGCACGATGTTGTTTGTATAAAACTGGAGTTTTACATTTATATTTCTAGCTGGATATTGCTCAAATAAAGTTCATTGACTATAAAATAGAACATTCGAAAATTAATGTACAAAATTATGGTGAAAAATTTACTTGAACATCTTCAAAATGTGCTTGAAAAAATTGATAAAATCTACAAAAGAGTAAAAACTTCAAAATTCTTTTTAAACAGTAGATTAATGTTTAGAATGAGTCTCTTGCTATGAAAATTGGTAATTAACAATTTATTTTTATTCAAATTCCAGAATCTACATCTTGTGTTTGTTAAGTGTAATGATAAATTCATTGTTCCATTGACAGGTGAGAAGCCCTATGCCTGTGATAGCTGTGACTATAGAACATGTCGGCCTAGTCATCTGAGAAGTCACCTATCAACACATACAGGTTGATTTTTGTTATTTCTTGATATAATAACACTAACACTATCTCAATATCTGATGTCTATGGTAAATCAAATTCCAGAATCTACATCTTGTGTTTGTTAAGTGTAATGATAAATTCATTGTTTCATTGACAGGTGAGAAGCCCTATGCCTGTGATATCTGTGACTATAGAGCTAGTCAGCCTAGTACTCTGAAACGTCACCTGACAACACATACAGGTTTGTTTTTGTCATTCCCTAATTTAATAACAGTAGCACTACTTCATTATCTGATGTCTATGGTAGCTCATTTTCCAGAAACTACTTCTTTTTTTCAATAAATATATTGATATTTTGACGGTTCATTGACAGGTGAGAAGCCCTATGCCTGTGATAGCTGTGACTATAGAGCTAGTCAGCCTGGAACTCTGAAACGTCACCTGACAACACATACATGTTTGTTTTTGTTATTCCCTAATTTAATAACAGTAGCACTACTTCATTATCTGATGTCTATGGTAGCTCATTTTCCAGAAACTACTTCTTTTTTTCACTAAATATATTGATATTTTGACGGTTCATTGACAGGTGAGAAGCCCTATGCCTGTGATATCTGTGACTATAGAGCTAGTCTGCCTGGTAATCTGAAAAGTCACCTAACAACACATACAGGTTTAATTTTGTTATTCCCTGATTTAATAACACTAACACTACTTCATTATCTGATGTCTATGGTAGCTCATTTTCCAGAAGCTACTTCTATTTTTCACTAAATATATTGATATTTTGCTGGTTCATTGACAGGTGAGATGCCCTATGCCTGTGATAGCTGTGACTATAGTACTAGTCGCCTTGGTAGTCTGAAAAGTCACCTGAAAACACATACAGGTCCGTTTTTGTTATTTCATCATATAATAATACTAACACTATCTCATTATCTGATGTCTATGGTAGATTAGATTCCAGAATCCACATCTTCTGTTTGTTAAGTGTAATGGTAAAATCAAACAAAAACTCAGTTATAGCACTTTTGGAGCGAATCGCGCCGGTTGGCGCACACCTAAACAATCGAGTGAAGGGTCATTTCTTCTTGAAATTTCACGTAGAATTCAAATCTGCTATAAAAGTGGGGTTTCTCATTTGAAATAACGGACACCCTGTATATACGTGTCTTTCCAGACAATAACTCTCCTTAAGATTCAGAAGAAAATTCTGTTCATGCACCAAAAAATCAAGCTTTTCAAACAAAAGGATGAGTTTGTTGGCCACCACGTTTTGAGCAAATGGTCAAATATCAAAATGGTTAATGAAATGGTGGGTTAGTGAAGTTACGAAAAAATCACTAAAAATAGCAAAAACTGCCCAAAAACGTTAAGTTTATATTTTTTAGCAGGATATTGCTCAAATAAAGTTCATTAACTATAAAATAGAATATTCGAAAATTAATGTACAAAATTATGGTGAAAAATGTGCTTAAACTTCATTAAAATGTGCTTTACAAAAAAAGGATAAAATCTACAAAAAAGTAAAAAATTCAAAATTCTTTTTGAAAGAATGCAGCAGATTCATGTTTAGAGTGAGTCTCTTGCTATAAAAATTGGTAATTAACAATTTATTTTCACACAGTCCTCAATTTTCAATACAATGTAACATCACCAATGTTAAATCACCTAAAAACACATACAGGTTCTTTTTTGTTATTCCATCATATAATGATACTAACACTATCTCAATATCTGATGTCTATGGTAAATCAAATTCCAGAATCTACATCTTGTGTTTGTTAAGTGTAATGATAAATTCATTGTTTCATTGACAGGTGAGAAGCCCTATGCCTGTGATATCTGTGACTATAGAGCTAGTCAGCCTGGTACTCTGAAACGTCACCTGACAACACATACAGGTTTGTTTTTGTTATTCCCTAATTTAATAACAGTAGCACTACTTCAACATCTGGTGTCTATGGTAGATTATATTCCAGAAACTACTTCTTTTATTCTCTGAATATTCTTGGAAATTTTATGTTTCTTTGACAGGTGAGAGGACAGGAGAGAAGCCCTATGCCTGTGATAGCTGTGACTATAGAGCTAGTCAGCTTTGTCTTCTAAAAATTCACTCAAGAACACATACTGGTTTGTTTTTTATATTCCCAGATACAATAACACTAACACTACTTCATTTTCTGATGTCTATGGTAGATCAGATTCCAGAATCTACATCTTGGGTTTGTTGAGTGTAATGATAAATTCGTTGTTTCATTGACAGGTGAGAAGCCCTATGCCTGTGATAGCTGTGGCTATAGATCAAGTCTGCCTAGTAATCTGAAACGTCACCTAAAAACACATACAGGTTCGTTTTTGTTATTCCCTAATTTAATAACAGTAGCACTACTTCATCATCTGGTGTCTATTCATTGTTTCATTGACAGGAGAGAAGCCCTATGCCTGTGATAGCTGTGACTATAGAGCGAGTCAGCTTTGTCTTCTAAAAATTCACTCAAGAACACATATTGGTTTGTTTTTTATATTCCCAGATACAATAACACTAACACTACTTCATTATCTGATGTCTATGGTAGATCAGATTCCAGAATCTACATCTTGGGTTTGTTGAGTGTAATGATAAATTCATTGTTTCATTGACAGGTGAAAAGCCCCATGCCTGTGATAGCTGTGACTATAGAACAAGTCAGCCTAGTAATCTGAAACGTCACCTAAAAACACATACAGGTTCGTTTTTGTTATTCCCTAATTTAATAACTATACCACTACTTCATTATCTGATGTCTACGGTAGCTCATATTCCAGAAACAACTTCTTCGGTCCACTAAATATATTGAAAATTTGAGGTTTCATTGGCAGATGAGAAGCCCTATGCCTGTAATAGCTGTGACTTTAGAGGTAGTCAACTTGGTAATCTGGAAAGTCACCTAAAAATACATTCAGGTTTGTTTCTGTATTCTATGATATAATACTTACATTACTCCATCGTATGAAGACTGTAGTGGATCAGATATAACTCCAACACTACCAGTACAACAGATTCCAGAAAGTATCTCTTGTGTTCGCTTAATATAGGGAAAAATTGGTAGTTTGAAAATCCACCTAAAAACACATACAGGTCTGTTTTTAATATTCCCTGATTTAATAGCAGTAACGCTACTTCATTATCTGATGTCCATGGTAGATCAGATTTCAGAAACTATCTCTTGTGTTTGCTGACTACAGTGTAAAATTTGTGTTGGAGCTGTGACTATCAAGATTGAAAATAAAAATTCAATTCTAAGGTTGAAAACCCATTATTTGGGGGGGGGGGGGGGGGGGGTGAACTAAGGGTTTTCAAGAAAATAAGTAGCTAACAGAATCTTTCGATCTGAATTGAACCAAATAATGTTCGACTTCCTTCAGGCCTGTTCCCTGTACTGTATAAGGCTTCTTACTTATAGTTTAGCGATTTCGATGCTTAGGTCATCATCAGAAACAAACACTGCATTTCCACTACTGTCCCGATTGATTTAGTTCGTACCATTTTGACACGCACTGTTCTCCAGGCCAAGGTTTTTAATTACCGTAGAAACTACTTTTTAGCTGTAGAAGGTATTTATTTTATGTTGAATATATTTATCCAACATTCAATTTTCTGTTCAGCGTTCTAGGTTTTTTCTACTGTGCAATATATTTTCTAACGGTGAATGTTATTTCCAACCTTGGTTTCAAAAAAATGTTCTGTGCTTTCATTCTATTTTGGCTTAACATTATATATTCCACGTAAATAATAGTCCCCTGTGACATGTTTTCTCTTTCAAATTCCCTCTCTTTTCTTTATGATGTCGATTCCGGGCCCCGGGGATAACATACCAAGTACTCCCCCCCTCCCCCTACGGGCTTGCTTACACCGCCGTGGTGGTGGTTGTACATTCCGTAGAATCTCAGACACCATCCCCGAACAACCCACAACGACTTATGGGATAACAGATACGGGACAGGTACACTTCGAGGTACTGGGCCGGTCATTGACGTCGTTGAAGATACCCACATATGGCCTTTATTAAGGCTTACTTTCAACACCCATTTTCAGAGCCAACAAAAAAATATTTGTTTGGTGTTACATTATGGTTTTTTTTTTTTTTTTTTTGTGTGCAGATAAGCTACCAAGGACAGCACGCAGACCCTCGCCTGCAGGCCAGAGCTGAATATATTTTTCAAGTCTCCTACTGAAAAAGCTACGGGGAGATGAGATAATGAGGCAGTACGAACCAAGACATCACCTTCACAACGATCCTGGGGGTGTCCATCATCATCAGCAGCTGTTAATAACTAATTCCTCTAATTGTACATTATCCACTCACCTATAAAAGGCGAGCCAATTATCAAATAAACATTCAGTTCGGTTTATCTAATCGAATTCTTCATGCCATCCTCGCACACTACAAGCACATTTTTGAAATTTGGCTGGTTTTTTGTACTCAAAAAGTGCTGGCCAACCAACTCTTCCTTTCGTTTAGAAAGCTTCATTTTTTTACCAACATATATATATGTGTGTGTGTGTGTGTGTCATTAAAGACGATAACTCTCCTTAGGCTGTCCGTCCAGTGGACGCGATTTCGCGCGTAGAGGCGAAGACGCGAAAAGAGGCGAACGGTTTCCCTCCCTTCAAACACACAGTCAACATCCATTTCGCTTGTTGGCGCGTTGAAAAACAAACCGGTTTGATTCTCGTCGTGTTTGCCCCACTTCGCGTCTTGCGGTGGACGGGCTCTCAGTTAAAACAGTGTGTTTGAAAGGGAGGCGAACCCTTCGCGCAAATTCTCCTCTTTTCGCCTCTTCGCGCGAAATCGCGTCCACTGGACGGACAGCCTTAGGATTGAGATAAAAATCCCGTTCTTCGCCCGAAAAAGCAAGCTTTCCAAACAAAAGGATGAGTTTGTTGGCTAGCATTTTTTCAGCACATTTTTCAAAACTAGCTCAAGAAATCACAAGAAATAGCTAAAACGGCTAAAAATTGTTAAATTTTGACTTTTTTGCAGAATTTTAGCCAACAGAGATTTATTAACGATGAACTAGAACATTAAAAAATGTGACCGTGCAAGGGAAAAGTGAGCTTAACTTGCCAGAGGTCAAATCTGAGTTTGTATGTACAGGGTGTCCCCAAAAATGCCCCTCCCCACCCTGCTAAAATCGTTAATAATGGGTCAAAAAAATATATGTATATTTTATTGTAAGGACTCCACTGTTTTATTGTAAGGATCTCATAACATTACAAAATTGCGCTCGTGCGCAATTGACATCGACTTCGTTATTTTAAATGGGAACCCCTGTTTTTTATTGCAAATTTGAATTCTACGTAAATTTCATGAAGAAATGAACCATCACTCGATTTTTTAAGTGCGCGCAAACGGGCACAATTCCACTCCAAAAGTGCGCAATTCTGCTTTAATAGTGCAGTAACTGAGTTTTTGAAGATACTCAATTGCCACATGTAATACGTGATTTTGGAGTATTTTTTTCGTACTGCACCTCGTAATGATGTTCATTCATTGATATTTGCAACACCGAAAAACTGACCAGAATTGCACTTTTCTACCACATTTCCACAAAGCGTACTAAAATGTAGGTTTTTCGGTGTTTTCATAAGTTGGTGTTGCAAATATCAATAAATGAACATCATTACGAGATTCAGCACGAAAAAATACTCCAAAATCATGTAGGTATCACATGTAGCGATTGAGTCCCGTCAACTGGACTAACTTCGGACGATTTTGGAGGTTCTTTTTTCAATTTTCACGCATTTCAACGTTCCAACAAATTCCACAAAAAAATAAATTAGAATCCTTCACATCTCATTAATTAATTCAAAAAACAACTTTTTTAGTGGCCCTAGCACGTATATATATTTTTTTAAATTTAAAGTGTCCGAAGTTACTCCAAAACATGGAGTAACTTCGGATACCCCTCTAAAATAAAAAAAAATTAAAGTTTTGCTTTGCTTGATCAACATTGGACAGTATGAAAAAACTCCGAATCAGAAACACGTAAAAAATAATTTTTATTTCATGAGTTCATCGGTGGTGGTGGTGATTCCCGGCTTCATTGTTCTCTTTTTATGTCGGACACTGGTGGAGTAAATTCACTGATTATTAATCAGAATTTATTTAGATTATGTGGTGAAAACCACCCCCTCTTGTCAACAGCCCTTTTCAGGGCTACCAAAAAGAGGTAGACACAACACAAAAATATTTATAAGACGTCGAGTTATAACTCCGTCAAACAAAATATTTCACCAGAGAGAAAATACGAAATTCTCTCTCAAAAGTGAAATATTAACTAATAACATACAAGGCGACCTCCCTAGACACTTACTGGGCGAGAGAGACGCGACAAGTATCTCGAACCAAGTCGCCTTGAATGAGAAAACTCAAACAGAAAATCAAACGTCCTCTAAAACTAACAAGGACAATTCAAACAAGCCTACTCGCCAATCAGAAACACTGATTACACGAGAGACAATAGGCGAACCAACCAGGAGGCGGCAAGCAACCACCTCTGGTCCAGCAGCCACCTCGGGGACCCCGTCTGAACAACGGACGCAGGGAAACCACCCGAGGTCCCCGTCTAAACTCAAGGTCGTCGGCTCCGCGACGGACGCTCGTAAGCCACCCCCAGGGACCCCGTCGCAACGACGGACGTGGGGAAACCACCCCGGAGGACCAGCTCAGCTATCATACTCGCAGATACTGAGAAAACAATGTGCGAGCCAATGAGATTACACAGTCGAATTAATGAAATTAAGCGGACCAATCTGGAGGCGGCCAGCTCCCTATAAATACCCCGCTCGAAGCCCTCCGAAATTCATTCTACTCTCCGCTCTCGACGACTACACCTCGAAGTACGAAGATTTCTACACGCTCTACGCTGACGAACCTTCTGCTCCCGAGTTCATCTCAAGAACGGCTTCCTACTGCTTTCTACAAGGCCTACCTTCTCTCCACACAGATCTCGCATTGGCATCTACGAGTCCAGTGATTATTCATCCTGCTCATTGCCCAACGTAGTTCTTCTGTCAGGACGCCACCCGGTACATCTATTGATATTCTCATTAGATCGTACGCCCGCTGGGACGTTCCTAGTCGTGTCGCCCGGGTTTCGTAGCACTAGGCTCGTCACCGACCGCTGTGGGCACGCCGGTAAATTACTCAGCTCATACGCTCTAATTTACCGTCCAAGGAAGTCTTTTTCAAGACTACAAGGTAGGACCCTGACATCCGAGCTAAGGAAAGAAGCTCTGTCAAGCGAGTCCACCTTCTAAACTCTCTATTTCTATACATAGAGGTATCGAAAACGAGCTAATAAACTCGTATATTTCGATGGAGCGTCGGCCGTCCTATTTCCTCATGCAAGGGGAGGCAGAACACGGCGCGGCCGGCCTCTTAGCCCACGCAGCGCTACCTACCCGCTGCCCGGCCAGTCCGCTGTTCCTAGCGACGGCTCAAGGTTCGATCCTCGTGACGAGATCGCCTTCTCACCTAACGTATTCACGAAGGAAACGTTAGATCAAGCCTCACCTACACAAAAGTTCGAGGATACCTTTCAGACCCGCTCTGAAGTCAATCATTATGATTCGACAAAGATTTCCGAATATCCACGATATTCGACACAAGGCTACCCGGCCGATCCGAGTGTCAAATACACTCCAAATGTACAAAAACAAAGGATACTTTTCAGTACCTCAACCAAGCTCAACATATTCCTCCTACAGATATAAATCTTAGGCCGGAATATTACAAAACGGCTCAGTACCAAACTGATCGAACCCAGCACCCACTATGCGAACCCAGTGCTCCACGCGGCTGCGACACGAACTATCCCTCAGTTCATCCCGCCAAGCAAGCTGACCTTGGCGGTTTCGCTCACATTCCTCACTGGAATACCCCGGGGACTAACCCGCATAATCAGAATATAAATGTCCCACTTGGTCTACCTACACCAAGTAAAACATACTTAAATCCACTACAGATTATTAATTAGAATTTAACATATTATAGTGCGATAATTCACAAAAACTTGCTCATACGATCATGCTGCATGACTGGAACTTTTCAAAATTCAACGAAGTGTTGAATTCTATTGGGAAAATGTTGGATTCAATTTGGAAAATCATAAATTTAAGGGCCTCTCTAAGTCAATGGAATTTTGTATTATCATCGTGGTAGGTACCTTTCCTTTGCAACCACTTGGGCTAAATTCGTGATTTTTTATTATTATTTTTTTTTAATTTTGTGCACTCACATCTACTCTCTAATCTGTCTGTTTTTCACCCTTTTCATTAAAAGGTTTTAAGGGCGTGGCCTATTCCAAACTGCTTGAGAGCCTTAGTTTTTTGACACGCCACGATAGCCTCTGACGCCTCCGTCGATAGCCTAGTGGTATAGTATCTGCTACTCGATGGTAGCCGTACACCGGCCCGTGGGTCCCTCCTCCGCCTGGTAGCCGTACACCGGCCCGTGGGTCCCTCCTCTGCCGCGCAGCTGCGCTAGTCTCCCCTTTTATCAGTCTGGGCTTGTATGATCGCTCCGACCAGTAAATCTACAGATTTATCCGTATGCCAAGGAAAAATAGATTTATTGGTGAGGAGATTGTGTACCAGTCAATCCCTTAGTAAAAATGAAGATTAGTTGGGCCTGTAGATGAGAATGATGTGTATAGTTTGGTGGTCTGGATGCTCGCATCTCAAAAATACATAACATCAAGTAGTCAATCCCTTAATAAAAATGCAGATCAGTGGACATTTAGGTCAGAATAAAGTGTTTAGTTCGGTGATCTGGATGCTCACAAGCTCGCATCTCAAAAATACATAACATCAAGTAGTCAATCCTTTAGTGAAAATTCAAATTAGTTGGACATACAGGTCAGAATGACGTTTTAGAAGTATATTTCGGGAGTTGTACGAGCAAAAAAATAAAATGAGATCAGTCAACAGGATTTGAACCCACGACCATCGTCTCACAAGACTGTTGTCTTAACCTATGAGCTACGACTCATCTATCATTTAAGTAGACAATCACAGTACTTCACCATTCAGTGGGAGGGAGGTAAACGGGGAGAGTAGCGCCGCTGCACGGCGCAGGAGGGACCCACGGGCCAGTGTACGGCTACCGTCGAGTGTATCTGCTTTCCACACAGTTGGACCGCATTCGAATCCAGATCAATACATGATCTTTTTTTTTTTATTCGTTTGTTATTTTTTGATAAGGTTTGACGTGGAATATAAGATTTCTACAGCATTTGTGTCATAAAATAGCCAATCATGAGTCCCCATCATGTAGCATGACACTACCAGCAAATTAATTTTTTTTTTTTTTCACTTTTCTGTGAATTAAAATTTTGGTTTGATGTGAACAATTGGTTATCTTGAGCATTTGTGTCATGATCTTGTCAATGGTGAGCCCCGATAGAACGAATTTTCATTTGTCTTCATATTTGTGGTGCAAAATTGAATCCTTTTAGCCAATTTCTTCACTAAGTTAATAAGTAATATGGAATTTTCCGTAGCTACTGAACCTGACTCAATTAGGTGTCTACTTGTGTTATGCATTCACTTCATGAGACGATGACAAATGAAATAAAGGTATTCTACTGAATATATCATTCTAATTGAAGGTAGGTAATTACATTCTCAGTATTTGAATAAATTGATCCGGGAAAAACTGCCGATTCTGTCTCAGGTTCGTTGTCTGTAACGGAAAATAATGCAAAAATTTGCAGTGTTTTATTGTTTTATGCAAATACAAGGTGGCATTTTGTTTGATGTAAAAAAAAAATCCTGAGATCAGGTATTTAACGTGAAGAAATGGATGGGTAGAATTAGGAAACATGAAATAAATAAATAAACACATAGGTATATAATGTAGGTACACATTTATTGTTAGTGGCAAATGGCTTGATAAGCAGTTATCAGCAAGGTCAGTCAAAATCATGAATAAAATCTATTCAGTTCAAGGGTCACTGCAGTCCACTGATAAAGATATTTATTCACAATTGAATCAGCCAGTACCCAGGACTTGCCAAAGTGGAGGCGACTGCAGCAAGTCCCAAAACTACGGATCCTAAAAAAGATAGGAATAGGTTCCTGGAGGTAAGATAATAAACATAGGTGCCTAAATACTGAGATTTATCGTTTATATTCCGTGCATTACCTCGAATTTAGCAGGTATCAAACACTGAAGTAGGTCCACTATTGATGTTCATACACTAGAAGTTCGAATGAGAGAAAAGTTCGTAGGTAGGTACCTAAAGCACAGGTAGGTAGGTACATCATTCACACTGCATCTACACAAGCGCTCGCCGTTCACATTGTAATGAAGGGTGCTGTGCCACTTCATATGTGCAGTGGTCGTTTTTACTTGAAGAGTTGAAAGCGTAAGCCAGAAAAAATAGGTACATTGTAAGCTCCGAAAAGGTACCAAGGTATTTACAGCACGTTGGATAGCACCAACAACCGTAAACTTACCAAGTAAGTTACCTACTTACTACGAACCAATACATCAGCAACGTAATTACATCAAGCACTGTACTTACCTACTCTGATTAATGAATACATAGTAGTAACAACAGCAAGGTAACTAACTTAAATAAGAACGTACTTGTACAAAGTGGCTTGAGTAGTTCCAAAAACACTGCACTTCCGCACCATGGCTTTGCAGGAATGAGATAAAATTGATATACCTAATAAATAAAATAACAGAAGCGAAATAAAAATAAAATGAAAATTGTGAAATAAAAAACACGGCACGAGTGAAACAGGAGCAAAAATCAGGATGGGATCACTTATGCCCGTTGAAGTTAGCAACGGTTTTCAGCAACGGTCCATAATTCCGTTAATATTGGTCGAATTGAGTCCAAATTTCGCACATACACTCAGTACCCAGACTCGCACCCTCGAATGAGGTCGGGCACGGCGTACCTACCTCGGGGGCGGCTGTGGAGGCGGCTGGGGGCGGTATTACGCACTTCCCGTGGATGTGCCGCTAAAATAACTATCAGAATCGGATTCAGCACCCTAAAAAACCCCTATGGCACTATTTTCGTATTTACTCGCAGTTTGGGAGAAGGGGAAATTTTGGCATATTAGACTGGAGGGGCACGAACAAGCGGACTAATAGCATGATAGCGTCATACCTTAAATATTGGTCGAATTGAGTCCAAATTTCACACATACACTCAGCACCCAGACTCGCACCTCCGAATGAGATCGGGCACAGCGTACCTACCTCGGGGGCGGCTGTGGAGGCGGCTGGGGGCGGTGAAACGCACTTCCGTGGATGTGCCGCTAAAATAACTATCAGAATCGGATTCAGCACCCCAAAAAACCCATATGGCACTATTTTCGCATTTACTCGCAGTTTGGGAGAAGGGGTAATTTTGGCATATTAGACTGGAGGGGCACGAACAAGCGGACTAATAGCATGACAGCGTCATACTTCCCAGCAACGGTCCATAATTCCGTTAATATTGGTCGAATTGAGTCCAAATTCGCACATACACTCAGTACCCAGACTCGCACCCTCGAATGAGGTCGGGCACGGCGTACCTACCTCGGGGGGCGGCTGTGGAGGCGGCTGGGGGCGGTATTACGCACTTCCCGTGGATGTGCCGCTAAAATAACTATCAGAATCGGATTCAGCACCCTAAAAAACCCCTATGGCACTATTTTCGTATTTACTCGCAGTTTGGGAGAAGGGGAAATTTTGGCGTATTAGACTGGAGGGCATGAGCAAGCTGACTAATAGCATGACAGCGTCATACCTCCAGCAACGGTCCATAATTCCGTTAATATTGGTCGAATTGAGTCCAAATTTCGCACATACACTCAGTACCCAGACTCGCACCCTCGAATGAGGTCGGGCACGGCGTACCTACCTCGGGGGCGGCTGTGGAGGCGGCTGGGGCGGTATTACGCACTTCCCGTGGATGTGCCGCTGAAATAACTATCAGAATCGGATTCAGCACCCTAAAAAACCCCTATGGCACTATTTTCGTATTTACTCGCAGTTTGGGAGAGTTGGAAAAGGGGGGCTCGAATGGGGGCGGCTGGGGGCGGTTATGAGGGACTTCCTATGAACATGACGCAATACCAACCGTCAGAAATCTACCTAAATACATATATATCTATAATCTGTGTTGATTCTGTTCACTTAGATGAAGGCGTACATTTTGCGAATTTATTGCCGGGGCACGAACAAGCGGACTAATAGCATGACAGCGTCATACCTCCAGCAACGGTCCATAATTCCGTTAATATTGGTCGAATTGAGTCCAAATTTCGCACATACACTCAGTACCCAGACTCGCACCCTCGAATGAGGTCGGGCACGGCGTACCTACCTCGGGGGCGGCTGTGGAGGCGGCTGGGG
>CM061043.1:13387123-13466979 GCA_030762985.1 Adelphocoris suturalis
ATTTCAAGCATACGACCAATCATCACACTCAATGCCTTCTCAAAATTTTCTCCACGCCCAAATGGGGAAACTAAGGGCTAAGTTTGTGTCTGAAGGTATCTAGGAACAATATAAAAATGGAAAAACATTTTTATTAACGCTTTCATTTTTTGAGGTTTTTGCACGCTTCCATCCACTGTGGGACGTGGCTTCAAAAAGGTTGAGGACTAGCTGGATTTAGAGTGTTGAAATTCCACAGTGAGAAACTTAACCATCAATCGTGGGACCTAAGGCAATCAGGGTCCATGACGAGTAGAATCCGATATCTCACGTCATCTAAACATCAAAAGTTATGTTGTCTCCAATCATAAAATTAATGTCGTTAGTGTTTGACAATCATGATAAAAATAAGTGCTCACGTGCTCAGTTCTTATCCTCTACACAGACAGCTGCTCAAAAATCGTACAGTATTTAAGAGTTATCTCGTACAGGTCAGTAATTTGTACTGTTATTTCCATCAAAATTATTGGGAAAGAACTTCGTGTACAGTGAAAATGCAACAAAAAACTGTTCTTTGTTTGGTGATCCACAGAACGTTGGAATGTACGTTATTAACAAGTTACAAACAATTTTATTAACTCAAGGATGGTACATGGAAGTAGATACCTACCAACATAATAAGACGAGTAGGTATGTGTAGTGTAAGCCAGGAAAAATTGATGCAATGTCAGCACCTACCTAACCTTCTTTGCACACAAGTGTTTTCGAATTGAAGTTACATAGATATCTTTTATCGTGAATCATGGTTGACACACGAGTCAAATTAATGTAATATGAATGTGAATAATTATGAATTGAATGAATGTGTAATATGAATAGGTTCACATATATTCTTCAAGAGTACTTGAATAATAATTGTCTGAATGAATCTCAGTCCTCCTGAATATAGGGAAGTTTCCCCTGACGGTCTCCAACCACCCCTCATAACCGTCCCTTTCCTCTCTTGCTGGAATAATGATTGTGTTTGAAAGCCATCTCACACCCGGAATATACAGAATATGAATACTTTGAACTGTATGTCCTGAAAATGTTGTAGGCTGTTTCACCCCGAGTTTGTATGAACTGTCCAATTTCCGTCATGAGGAGGTCCTTTGTGATGATGAGGACCTTGGGCTCTGATCTATGTGAGATCATGGACTGTGCCCTGAGCTCCGATCTGTATTAGATCGTACTGCTGAGCTCATGTGTCCGTATGAAACTTGATTGTACTGAGATGGGACTGTTTTGTGTATTTCCACCTGAATGATGTAGAAGTCCAACCCAGTGTTGTGTGGTGGAAGGCTTTAGGCTCTGATCTATGTAAGATCGAATTGCTGAGCTCAGCTTAATATTTGACTGCTGAATTTACTGAAAGTATTCCTGGTATGAGATGGTCAATATTTTTTGTGGATATAACTTTATATAGGTACTGAAATTTGAATGAATTGTCTTATGGAGGACTGAGATTGAAACATATTGATGAATAGTTTGAACATGTAGAATAATGTGTAAGTATGTCGGTATGAATACGCCTCACCCTTTAGTCTGGAGGCTCGCACCCTTACCATGAAAGGACTTCACCTGCACTAACTAGGTCTTGCGCCAAGCTAGGGGATAAATGTGAAACCCTTACTCTCTATTCATGCCGCCATTTTGTTTAATGCTAGTTACCTAAAACCTTATCGCTTTGGCTACATCTCAGTAGAGCTTCCTAACATTTGGAATTTGGGGAAAATTCGCAGAACTCTATCAGGCACAAGTGGAATTGTATGTAAATCTGCTCGTTAGAAACCCATGTCCATTTATGAAAAGCTTTAATTAATGAATTAAGTGCCTTAAGTGACTGATTATGTCGTCGAAAAACAAGATTCAATGAAACAATAAGAATAATGAATGTAAGGTTACTGAGTTATATGAATGGGTGCATTTATAACATTATAGCTGACAATAGATCGAGTGAAATGTTTTAAATTTTGTGTCACTTCAACCGATTAATTAGATTGTTTAACGCAGGTATTGGTTGTGTGATTAAACCATTATTTACTAATTTCCTTCCTAAATAAATACTTTCAAGTTGAGACCAGCTTGGATGGTTCATAGAGCATAATAGTAATTGTAATACGAAATATCGTAAGGCGTGAATGGATATGATTCTCAGGTGAAATCTGCTAGGTACAATCTAAAAGTCAAGCATCGGAACCTGAAATGAAAAATAAACTGTTATAGTGTCTAGTTCAAATGTGGCGCATAACCTTGTATCTTTTTTTTCCTTCTAATGTATATTCTATAAAAAAATTTTGTGAGCATGATTTTTTTTTTTTTTTTTTCTCTCTTCTTCAATTTGGGTACCTACCTACTTTTTGTGTAGGTATATCTTTATACTTACCCAAAAGCTTTAAAGTTCAAAATCCTTTTGCCCTTTCTGTACTTATCTAAATATTGATCTACTTTAAGGATTTTGATCGACCGATCTATTTTTGTTGCAATTTGTTAGCGCAGTTTATTGAAGTGTGAGTCCACTTTTGTGTGAAAAAATTGCAGTAGGTAGTTGAGTTTGATGAATAAAACTAAATCAATTCCCAGTCATTATCACGACTTCTTGTTTACATGTGTAATATATTATAGGTTATTTATAGGTTATAAAACATTGTTCTGTATTTCAGTGCAAATAAACTAATATTTACTTACCTTCGAGTTTTGTGTTAAGTACTTCATTGTTGCCAATTTGGATAACTGCAAGTTGTTTTTTTTTTAACACAGAATGTGTTTTAGCCATGGACTAACTAGCCGAAAATGGAACGCGGGATGTAACGAAATGTGTGACGGTGATGATTTTCACGTACAACCGAGCCGTTGGTACGGAAATGGAACTTCCGCAATTTTAATCGCACAGAAATCGTTCACCATTCGTTGGAAAGCTCCTGATTTATCCAACCATATTATGTTAACTACTGCGAAGTGCGTGGCCATCAACCTGAGTTATGAGCATGGTTATTTGAATCAATTGTTTACACACAGATGATCATTCTCAATAATTGATATTGTCAACATGATTGCAACCGCTTGTAAATTTTCTTATGATTTTCACGTACAACCGAGCCGTTGGTAGGGAAATGGAACTTCCGCAATTTTAATCGCACAGAAATCGTTCACCATTCGTTGGAAAGCTCCTGATTTATCCAACCATATTATGTTAACTACTGCGAAGTGCGTGGCCATCAACCTGAGTTATGAGCATGGTTATTTGAATCAATTGTTTACACACAGATGATCATTCTCAATAATTGATATTGTCAACATGATTGCAACCGCTTGTAAATTTTCTTATGATTTTCACGTACAACCGAGCCGTTGGTAGGGAAATGGAACTTCCGCAATTTTAATCGCACAGAAATCGTGCACCATTCGTTGGAAAGCTTCTGATTTATCCAACCATATTATGTTAACTACTGTGAAGTGCGTGGCCATCAACCTGAGTTATGAGCATGAATAGTAAACAATGACGCTTGTTTGGTTGTCACTTGGTTGCGCGACAACGCAAACACATTCTGTGTTTCAATAATTTCGTCCGAAGTATGTAAATAGAGGTAACCGGGGGTCCAGGGGGCTTGCCCCCTGGCGAGGCGCGGAGCGCCGAGTTTTTTTTTCTTTTTTTAAAATCATTTATTGGTTTTATACAAATTGTACATGTACAGAAATATAATGAAATGGGAATGGTGTATATATCTTCAAATTTCGTCTGTGTTTGATGTCATCCGTATAGTTTGCTGTGATCTTGTTGCCAAATTTTATGTTCTGTTTCTGTGCCCAATATTATTTCCTGTGCCGTTTCCGGAGAGGCTTTCCCCCCCCCCCCCCCCCCCCCCCCCCCCCCCCCGTGTTCGGCTGGTCAGGGCCTGAGGGCCCCGACCGGCCGGACTTACCCAGGTCATTCTCATTTCATTTGCCGCTTTGGGTCGTTTCGTCGTTTGAGAACCTCAGTGATGTGAAATATGAAAGTGCTAAAAAATGAGGTTAGATCGGCAAATACTACTCATTGTACATTGCAGATTTGTGTTCCATAGATGAACAGTGAGTTTTTCATTGATGTAGTATTTTATATATTTTTTTGTTACCGTATTATCTTATCAGGAGTGTTACCATCCTTGGTCACAATCCTGAGAGGTAACACTCATGAGAATTTCCAGTAAAAATGGTGTCACATAGGATGATGAAGTAACAAAACTCGGGGATCGCTACTGTTTGAAACCTGTCACCAAACAGTATGGTTCTTGATATCGGATTATTTTGTTTAAGCACTAACAACACTCGTAATTAGTGTAACACTCATGATTGAAAATAAAAATAGGCTTCTTTTGCTGTAAAAACTGCTGCAACTCCAAGCACTCCACTGCAGTCTCACATCTTCAACTGGACAATATGTATACCCTTCACATCTGACTGTTTCCCGCCATTTTCCATCGGCCTTCTTGATCGCAAAAATGATAACACTCCTGAGGTCTTATTGAGACGAGATATGGGGACTGACTGAAAAACTAGTTTTTCACGGGTTGGGAAAAATCTTAAAAATGTAAATCCTTACTCTAAATAAAGAGGAACCAACCTACTGCAGCTAGTAACCCTGGCCAGTTCTAGATTGTCATTGTTTCGTAACTACCTAACTTCAGGAGTGTCTGGAGACGGGCTGCCAGTGACGCCGCTGGCGCGTTCTGTCAAGAGTTTTTGCAACTACCTCCTACAGCGTTCCTACCCACCTACTATCTCCGTCCGGCCGAACTCCCCCCAATTAATGGCTGGCAATGACGGTACTTTAAGTATTAGCACTGGTGAAGGATCTCCGTAGCCGAGTGGCTAATGCTTCCTTCTACAGTCAAGATGATGTCGGGTTCGAATCCAATTCAGAACCAATAAATTTTTTAATAATTTCTAACCTGCGATATATACTTTTAAACTTAACTACGATCTCTTTATCCAACTAATCTATATTTTAATAGAAGGATTGATTTCAAATACCCACTGTTTTTAATTTTCTGTCATATCAGTACCCATACTGAATCACTGATAACCTGTAAAAAAATGCAATGAATAAGACAAATTTTATAACAAAAAATTCCTGTCATGCAGCATGATCGAATGATCGAATTTTCGTTTAATTACGTTGAATTGTTTAGAAATTTTTAGCACTGTGATTGTAATCAAATTGCAAACTACCAATTCATTGTCAAAGAAAACTTATTCCAAATAATAATGTGCTCATTAAAAGAAGATTTTGGATCAGGACTGATTTAGGATATATTTTAGGATAAATTGATCTGAATGATGTGTATTCTTTGGTGGTCTGGATCTCAAAAATAGAGTGATATCCTAAATCAATCGTTTTGGTAAAATAGTATAGGTTAGTTGCATAAATAGATCACGGGTGGGGGGGGAGGGTGGTTCCCAGAATCGCTTGAAATCGGACGGGAAGGAGTCCAGCCATAGGTACCTAATCAAGTTTCTGATTCTCAACCCCTTAACTTTCGATAGCGAATATCTGCTTCATCAGACAGATCTTTATTGTATTATTCTGCTGTTTGAAAGAGTAATAAGTAAGGTTTTTCACTAGACAAAACTTCACTACTGCCCCCAATTTTATAGAACCACAAATAATTATTGTTAATCATACTTGGGGGGGGGGGGGGGTGTCAACTCTTCAATACCCAGTCCATTTCCCTCCTAGGTTCATGTTTAATACCTATCTTCGAAAATTCATTATTTCACAATTTTTGCACTTTCAGAGCTGAACATCGCAGTTTTAGTACCACAATATATCTTAAAATACATCCTAAATCAGACCTTTTAGTAAAATATGGATTATTTGGAAAATTGATCTGAATCATGTGTATAGGAGGTTTTGGATCCTCTAAAACTCGCAACTCAAGAACGAAAAATACCCTAAATCTATCCTTATAGTAAAAAGCAATTAGTTGGACAAATAGAACCAAACCTGTGGTTAGAATCGAGGGTGGAAAATCCCTTAGACTCTCATGGGATTGAAAGGGGGGGGGGGGGTCCAGTAGTAATTATCCTTCTAATTGATAGAAAGAGAATTTTTCAAGTGTTGTTAATTTAATTGTTAACCTGGGGAGCAGCAGTGAAATTTTTGCCTAGTAAAAAACTTAACTACTGCACCCTCAATTTTAAAAACCATAATTAATCATGTTAATCATACTTGGGATGGGATGTTTAAAATTATAACAGTAAAGAAGAGGGAGTTTTGAAGAGTCCAAATCATATTTTCAAAATGAGAAAGTGATGTTTTTGAATGGGAGAAATATAACGTTGAAATTGGGAGGCAGTATTAAAGAACATTCTCGAGATCTACGGAAAAAAAGGGGGTTACCATTTGAATTGTTCTTCTAACTCATTTATTACGGTTGATAAGGAGGAGGTAGGTTGTGGGACACCCTGTATTTTAAAACATTCAAGAACTTTCAAAACGCTTGCCTTGCTCTCTGTCTCTGGCCTTGCCTTCATCCCCGTGGTTGGTAGAGATAAGAGGTAGTTGCAAAAACTCTCGACAGAACGCGCCAGCGGCGTCACTGGCAGCCCGTCTCCAGACACTCCTCTTAACTTCTACTTACGTGTTAGGTAGGAGGGACGGTAACATTCTTGAGTTTCCTGGATTTCAGGTTTCATTTGTCATCATTGTGTATTGGTTAAAGGGGAATTATTTCTTCGTTTATCTCCCAACTTATACTACCCTTCCCCCCCCCCCCCCCCCCCCCCAAATCGCTAGTTTTGATCAAGAATTGTGAGAATTCGTCGTCGGCAAAATGAAAGCGGCAAATTAAATGAGAATGACCCATCCACCATGACGGCTCCCGGGGCCACCAGCTCATTTCTGAACAGGCAGCCCTTAACGGATGTTGTGGAGACTCTCGTCAAGGGGCCCCCCCCCGGACCGGCCAAAACCCCCGACCCCTTCCAGCTTCTTTCTCTTGTTTTTCTTTCTTTGTTTTTCCTTCTTTCTTATTTTCCAAAAACTCTTTGATTTGCTTGAGCAACTGATAGTCTTTACTCATGGCTATCTCAGATGTCTATCTCACTTTTTTCCAAAAATTTAGCTAAAGAGGAGTCACTGTCAAAGAGGTCGCCCCGGGCCGATCAGAACAACCTTAACATTCTCATTAACGATTTCACCTATATTCCATCAAATCTTCACATTACTATTAATTGGAAATGCTAAAAGGCTGGAAATAACACTTGATTTTGAAGTATAAATAATTGAGCCAAAAATTAAAAGGACTTTCTAAATTTATAACAGAGTCGAAGAAAAGTTTCCTCTTTGCTTCATGCCTGTGGCATAGCATCAGTACGTGTTCGAAGTCATCCAATTCTCCACATAGTTCATAGAGGGGAGATGTGATCACATTAATACGGAAGACATATGATGAGCAGATTCCAACGTTCATTCCTTTCCATCATCTGAATTTCTCTTCTTCCTATCCCTTCGTGTATATAATATTGACCGTTCACCTATATATATATATTATATATATATATATATATTAGTAGTTATATATATATATAGTAGAGTATATATATATAGGTAGGTATCTCAAAAAATTCTAAAAAATCAGTTTTTTGACAATAGATTACGACCACTCTCAGATAGGAGAGTCTCGCGGGAGCCCACCTAAAGGCACAACTAGCGCATCCTTCTGGCATTCCGGGCTACTAGTCAGCTGATTGGGTGCCTGATGTGTGTATTCGCTGGCTTCCCGCTTACACTTGAATCTCATTGCTTTTTAGTGAAGCTGGGAGAATTCGTGAGTTAGGTATCGAAATGGATCCAATGCGAGTAATTTTGTTAAGCGGTTGGCAACCATCTTGTAGTGGATTTATATAGGTTTGACTTGGCGTAGGTAGACCAAGTCGGCGCTTGGCCTCTTCGTAGGGTGCGTGGGGTGCCGTGAGGTAAGCTGAGTCGATAGCTTCCCTCATTTCTTCTGGTACCCACTTGTATATAGCTGAGAAGCATTCGTTTTGCGTTCTCAGGTGTTTTCGTACGCAGTATTGATCGAACTCGGCGAGTGCACGATCAATATTCTTCTTTTGGAAGACTGGTTTTTGATAATCTCCCATCTCCTCTAAAAGTGCTTGAAAACCACCTTGTGTAGAGGGATGTTGCGTGAGATGTGGGGCGTAGAGGCCCGGCGGGGGTCGCACGCCCGCAGTGGTTCCCTGAAATCCACTAGCTTCATAAGAGGGAACGAAATGCTCCGTGTTGAGCCTGTTCAAAGGCGGGGTCACCATTTGTAGTGGATTTATATAGGTTTGACTTGGCGTAGGTAGACCAAGTCGGACATTTATATCCCGGTTATGCGGGTTGGTCTCCAGACCACCCCCGCGAGGAATGCGGGCGGAGCCGCCAAGGTCAACTGGTTTCGCGGACTGAAAGGGGGGATAGTCCGTGTCGCAGCCGCGTGGAGCGCTAGGCTCGCGTCGCAAGTGCTGGGTTCGATCAGTTTGGTACTGAGCCGTTTTGTAATATTCCGGCTTTAGATTTATATCTGAAAGGGGAATATGTTGAGCTTGGTTGAGGTACTGAAAAGTATCCTTCGCTTTTTGTGCATTTGGAGTGTATTTGACACTCGGATCGGCCGAGTAAGCCTGCGTCGAATATCGTGGGTATTCGGACAGCTTGGTCGAATCGTAATGATCGGCTTCAGAGCGAGTCTGAAAGGTTTCCTCGATCTTTTGTATAGGTGAGGCTTGTTCGAAAGTTTCTCGAACGAATACGTCGGGCGAGAAGGCGATCTGGACGTGAGGGCCGCGCCTTGCGCTGTCGCTGGGTTCAGCGGACTCGCCGTGTGGCCGGTAGGGCGCACTACGTGGGCTACTCGGCCCAGCTTCGCCGTCGCCCTCCTCCCCTTGCAAGGGGAAGTAGGAAGGCCGGCGTTCCATCAAATTGATCGAGTTTTAGCTCGTTTCGTTGCCTCTATGTGTGAAAAATAGAGTGTTTTGGAGGTGGACTCGCTTGCCAGAGCGTCTTTCCAATGCTCGGATGGCAGGGTCCTACCTCTTAGCCTTGAAAAAGGCTTCCTTAGACGGTAAATTAGAGCGGAGGAGCTGAGTAATTTACCGGCGTGCCCACAGCGGTCGATTACGAGCTATGTAATCCGGGTGACACGGCTCGGAACGTCCCTCGGGCGTGCGAGCTAAAGAGAATATCGATAGCTGCACCGGGTGGCGTCCTAACAGATGAACTACGTTGGGCAATGAGCAGGATGAATAATCACTGGACTCGTAGATGCCAATGCGAGATCTGCGTGGAGAGAAGTACTGGCTTGTAGAAAGCAGTAAAAAATCGTTCTTGAGATGACTTCGTGTAGCAGAAGGTTCGTCAGCTTGGTGCGTGTAGAATTCTTCGTACTTCAGAGTGTGTCGTCGTCGAGAGCGGAGAGTGGAATGAAATGCCAGGCTCTGAGCGAGGTATTTATAACCAAAAAGTGGTGGCCACTTTATGGTTAGTATGCAAATTAGTTTCGTCAAATAATTTGGTACGATCAAACTAGCTTCGGATTGGCTCGCTCAATTTCATAAATTCGACTGTGCAATCTCATTGGTTCGCACAGTGTTTTCTCAGTATCTGAGCATATGATAGCTGAGTTGGTCTTCCGAGGTGGTTTCCCTGCGTCCGTCGCTTTGACGGGGTCCCCGGGGGTGGCTGAACGACCTTGAGTTTTCCTGTTTGAGGTTTCTCATTCAAGGCGACCTGTTTCGAGATGTTTGTCGCATCTCTCTCGCCCAGTAAATGTTTGGGGAGGTCGCCTTGCGTGTTCTCATTCAAGGCGACTTGTTTCGAGATGTTTGTCGCATCTCTCTCGCCCAGTAAATGTTTGGGGAGGTCGCCTTGCGTGTTATTCTTAATATTTCACTTTTGGGAGAGAATTTAGTATTTTCTCTCTGGTGAAATATTTTGTTTGACGGAGTTGTAACTCGACGTCTTATAAATATTTTTGTGGTGTGCCTACCTCTTTTTGGTAGCCCTGAAAAGGGCTGTTGACAAGAGGGGGTGGATTTCACCACACATCTCAAAATAGGTTTAGGTAGCATCAGAGATTGAATTAGTGTTTAGCGTTTGAAGAAGTACCTAGGTACCTAATTTGTATAGGTAGGGTTCATACCTAGATTGTATAGGTAGGTAGTAGGTACTTACCTAATAAGTGTTGAGTGTACATTGGTACATCTTGATGTTTCATTTTTTGCAGCTCTCCTTGCTTACACTCATGTCAAGCGTCTAGGGCAGATCTCTTTTGCCTCCATGCTATCAGTATTTTGCTCTTTGCGGAACAAAAAGTGGAAGCTTTGTGTTCGCGACGATTCTTGTATAATTCCTACATACTCGTATATAATTGGCCGATAATTTGTCCCGAAAAGAGGAGAGAAAGTTAACGAAAATTTGCTCTTTTAGTTCTCAGTTTAGTTTTAGTTATGTAGCATCGCTGAAAAAGCTCATCTTCTAAGGAATGTTTCTAGGTAATGGCCTTTTTGTTAGGTACCTATACCTATGTAAGTTTTCTGAGAGTTAATAATAAGTAGTTCAACCATCTCTGTGTGCTTGCTAGGATCTCTGGGTGTGATTGGGACAGTTTTTAACCACGCTCAACCGACTCAGCGTTAAAAAGGTGATGAAATAATTGTCGACCAAAAACGCTTTTTTGGTTTTGTGGCCAACGTCATTTTCCGAAATTTGACCCACAGCATTAATCTGATCGGGACGGCTAAAGAACTCGTCCTTTCTTTTTGAAAATCTGAATCTCTTTGGAACCATGAAATTTCAGGACGAGCCAAATTGCTGAAAATGATAGGCAACCTTGGTTTATTAGTAGGAACTTTACTTTGTTCTTCAAAAAAAGTAGGTTAGCCTACGCTGCGTAAATGAATAATATTGGTGGTATTGAAGTCATAATATCACATATAGTAAGTACCGAGTCAAAAAGCCGTCGTAAGCAAATACAAATGAACAAGTCAAGTACCATAATTAGTTTAGTATGCAAGTATAACGCTAGTTAACCCAAGACAATCACTTACCGCAGTAGTGGGGACTTGAAGGTGAATTACACACAATACACAGTTCGTATAACTTGAGTGAACGTATATATTTGAGAGCGCAATGAAATATAGACTCGATTAAACACTTTGAACGAGGATAAAGTGAGATGCAATATTATACATAGATTGAACTAGAGAAAGCTTTATGTAACAGGGAATTGAAGGAAGCAAAACGTATAGCGTCCGACAACGGAATGAACGAAGAGAGGGGAGACTCGTCCAATGAGCGAGGCTCACCTCAAAAACAGTGTAGCCACAATGATCACGCATAAAGTCTCATAATAATTACACGAGCTAGTTAAACATGTAGATATACGAAATGGATCCTTGAAACAATATTAAGATCAGATTACACATTTATGTGTACTAATTATGAGCAATACTAAATATCATCCTATTGGATTCACAAACATGAAGTTTACAACAGGACACGTATCATAACTTATTTGTGGTCTAGGTTGCATGGAATGAAGTTCCATGCATCACAGAGGTGTCTCATTTGGAGACTCTACTTTGTCACTCCCTCCTCTTCAAATGAGGAAGCAGTATTCACAAGACTTAATCTGTTTTAGCTATGACAGAATCACAATGAACACATGTCGTTATGTCATGCTGAAGGCATCGAATCTTACTCATAGATCATGAAACTCAGTCTTAGATTGATATGACTATGGTCTTAGAGTTCTTAAATCGAAAGCACTTTTCTTACACGCTAGTCTTACGACAGAAAAGTAAATCTAGTCACAACAGTGTACAGTTTAGTTCCCTACTAAGATTCTAATATTAATGTGATACAAATGGGTGACATAATATTTTAGTAGGTAACATTGCTCAGGTATGACCTTGCACTGTTTCACTGAACATACGAATTTCAACACGCGCACACCGAACATTAACATCAAAGACGGATAGAACCGATAAGCACTTGATGTTGGTGCTACTGGTACTGAGTTGACATAACATGTTGAGACATTGAGAAACACGTTGAATCCAGCTGTGGCCATTGGCAGTGGCAACATGTTGAGGCATCGAGAAACATGTTGAATCCAGCTGTAGTCTGAGGTAGTCCTTGTTGACATGTTGAGGCTCGGAGGTACATGTCAAATACAGCTACAACTTGTGGTAGTCTTGGCCAGACTAGGCCATGGTTCCTTTTCTCCTGAAACATATCACAGTATGGCATTAGTTCTGGTCATGATAGCATTTCTAAATTCAATAAATTTATCACGAGGCAAAGCCTTGGTAAGGCAGTCCGCAAGTTGTTCCAAGGTAGAAACCCATCCTATATGGATTTCGCCATTTCTAAATAATTCGTGAACATAATGTAACGAAAGTTTCACAACATGTTTAAGAGTTTTAGAATCATTGGTCATGGCAACCGATATGGCAGGAGCACAGTCACATCTTAATATTGGACGCATGTCAAAGCCTATAAGGAACTTGCACAGAGTTCGTATACTTGTGATTTCCTTGCATGTTTCCGACGTTGCCAGATATTCAGATTCACAAGTTGAAAGAGCCACATGCGTTTGCTTCTTAGATTTCCATGACACCAGATCGCCAAGAGATGTAACTATGTACCCCGTAGTCGACCTACCATTGAGAGCATTGGTACCTAGTGAGGCATCGGAGTAGGCGATCAGACTCTCGGTTTTTCCAGTATACATGATACCAAGATCTAAGGTTCCTTTAAGGTATTTTAAAATCTTTAAGACACACAACCAATCATTCAAAGTATATCCTATTTGATTTCTGCTAAGGAAATTTACTGGGAAAGAAATATCTGGTCTCGTTCCATTTTGAATATACAAAAGAGCACCTATTACCTCTCGGTATGGAACATTAGGAGACGATTCCGAATCTGAACTCGATTGTAATTGTGCACTTAGAGTACATGTCGTAGGTGACATGGGAATTTCACTGATACTTTCTTCGGAATGTAGAAACTTGTTAACCAAACTCTGAATCATGGTTCTCTGATGAATGAACAGTAGTTTGCGAGGCTTGTCTCTAACAATTTCAAAACCCAGGAATTTCTTAGGAGTTCCCAAATTCTTAATTTTGATTTCCTTTTGTAGAGCCTTGACTACTTCTAAGGCTATCTGATTATCATTTGATGCCAGGAGGCAATCATCAACATAAATGATAAGTAAAACATATTTCGTACCTTGTTTCCATTTAAAGATACATGTTTGAAATGGATAAGCTTTAAAACCCAAATTTATCAGAATGCTACTAAACTTTTTGTACCATAAATTTGGGAGGACCTTTAATCCATACAACGATCTTTTAGGATAACACATATAATTTCCTTTCAGTTCAAATGGGGGGTCTTAAAGTTCCTCTAAGCCTTCAAAGACTTGCATGTATACAGGCTTTTCAAGAACCCCATGAATGAAAGCAGTGGTCACGTCGAGATGATGAAGATGTAAAACAAGTTTGTTCACTACTGATGAGAACACTCTTACATCACTAAGACGCACGATGAGAGCATAAATTTCAGAAATCAAATACTCGTTAGTGCCTGCAAAATCTTCAGCAACCAGACGACTCTTGTACCTTTGAGTACCATCCGCTTCCATTTTTCTTTTATGTACCCAACGAGACTTAATAACATTGGTACCTGATGGCAAGCTAGTCTTAGGCACAGGTTCCCAGGTATTCATTTCCTCTAGTGATTCAAGTTCCTTACGTATAGCCTCTTCCCATAGTTCTCTGTCCGGAGAACACATTACTTCTCGGTATGAGAGAGGCTCCCACGTATTCTGAGACATCACACTGATTTGTCATATTTGGGAGCAGTGATTTTTCACTCTGTCTCAAGACCAGGGATTCCCTAGTAGGAGAGTCTGTGCCCGACAGATCTTCAGATATCAACGACTCTGTCTGATTCCGACTCGGCTCTGAGCGCTCGCAACACGCCACTGAAGTTTGTCTTTTTGGGGCGACGTCAGAAACCCGCGGAACGGTGGCCGAGTGACCTAGAGAGGTCAGAGTCAGACAACTCATAATCAAGGTCGGATAATTCTGACATATTAAATAAAGGATTCATAGATTCCAATTCCCCCGTCCATGTCAAGAATTTCAGCAAGTGGCCTAGAATAATCTCTAATTCTGTCCCTGTACACTATGGTCTCGATACATTTCACATTACTAGAATTTACAAGAGTTTTATGTTGTTATGAGAATATAACAAGCCCTGTTTCATTAGCAAATTTATTCTTACTGACATACTATTAACATCCACATAGTGTACAGGACAACCAAATCGTTTTAGGTATTTAAGAGTAGACGGATACCCCTTGACTATCTCAGAAGGACTTTTAAACAAGTTTGAGGAATGAGGCCTATTATCATACACAAATACTGAATATTTAAGTGAGTGCCCCCCCGGAATGCGTAAGGCATTTTGGCTGAGAGCAAGTTCACTCGAACCTTATGTTTACTTTCTTGACACCCATTCTGCTGAGGAGCGTGTGATTGACATGGGTCCCAGATGATGCCCTCATCAGAAAACAACTTTTTCATTTCTAGGGTTTGATATTCTAAAACCTCAATCAGATCTAATTTTGAAAACACTCTTTGTTTGAGAAGTTATTGGCCCTATTTCATGAAGGCATTTACGGAGTACCATGTGAACCTCTTTCTTATTTTTCATAGGATACGCGAACACATAGCGTGAATAGTCACATACTAGAATCCTAGTATAGGAATCCTAATTGTATTAGCCTGGTGACAATCTTCATGGTTCATAATTTTACTAGTTACTGTAACATTTTCCAGTTTTGGGAGAAACTTCTTAACTGCTTCAAGATTTTGTTTTGATGCATGGTTCAAACGTATATGCCACAAAATATCAGAATTTAGCAGTGAACTATAATTCATATCTAAGTTCTTCTTATCAAATTCTTATCACATGTATGCTACAGACTATCGAAATCTAGCATTGAACTATAATTCATATCTAAGTTCTTCTTATCAATTTTTAAGTCAATCAGGTCTGGCTCTTGACGGTGGTCAGACGACCTAGAGAGGTCAGGGTCAGTCAGCTCTGACTCCGACTCGGCTCTGAGCTGTCGCAACGCACCACCGAAGGCTAACTTTTAGTTTGATGTTTTTACAAAGTTCTTCAAGTTCGATTCTAAAGTGTCATTAATTTCAGAGTTCTTTAACTTCGATTCTACAGTGTGTTTAGGCAAATTGAAAGTAGGTAGGAGATAGATAAGAGCAGTTGTCCTATCTAAGCGGTTTTTTTTTCTTTCTATTTTTATCCTCTATTTTTCACGTGGCATCTCCCGACCTTTCGCCGGCGATCCGCAGAGTCCAGGATTCAACTTTTTATCAGCGCCGTTTTGTTGGATTGCTTTCTGCCTCGACGTCGTCAGTCTTCGCCGGGCGCCCGCTAAGCGATCATTTGTCCTTACTGTTTTCATCACCAAATCAGTGGCTCCATATCCCTGATTTTGGGATTGCTTTTTCACTTCAGTTATATAGTGAATCAGCTCTGGTAACAGATTTTTCTATACCAGAAACTTCTCGTTGAAGTACGGTATTCCAGTATTGGAATATATCGGTAACATCCTTACGGTTCAGCTCGCCAGAAAACGCTGCAACCGTCGCGTTGGAAGCGGCCATTTCAAGCGAGGCGGATTGCTGAAGATCACAAGGAGCACCCCCTGGAAGTAACCACCGGACAGTCAAGGTCGGATCGATCCATATTTATTTAATATAGGTATTTTATTTTATACAAGAAGGACATTCAATCAAACAAATTTATTTTAATATCGATTTTGCCCAAGGAGCTCCTTACCACGTGTAATTTCTTTATAGAATTATACTTTTTGTTCATTATTTGATTCTTAACTTTGGTTTATTATTTTTTTTATCAATCACCTTCCCGTATTTCGAATTCATTGTGTTAGGTATTTTATTTATTGAATTACCTGAACACTTATTTTATATGTTTAACAAAACATATTTTTGGTAGCAGAGCGTGGTTCGCATCGCTACGGGTGGTAATTGAATTAAATACTAAACCGCAAGACACTGCATTGCGGGTCTTTGCCTAACTATACTTTACGAACCATTCTCTTCGGTTGAAAAACATTTTTTTCTTCCTGTTTTTTCATTTTACGAATTTTCGTATTATATTCTGTTCATGTTGTATTGAACCTCTTTTACTTATTATAACTACGAGTACGTTTTTCTTATATTTCTTGT
This sequence comes from Adelphocoris suturalis, assembly GCA_030762985.1. NCBI lineage: Eukaryota > Metazoa > Arthropoda > Insecta > Hemiptera > Miridae > Adelphocoris > Adelphocoris suturalis. The sequence continues at coordinate 13,403,462 of CM061043.1, forward strand.
ACAGCCGAACATCTAGTAGGCATATTTCCATCTTTTTAAAATTGTAATTTTGTATCTTCCCGCTCCTTAAAATCCCAAAAATTGTCCATTCCCTGAAACCGTTGTCCCATTTAATCCTTTACTACAATATAACTAATTATGGCTGGAGATGACATTCCACCTGGGGGTGAGCGTACTACTTTTCAACGGAAAACTGATGGAATGAGAAAGGTGCTTAAAAATGCGGGAATCGAAATCCAGTACATACACGATATGGCAAAAAGGGTGATGAATGATAGTAGTACTCTTCCAGAATTTAGGGCCATGTTTAATTCTCTATCCCGATATTTGCAAAGATATGAATCGATTTGGGATGATTTAGTGCAAATATACGAAGATGAGGACAAAGGGGATGAGTTTCCATCGCCTAATGATGCGAAACAGCGCAAAACCGTACGCAGTCTTTTTTATGAAATCAATACCATAAATGAAAAAATAAATTTGGAATCCGAAAGATCTGCGATTCAACAACCAAGCAATATTACCATTAGTGAGCCCAAATCTTCCTCACATCTCCCAAAAATAAACTTACCTCATTTTGATGGCTCTAAAATAACCGATTGGCCAAAATATCGAGACATTTTTCGTTCCCTAGTTCATGAGGACGACACGATTTCCCGAACTCGAAAATTTCATTATCTAGTGACGTCACTCAGTGGAATAGCCTATTCGGTCATCAGTGAACTCAAGGTAGAGGACGCGAACTACGATCTCGCGTGGAAAGCTCTTCTTGATACTTTCGATAAGAAAAGAGTTCTTGCGGCAACATATTTAAATAATATTTTGTCATTTAAGCCAATACAGGGCAAACCAACGCCTGATGGTTTTCAGCAGTTTTTGTCCAAAATTTCGGACAGCGTATCGGCATTCAAACTGTTGAACATTACCCAACCCCTTGAATTCGTCCTTTTTCATATATCAATCAAGTGCCTAGATCCTTTAACTCGCGAACAATTTGAAATAATGCACAAGGATATCGAGTTTCCAACTATGGATGATTTGACGAAATATGTTCGTGAGCGGAGCCTAGCTTTACAATTAGCTGGAACCACCACTCTTGGTGATTCGAATTCTATATCGGATAAAACCCACCAACCTAACAGATTAAAGTTTTACCACTCCAAATCTAAATCGTAGCTAAAGCCTACATTATTTTCTTCCGAAAGATCAGCATCTTAGTCGTCTCCGCAACAATCTTGGAGCCTCCATGCGTGATTTGTGGGTGCCAACATAATTTGATTAATTGTTTAAAATTTCATTCAATGTCCGCTAAACAACGATCAGATTCCTTAACAAAATGAAAAGGCTGTAAAAATTGCCTATCGAGTGCTCACAATACTCACAAGTGTTCCTCAAAATGGAGTTGTCGCTTTTGTCACCACCGGCATAACTCTATGCTTCATATCCCCACTTCTCAACAATCGAACGACAATCTATCCGCCAATCCACTCCCACAGAGGTCAAGCGTGAATTCAGAAACATCTAAACCAATCCCACCAGCATTGAGCTCTACATCTCAATCCGAAATTCAAGTTTTACTTGGCACTGCAGTGGTGGAAATTCAGGACTCGCGCGGAAATTTCCATGCGATCAGATGCGTGATAGATTCAGGGAGCCATTTCTCATTTATTACCCAGAGATGCGCCCAAAAATTGGGCATTTTCTTTGGCTCGGTGCAGCAAGAAAATAAGTGGGATCGGCCAAACGCTTTTCGAAGGCATTAAAGGGCAATTGACGTGCAATCTGCGCCCTTTGAAGCGAGTTAGCCCTCAACTAAACCTCGATGCTTTGGTAGTGAATAATATTACCAGTTACTTACCCAATGTTTCGGTTCCGAGCCACATCGCTCAACATTATTCCAAATTCGACCTAGCGGATCCTAAATTCTTCGAACCAGCATCCGTTGACCTTCTTCTAGGGGGTGATATGTTTAGCGAAATTTGGATAGGTGCTCCTATTTTTGTGGGCGAAAACTTACCCAAAGTCTTCAATTCAGTATTCGGCATGATCGTTATTGGAAAATACGAGCATGTTGACAATTCCAATTTATACAATTCGAACGCATCGTTATTTGTTACTCAAGAACCTGACTGCTTAACCAATGAACTTAGTCGATTTTGGGATATTGAGGAGCCAGTAGCTTCACACACCCTTATTTTATCCGATGAAGAACGTAAGTGTGAGGAGCATTTCAGCTCTACTCACTATAGAACTGATAACGGTCGTTATGTGGTGAAGCTCCCTTTCATTGATCAACCTCCCGATTCCTCAAATTCACAGTACATAGCTATGAAGCGTTTCAAAATTCTTGAAAATAAACTTGAGAGAAATCAAGATTTGAAAATAAAATATATTGCATTCATGTCGGAGTATTTGAAGCTAGGTCACATGACTGCCACGAATTCTATTTCAAGATTTGTTATTCCTCATCACGGAATATCCAAGGTCGATCGAGGAGAGGTCAAATTGCGAGTCGTCTTTGACGCTTCAGTCGAAACATCGTCTGGCTCGCTGAATAATAGCCTTCACGTTGGTCCAAAGTTACAGAATGATATAAGGAACATCATCCTCAACTTTCGTCGTCACCCGGTAGTATTTGTGACAGATATCGTTAAGATGTATCGTCAAATATTAATTGATAACGAGGACCGAACCTTTCAACATGTTTACTGGCGTAATGACTCATCTCAACCTATTCAGAAATTTGAACTAAACACTCTTAGCTATGGATTGTCCTGTGCACCCTATCTCGCGCTCAGAGTTATTCGACAATTGTGTATAGATGAAGGTCATAGGTTTCCTAAGGCCGCCGAAGTTCTACTTCACGATTCATATATCGACGATATCGCTTCTGGTGGATCGTCCATGGAAGAGGCTCTAGACCTCCAAACACAATTGATAAATTTGTTAAATCTTGGTGGGTTTCAGTTAAGTAAATGGGCATCAAATAGACCTGAATTGTTATATAATATTTCCGCCGATCTCAACAATAATACTTCGATTTCACTTTCTGAAAAGGATGATAATAATTTGAAAATCCTTGGACTCCAATGGGACACTAAATGTGATAGTTTCACATACGTTATTGTGCCTCCAACAATTAAATACACAAAACGATCGATTCTTTCAACGGTCGCAAAAATTTATGATCCGATTGGTTTTCTTTCTCCAGCTGTTATTCAGATGAAGTCAATAATACAAGATTTATGGAAAGAAAACTTGGATTGGGATCAAACCATACCCTCAGGTATAGCCGAAAAGTGGAAATGCTTAGTAGACGAGCTGCCAAATCTATCTAAAGTGAAAATTCCTCGCTTTATTGGAATCCTATTGCAATATAGAATCGTAGGATTCGCCGATGCATCGATTACAGCATATTGTGCTGCTATTTATCTCCAATGTTTCACTTCTACGGGAATTCATTCACATCTGGTTATAGCGAAAAACAAAGCTGGCTCCCGTCAAACAAATATCCATTCCACGTTTGGAACTATGTGCAGCCTTATTATTGTCAAGATTGTATGAATCAATTTCACAATTTTTAGCAAGTTTATCGGGCGATAGTTTACCAGCTCGGTTCTTCTCTGATTCTTCTATAGCCTTAGGTTGGATTCATACACCCTCATATAGACTTAAGACATTCGTCAGTAATAGAATCACGGAGATAAATCAACTTACCCCTGCGTCATCATGGCGTCATGTTTTATCACAAATGAATCCAGCGGATTGTGGGTCGCGAGGCCTCTTAGCCCACCAGCTCGTCAACTTCGAGTTATGGTGGACTGGCCCTCCCTGGTTGTGTTTACCGGAAGAGGAATGGCCATCTTCCCGATTTGATATTCCGACAGAACTCCCTGAATTATCTAACAAAGGGGTATCCCTCACCACTTCTGTTAATCATGCTCACTTCATTAAATGGATATCACGATTCTCGTCATATTTGAAACTTCTCCGGGCGATAGCATGGATGAAACGTCAAGTACAGAACGTGAAAAAATCAAAAATTGGGTGTTCAGATAAAACCAGTCATTTCACTGTTCCTGAGCTCAATGAAGCGTTGACGGTTTGCATCAAACAAACTCAGCTTTACTATTTCTTCGATGGTGATCTAAAATTTGCTGAACGTGCCATTTCCAAATTTTCAAAGCTCCATCCATTCTTTGACAAGGGTGGAATTTTACGCGTTGGTGGGCGGCTCCGCCACTCGAACTTAAATTGGGATCACAAACATCCCATTCTTCTTCCAGCCGATGCTCATCTCACTCGAATCGTGATAGACCACTACCATCACCTATACCTCCATCCTGGGCCAAACGCCCTACAGGCTTTGATTCAGATGAAGTTCTGGGTGCCATCTTTAAGAAGAGTGATTCGTCAAAGGAACTTTTACTGCCTAAAGTGTTATAAGGCCAGGGCCAAAGGATTGACTCCGATCATGGGTGACCTTCCCCCCTGTAGACTTCAAGGTGGGCGGGCATTTTTGAACGTTGGAGTGGATTTCGCTGGTCCGTTTATCATTCGAGACTCATTACGACGTAAGGCTCAACAGTCCAAGGCATACTTATGCTTATTCGTATGTATGGCCAGCAAAGCTCTCCATCTAGAGGTGGTTAGCAGCCTGACGACAGAAGCCTTCCTGGCCACCTTGTCGCGTTTCATTGCGCGGAGAGGATTACCATCTGAAATATTTTCTGACTGTGGGACAAACTTCGTCGGAGCATCTCATAAAATTCGGGAATGTTTCGAGTGGTTTAACGAATCTTCCACAACTGATGCAATCGACCAATTTTCTACTAATCGGGGAATTCAATGGAATTTCAATCCTCCTCACACTCCGCATTTTGGGGGTTTATGGGAAGCGGGCGTCAAGTCGTCCAAAAGCTTGCTCCATCGAATTGCTGGTGATTCCATTCTCACCTTCGAGGAGATTACAACGGTTTTTGCGAAGATAGAAGCCATACTTAATTCGAGGCCACTTTGTCCCCTCTCAAACAGCCCTGAAGAGATTGATTTCTTGTCCCCCGGGCATTTTCTTGTTGGTAGACCTCTTGTTGCGATTCCTCAACCGTCTCTCGAACAAGTTCGCGACAATCTCCTGTCTAGATGGCAGCTGGTAAAGAAGATCGAGGATTCATTTTGGAGCAGATGGCGTCGAGAATATCTCTCAGTTCTTCAGGCAAGGGTCAAGTGGCATCGGCCTTCAACAAATCTTGAGGTAGGGGATCTAGTGCTGATCAAAGGAGACACCAACGTGCTGCAGTGGCCTCTTGCTAGAGTGACACAAGTACACCCTGGGCGAGACAACGTTGTACGCGTGGCTACAGTAAGGACCCCAACCACATCGTATAAACGTCCAGCCACAAAACTTGTTCCTCTCCTACCCTTGAAATCTTCTCCCTTCCCAATGATTCAATAAATTTGTTCACAAATTTGGTGGGCGGATGTTTAGGCAAATTGAAAGTAGGTAGGAGATAGATAAGAGCAGTTGTCCTATCTAAGCGGTTTTTTTTTCTTTCTATTTTTATCCTCTATTTTTTACGTGGCATCTCCCGACCTTTCGCCGGCGATCCGCAGAGTCCAGGATTCAACTTTTTATCAGCGCCGTTTTGTTGGATTGCTTTCTGCCTCGACGTCGTCAGTCTTCGCCGGGCGCCCGCTAAGCGATCATTTGTCCTTACTGTTTTCATCACCAAATCAGTGGCTCCATATCCCTGATTTTGGGATTGCTTTTTCACTTCAGTTATATAGTGAATCAGCTCTGGTAACAGATTTTTCTATACCAGAAACTTCTCGTTGAAGTACGGTATTCCAGTATTGGAATATATCGGTAACATCCGGACGGTTCAGCTCGCCAGAAAACGCTGCAACCGTCGCGTTGGAAGCGGCCATTTCAAGCGAGGCGGATTGCTGAAGATCACAAGGAGCACCCCCTGGAAGTAACCACCGGACAGTCAAGGTCGGATCGATCCATATTTATTTAATATAGGTATTTTATTTTATACAAGAAGGACATTCAATCAAACAAATTTATTTTAATATCGATTTTGCCCAAGGAGCTCCTTACCACGTGTAATTTCTTTATAGAATTATACTTTTTGTTCATTATTTGATTCTTAACTTTGGTTTATTATTTTTTTTATCAATCACCTTCCCGTATTTCGAATTCATTGTGTTAGGTATTTTATTTATTGAAGTACCTGAACACTTATTTTATATGTTTAACGAAACAAGTGTCATCCTGATTGTGCTTGCTTCTCAGCACTTCTCCCTCCCAGACTTGCAGGGACCCCAGCGGGCTGAAACATAAGTGGACCTCTCCCTCCCGCTGACTCAAAGGAATGGGGACTACTGGATAAATCGCTCCCTCCCTTTAACTCAAATTTTGCGTCGGAAGCCGATGGCACAGTGGGGCTGCAAGGCTGATCTTGAGAAGCATTGAACACTAACCCCGACTTTTGACGTTTGAGACCCAAATTGTCACATTGAGCCCTGGTTCGTTTGACAGGTGGAGGAGTAAACACTGGTAGTTCGATCCACCAGAGATTATTATGGAAACATCCAGTTTTGATTACTTTATCTGTGGAGGGTTGAATAAATTCTACCTTATCTTTAGAAAACAAAACATTTAGCCCAGCCTGAGTAACCTTACGAACTGAAAACAAATTAGTCGATAAGCCAGGAGTGTACAGAACAGTTATCAACATAGACGCTTGACCGTTATTCATAAAAGTAAGGTCTCCTCGATAGTTTACACATATAAGTCCGCGCCTATTAGCGCATTTAAACACACAAGTCTGAGGCAAACGTTGAAAAATTAGTCAGATGTGATGTGTCCGAAGTAGGATGTTCTGTACGACCCTTTTCAATAATCGCCGTGAGATTCCGCTTACTTCAGACCTTGTGAAAGTAGAGCCATGTATTTGGCGCTCGCTAACATAGTTAAGTGTGCTAATGACCTGCCCCTCTTCATCCCCCATCGTAACCCAGACCAATGCCTTGTCGTCCCCTTCAATAAATCCAATTATAGAGAAGGCAGTGTCAGGTTGATTCCGGAATTCCTGAGCCAACCGCTTGTCTTGCCCTAGAGGCATCGTGAACAGCTTCGGCTTTTGGAAGCTAACGTATGCCTATGGCGGGTCAAGTGAAGTGGTGTATTGGAATTTTTAGGGGTGTTAGTTTTAGAAGCAGGAGTTCGGACATTCGTAGGGTTTGGACATTCATTTGCAAAATGCTGATCGAAAATACCACATTCAAAGCAAATCTTATTGGCTTTTAAAACACGTAGCTCTAGTGTGACCTTTCCGTTTACAGTAGACACAAAAACCGGATTTCTTTAAAGAAGATTCGGAAAAAGTATTCTGTTTAAAGGGATTAGCGGAGACCCTAGATGTTACACCCCCCCTCGTACGTGGCTACCCCTTTCTCTTTTCGATCCACCTCGACCCCTGAGAGAAGCGATTCGACTACATATCAAAAATATAGCTAGACCCACACAAAGACGATTGCTCGCTTTAGAGTGGTCCCTCTAAGAGCATGCCACGAAGCGCTTCCAGTATGAACTTGAAACCATGAAGTTCAGCCTTTTGGTATGTGACAGTCTCGTCGATGGACAACTCAAAACCGTCTTGATGTAATCAGGGGTAAGCAAATCAGAATTAATATAGGCAAGCTTCTGCCTAATTTCGCAAATCTATTCAAGAATTCAATAGCTTTTTCCGCTTTAGGGTCGAAGTGAATCGAATTAAACTCTTGTACTAAACGTTTGAGTTGAAACTTAGAGGCAGGGTCACAGGTATAGTGTAACTTTTCCATTACTTCCGTAGGATTGATCAGATCCTGCACCAAAGCTTGGAAATACTGGGAAAGTGACTCAAAAATAAAATACCCGAACCTTTTCCTAGCAATTTCTTTGCCTTTTTCCGAAAAGTCACCAGGTGCCAACTCAGAAGGATCCCGTACAAAAACACATTCTTAAATTTCAAATTGACCCACAACACTTCTCTTCCAAATACTTGAACTGATCTACCCTATCAAGTCGGTTCTCTAAGGGTCTTAGTTTGACAGCATCGATCTTACACACCCTATATGAACTCGTATGCACACTCGGTTACTGGTGCCTTACATTAGGACGCGCAAAATAATTAGGGTTTGTTTAAGTTGAAATATTAGAATTCTCATAGGGAGAAGCGTTACGGTCGTTCTGAATCTGAGCTTTAGAACTTGAACTTATTTCCACTATCATATTAGTATCTTCAAGTAACACGATCGGATGGTTCACTAGAGCTACGAAATGGTTCTAAACAAATAGGTGTTCCTGACCATACACAGTCGGGGAAACTGGAGGAGTCCTATCAGCAGCATTAGGATTTCGGAAGAGCAAGACAATTTAGAATTTGAGGTTTGGTCTGACTTCACCAGTCGGGGCAGCGAGACATATTTGTTGTTCAAGTTCGATAGCTTTGACTGTAGTAAACCAAAATTTACCTCTATCTGAGACTTAAAGCCCCCCAAATATCTCACAGAAATTTTAATTCATGTAACTTATGAGTCCAAATACCCTTTGTCAATCTGTACATTTGTACATAAAGTCCGATAAATTCGTAAGCAGATTCAAGTATCAATACTATTCACCTAGTCGTCTACCTTGATTTTAATTTGACAGATACGGCATTTGTAAAGATCACAGAAAGATCTATTCTATGGGTAGGCGTTAAATTGATATATTATGGGGGAGGCCTCCCAGGCTTATGAGCCTATAAAACACAGGATTCAAAACACACAAAAAAATCATCTATAAAGACATAAGATTTACACAATCATAGATATTCTGTCATATTCATGAGAAAACAAACCGCCTTTTTCTTTTTACCCATATTTCTGCAGCCGAGTCGGTCGGTTGACCGAGAACATTCTTATGTTTATCTGTAAATGGTTCTAGAAAGGTAGGATTATACATATTAAATCTAAACGACTGACTTCATAACTTGCTACGTCTTCGTACTTATTTTTTTTCTTTTGACTTTTCTTTTCAAAAATTCATAAGGGTGCACTCCCTAGTGACAAGGTATCCGATTTGCGTCTTTTTCAGCTCCGTCATAAAGTAAACAAGATCTCCGACTGCTGTCCCATTTATTTCTGATTTGTTCTGATATATGTATTCAAGTCAGAAAGTAGCGACCCATCCTTTCTATAAAGTCAAAGAACGAGTCTCGGGTTTGAACTGTGATATGTTAATCCGAGTTAAATCGGCATACCTGGTTTCGCACGCCTAACTAGTTCAGAAGGACGGAGTAGACAGCATCGGTCCCAAATAGGATTTCTGAAAGCATAGGGTTCCAGTGTTTGATTCAAGGCCTTGTTTCCATGGTCTAAATTTAGTTGCAATCTACTCTGCGCCTCAACCTTTTCTTTTGAAAGGTTAGATTCGTAGGGACTTTAGCTCCGAGGGCCTAGCCCAATTCACATACCCTGTTGAGTTACGGCCTATTGGGAAGCTGATGGAAAGATCCAGATCACACAGCTGGCACTCAGACATTCCAGGTACCCTGTATATCGCCAGAGGTAGCCTCGATATGTGCACCCGCTGGTCTGTGGTCGAAGCATAAATAAATTGAGAGTGTGCACACCTAGACCAGCCTTCTCTGACTCGGGCTAGCGATTCGAAATTGCTATCTCGTAACTCGGCGCCTGAATTATCTGTTGGGATCAGAAAAATGCAGACTTCGCCTCACCGCGCTGGAGACACAGCATTTAGTAACTGGCAACGAGCTCGAGCATGGCATCTAGACAATGCGTTCGGCGTCCCGACTATTTGCTCGACCACGGAAATACTTTCGGAAACAAAACTTCTTTCGTAACATAAGATTCAAATCTGATGAAAGAAATCCACAAGGAAATCGATTTTATTGAGTTGAAATGACTCACAGAGCCCTAAGGAAAACAAAAGAATTTCCAACTTCATTTAGTCGAAAATGCCTCTAAGTTTCCGGCGGCCATTACACTGGAGTCATCCCATTCCTGTGTAGATCTTAGCGTCGCCTAGCGGAGAGGTGACTAGACATAGCGTCAAGACGCTCCGGCCTAACACCGAACTTAACCTGAAATCCCGTCGATCTGTTAAAACTTACACAGTAGGGCGTCTGTGGCTGAAATTGGATATAATACGAAATGACGACCTCTTTACACATACTTAGTAAAGACGGTGCTTATGTGACGATATCGTACCGAGTCAAAAAGCCGTCGTAAGCAAATACAAATGAACAAGTCAAGTACCATAATTAGTTTAGTATGCAAGTATAACGCTAGTTAACCCAAGACAATCACTTACCGCAGTAGTGGGGACTTGAAGGTGAATTACACACAATACACAGTTCGTATAACTTGAGTGAACGTATATATTTGAGAGCGCAATGAAATATAGACTCGATTAAACACTTTGAACGAGGATAAAGTGAGATGCAATATTATACATAGATTGAACTAGAGAAAGCTTTATGTAACAGGGAATCGAAGGAAGCAAAACGTATAGCGTCCGACAACGGAATGAACGAAGAGAGGGGAGACTCGTCCAATGAGCGAGGCTCACCTCAAAAACAGTGTAGCCACAATGATCACGCATAAAGTCTCATAATAATTACACGAGCTAGTTAAACATGTAGATATATGAAATGGATCCTTGAAACAATATTAAGATCAGATTACACATTTATGTGTACTAATTATGAGCAATACTAAATATCATCCTATTGGATTCACAAACATGAAGTTTACAACAGGACACGTATCATAACTTATTTGTGGTCTAGGTTGCATGGAATGAAGTTCCATGCATCACAGAGGTGTCTCATTTGGAGACTCTACTTTGTCAGTAAGCAAAAAACTTGCAATAAATATAGGTACATGTAGGCACATATATATTAGCAACGGTAACTCGACTGTAGTGGCACGAATGCCTTGACAGGAAAACAGCTTTGAGTTCAGAGCCCTCCATCTTATGAGCCTTAATACTCAAAGAAGGAACCCGATAGGTATCTATTATATCAACGAACGCTGAGGAGGAACGTGAAACCAGGCTAGAAAACTCGTGACAGTGACAACCACAGAATAAAAACAATTGCCTGAACCTGAAATCTAAAGCACCTGAAATGATACGCGATCAGCTGACTAGTACTGTAAGTTGCCCAGAATGCCAGAAGGAAGCGCTAGTTGTGCCTTTAGGTGGGCTCTCCTCTCTCAGGACTCATAGATTCATAAAGTCCTAGGTTATGAATACTAATTTGTTGGGAACCTCAATGGATCAATCCACTACTCTGCTTGGTATGCTCCCTAGTTCAATACTCAGTTTATTTTTCCCTCACATGGTTTAGTGTTGTAGAAACCGAGAGCTAAAGACATATCGATGTCACAATGTATCTGCGTGTTACTCTTTGAACAGTTTAACCACCACTCTTGATAATTATTCTTGACATTCGGATAACCCACCTTCCCACCTATGAAATAATATGTAGTATGATAAAGTAAACTGATGAAGTTCGATTGTTTAGGAGTAAGAATATACCTAAGAACGCTGCAAATTATCACACAAAGTTTTCATTTTAAAAATTCCTTGACATTTGGTGATTGTTGCCAAATTTCCTGACTTTTCCCGACGCTAAGAATTCCCTGACAATTCCAGGTTTTCCCTGACTTTCCCAGTTGGGGGCCACCCTGCAATGTTGGTAGTGCCTCCAGAAGTCAAGGCTGTTTTCCTAGGATCTGCTATAGGTAGTACCTATGAAACCCGGACATTGGCCGCCTTGTCTCAGAAAACCGGACATAAAGGCGTTCCGAGCGATTTTAAATCTTATTCCGGAAAGCTCGGTGAAAAACCGGACTGTTCGGGCCAAAACCGGATACCTGGCAACCCTGGGCGTGGGTCATGACGTCATGACTTAGGTATGCCCAATGAAACCGATTTGGACAAATCCACCAAGGCCATGGGCACTAGAAGCGCCCTAATGGAAAGCATGAGCGGAAGGTCCTCCCAACCCATAGGACCCAACATATAGGAAAGCATAAATAATTAACAAAGTTTCACACTATCAAGTGATTAATATATCGCTTAGTTCTAATTAGACATGAAATCACTTATAGTTAGAACGAATTAAAAAACGTCTGCCAAGTTGAGAGTGTCACATAGCTTCATCGTTTACCTATCATGAATGTATAGATCATTGAAAAGTTTTAATGATCTACAAAAATTCCATAGCGGAAAAGAGTAAATCAAGAAGTAGCGTGAAATTTCATAACTGGTCAACTAAGAAACGAAAAAATTATACCTACTCAATGTAATTTACGATTGTGCAAGTGCAGAATGAAGTATTTATTTGTTAACAATGGAACTGATAGGGGACCATCTAACCTAATCCGCGCATTGTCTGACGATTTCATTGAAATCGGATGAAAACAGTGGAAATTGAGGTCGTTACAAGGATTTCACATAGGCGCATGCGCAGTAGCTATTAATGATACAATCAAGTTGAAATTGATATGGGATGATAAACTCGTCATCCCCCGACTAGCATCCAAATTTGAGCGAGATCGGACGACTAGGGCGTGAAAAAATGGAGCATCATGGAATTTACGATTGCACGTGCGCAGAGTGAAGTATTGACTTGTCAACAATGAAACTGACAGGGGGCCGTCTACCCTCTAGCCCGCCGGCCGTGCACACACGGGTCAATGCTTGAAGTGGTCGTCGCGTTTCACTCGTCCTGTGCGATCCATGCGTCTCGCTCGATCGCCTTCCACACATGGGTTGTTGCCAGGGGTCTATTTCATAAAGCAAGAAGTGACAAGTTACAAGCCGATTATATGTACAAGTTGTAAAAGATGAATTTGCAAGCGTTTCATAAATGAACAAGTGTAGGCCTGTAATGTAATGTGAAAATTAACTGGTGTACAGGCGAATTTGGACAAGTTACTAGTGTAGTGGATTTCTATATGTTTGACTTGGTGTCAGGAGACCAAGTAGTAGTGGTATATCATGGAAAGTACCGATGTTTTGGTTATGCGGGTTATAACCTTGGTCGTATCCCGACGAAAGGTGTGGAAAAGTACTTTTACCCATTCTAATATGATCAAAATTACTTTGGTAGTTTGTAGCTGGGTCGTAGGATCTGTTTGTCTCGATCCGAGCCTCGCGTGATCGTTCGATATGAGATTCCCTTATTGGGGAGTGCTCAGGTCTCAACTTTATATTGTCATAATGATTTGAAGTAGACTGATTGGGGTACTGAAAAGTACCTTTATGAATATGTGACGTGTGTGTGTTAGGAGTGTATAAGGTACTCGTATCGGCTGCATATCCGGCAGATAGCTGTGGAGAAATTTCCGTTTTAGTTAGGAAATCGTCATTATTCTCTTCCGAAAGTGTAGGAAAATGTTTCACGGGGCTGTGTATACCCGTAGAAGATACAGGGGAATGTATCACACCCTCAGTGTATGCAACGTCCTTCGCGGAGTTGGTTGTGAGATCTTCTAGCGGCTCGAGACGGTCTGCACGTGAGCGCTCTCTAGCGGCCGCACGTGTGAAGCTTGGAATGCGGCGGGAAGTCGCGTGACTTCCCCCCGCTCGGCCCGCCACGCTGGTCGGTCTGCCGACCTCGCCCGAATCTCCCGCCCCGTCTAAGGGGTGGAAAGATGGGCTGCGTTCCATCGTTTGCGAATTTATTGTTTCGCTTATTATTTTTTTGGTTCTGTAAAGAACTTGAAATGTTCGGGGACTCGCAAATTTTTTAAAAAAATTCCTTGGTCAAAATATTTGTTTTCTAATGAACCTACCTATTGTGTTTTCTTTTTTTAAAAACTACATGTAAGCTTTTAGCTTATTCAATCGCGGACTTCCCCGCCTTAAATTTTGTGGCAAACCTAATACCTGTAGAAATTCCTGGAAGAATCAGCTGCAGAGCTGCGCAGACTGAACAAAGAAAAAAATTTTAACGGGTAGATTTCTGAAAAAAGGTCATTTTTGACTTGACGTTCAGTAGCTAGCTTGTCCCCCCACCATAGGCGCCTGGTCGCAGTTTTTTCCAAACAGCTCCTATAGCTTTCAGTTCCCTGACCGGAACGGCTCCGAGCTAGTTCTTCGGAAGCCGTTTGAACTCGATGTCGAGCAGCTCGAACTTCTTATCACTCTTATCAGTTTCCATTACGCTTTTTCACAATCAAACCTTGCAAGTTCTGTTTAGTATTATTTAATTTTATAGTTTTATATTTATTTTATAGTATTATTCAGTTTAGTGTTGTATTTATTTCGGAAGTACGGATGGAGCATTCAATTGTATGTAAAGTGTGTGGCAGGAGTTCCTGGCCAGGAGTTTTTCCTGCCTTTTATTTGAGTTACCTATAATATGCTTTATAATATTATTAGTTGTAAGTGATGGAGTGTTTGTTTTACCTTTTCCTATGATAATTAATAAACGCAGTTTCAAAATGTTTTTGTCCTTCGCTATTTCCTTCCCCTATGGCCTCCATCCACTCATTTCGGTGTGTTGGCATATTTGTCTGATATATCAGGTGTGCGTACCTACCTTGTATACACACCCGATTGAAAGAAAAAGCAATCAATAATGGAAGTGGTAAATTCATTTTAGAGCGAATCGCGTACCAATTTAATTTTGACTTGACTAAAAGTTTTGAATAAAAGTTGGTAAGATGAAAAATTTATTCACTTCCTGAAGTCATTCTTATTGCAATTTCACAGCATCAAAAAATACTACCAACATAATTAGTACCTCCATACTTACAAAATTTAACTAGCTACCAAGGTAGGTACTCTTGCAAGCAAAATGGGATTTTCAAAAAATTTTTTTTTCTGAATCTGCATCTACAGCCATTTATCTGGTCCATAAACCTGTGGCTGGGAGTAGGTACCTGTCTGGAGGAAAGGAGACTGTAGAACACTGATTAAATAGTCGAAGGACTTCACGCTTTTGTCTCGGTTTGGGGAGATATGCAAGTGCTATTCGATACAGCGTGAAAAAATACGTAGAAACCGATCCCGAACTCGTATTTTCATAGAAGGTAATTTTTCAAGAAAACCCTCGATTTCAGAGAAAAACGATGTTGTTCAACACTAAAACATGAGTAGTTTCCTCCTCTAATTAGAAAATTTACATTGAATACACCGTTGGAAATGTAAGCTCTCATTTCGGTGCAGTTTTTACCGTTCTTGTCTTGAAAAATATTGGTTCTCATAAGTTCAATTTTCGATTGAAAAAACTCAAGGTTTCCCAAATTAGGTACAATTTGATTTTCAGAGGGCTTTTTCATGTGTCAAATCTTGAACCGTAAAAAAGCACAAGAATTTATCTGATAGAAAATTTAATGCTCTTTCCAAGGTGTCCTTCGATTCGAATTTACACTGCAAATTAAGGGTCGTTTAATTGACAAAAGGTCGAAAATACGAAAAAAATCTCTAATATTGAATTGCTCAAAAACTAAGCGTTAAATAAATCTCTAAAAGGAACTTTCGATCAGAAATGAGCTCTGAATCGACCCCATATTTACTGACCACCTTATGTGGGACATTCAGTCATCGGTAGGTAGGAAGTAGGTACAGCTACCCACTCTTTACAATATAGTCCGGGAGCCGAGGGGGTTTTTCCTACCTCATAAGAGGGAAAAGGTTTGACCATTTAAATTTGTTGGCATGCATCCCGTGGACGAGAAAATCGCGAGTCTGGCGACCTATCAGGTGCTGTTTAGACCAGGCAAATTTTTGAAATTTCAAAATTTGAACCAATTTTACCTCATAAGAGGGATGCAAAATTTTGACGTGATTCAATGGGCCTCGTTACATAGTACTAGAATTTGCTTCGTCAGACAAAATTGCTAGTGCTATTAGAAAATCAGACGGCAATTTAAATTTGAAATTGTGAACAAAAATTACCTCATAAGAGGGATGAAAAATTCAGACGCCGTTTTATTCCTTTCGTCTACCTGAAGTAATATTTACTTAGCCAGACAAAATTTCAAGCGCCATAAGCAAGTCAGACAACCAAATTTTAAATTTCAAGGAAAACTTACCTGATGGTAGGGATGCAAAATTTTGACGTGAATCGTTCAAATTCTTTATGCCACACTGAAAGCTGTCTCGTCAGACAAGATTTTAGGTGCCGTTTAAAAAACCAGACAACAATTTAAAATTAAAATTTTGACCTAAATTTACCTCATAAGAGGGATGAAAAATTCCAACGCCATTTTATTCCTCTTGCCCACCCGAGATGATATTCACTTAGTCAGACAAAATTTCAAGTGCTATAAGTCAGTCAGACAACCAAATTTTAAATTTTAAGAAAAACTTACTTGATGAGAAGGATGCGAAATTCTGACGCGAATCGTTCAAATTCTTTATCCCAAACTGAAAGCTGTCTCGCCAGACAAAATTTCCGGTGCCGTTTTAAAAACCAGACAACAATTTAAAATTAAAATGTTGACCTATATTTACCTCATAAGAGGGATGAAAAATTCCAACGCCATTTTATTCCTCTAGACCACCCGAGATATTATTCACTCAGTCAGACACAATTGCAAGTGCTATAAGCCAGTCAGACAACCAAATTTTAAATTTTAAGGAAAACTTACCTGGTAGGTAAGAGGAATGCAAAATTTTGGGTGATGGCGTTCAAATACCTCTGCACCTGAGAGGGTATTTTGTGGTGTAAGATTTAACTGAGTTATTGAATATCGGTGTTTCAGAATTGATTTCTCAATAGTACTTCAGTATATATTTGTATTTCCTGTATTCATTTCCCTACTTTATTCAATTTCCTTAATTTATTCAATTTTTTTCTAGGGTAAAGGTTTTTATAAAATTAACAACCAATTTAAAATGGTATCTGTATTATTTAAACGAAAAGTAAGAACTGAGGAAAATGTCTCAGATTAGTAATGAAGGAGTAATATGATTTTACCAATTGTTACAAAAAAAAGTTGGGATAGGAGAAAAATAATTACCTATTCAATGTTAGGGTCGTTGGTGTAATGAGCTTGTTCTACGACGTCTAATCTGTTTCATCATCGTCGTCATCAGTATCGGTGTTACTGTCATACACTATTTGGTCTTCCTCATCTAGATCTTCATTGATGTCGCATGCGGAGCCACACAATTGTTTCGGAAGATGTTCTCCATCGAACCAGTCAATATTGTAGTACTTGTCATCCAACAGTAGCCACCCACAGTCAGCCGGTTTGAACGTTGACGGAATTTTTTTTTCTGCATTTCTCCATATGCTACAGATATAGTTCGTCCGTGCAACCTTCTTACGCAGAGTTTTCTCACAAGGAGGCAAATTGCAGGGATCAGCCTGGCTTGTTTTTTCCGAGCCGTAAAGTCTCATAAAAGCGTTAAATCTGGCTTCATTGATGTTGCAAGTTTTTTCACCGTACAAAGTCGCCGTGAACCTTGATAGTTGTTTCATTGTATTCAGAGGTACGTCAGCTGAGGCTCCGAGAGAAGCAAACGCATTCTGAAACAGATGATCGGTTTCTAAGATCTTAAACGGCCTTATTTTGCCTTTTCTGGCGAAGCTGGCAGTGAAGTCGCATCCAGTAAATGCGTGGAAAGCAGGCAAGCTGGAAGCAAGAGGCTCTGAAAGTTTTTTATATATTTCACCAACCGACACAGTTTTTCTGTTGGCACCTGTTCCTTGGTCAAAGAATACCGGAAAATCTACAATTTTGGCTCCCAACTTCCCCATGTTTCCAAGGAAAATCATCAGTACATCCGTATCGTTCGTTCGGACACAAACATTTTTGTTTTTTCCAGGGCGTGGGGAAAGCTGTGTGTTGCAGTATTGAGCGTTATGGAAGTACATTCGCGTATCCGCTTCTTCGTGGTAACACTCCATGTCAGCAATGTTGTTCACATGTCCGTTTTGAATCGCGTAGCACGAAGTGTCAGACGCTACGAAAATAGATTGTGAGAGTTTTCCAGAGTGAAGATGAGCATTTTTCCAGTCCTTGGTCAAGAATTTTACTAGCTGCTTCTTGAAGGAATCATTTTTCAGGGCTTTCGATTGAAGGTGTTTCAATTCGCTTCATGCCGAAAGAATCGATACAGTGTTTGACACCTATGTAACACTTTCAATCAAACAGATAGAAAGAGACAGGAGGGAAGGATTTCAAAACACTCAACAACATAGTGAAGCTTATATGATTGAAGGCCCAGATCAAAAATGTCCCCTCAACTGGTCGAAAGCCCTGAAAAATGATTCCTTCAAGAAGCAGCTAGTGAAATTCTTGACCAAGGACTGGAAAAATGCTCATCTTCACTCTGGAAAACTCTCACAATCTATTTTCGTAGCGTCTGACACTTCGTGCTACGCGATTCAAAACGGACATGTGAACAACATTGCTGACCTGGAGTGTTACCACGAAGAAGCGGATACGCGAATGTACTTCCATAACGCTCAATACTGCAACACACAGCTTTCCCCACGCCCTGGAAAAAACAAAAATGTTTGTGTCCGAACGAACGATACGGATGTACTGATGATTTTCCTTGGAAACATGGGGAAGTTGGGAGCCAAAATTGTAGATTTTCCGGTATTCTTTGACCAAGGAACAGGTGCCAACAGAAAAACTGTGTCGGTTGGTGAAATATATAAAAAACTTTCAGAGCCTCTTGCTTCCAGCTTGCCTGCTTTCCACGCATTTACTGGATGCGACTTCACTGCCAGCTTCGCCAGAAAAGGCAAAATAAGGCCGTTTAAGATCTTAGAAACCGATCATCTGTTTCAGAATGCGTTTGCTTCTCTCGGAGCCTCAGCTGACGTACCTCTGAATACAATGAAACAACTATCAAGGTTCACGGCGACTTTGTACGGTGAAAAAACTTGCAACATCAATGAAGCCAGATTTAACGCTTTTATGAGACTTTACGGCTCGGAAAAAACAAGCCAGGCTGATCCCTGCAATTTGCCTCCTTGTGAGAAAACTCTGCGTAAGAAGGTTGCACGGACGAACTATATCTGTAGCATATGGAGAAATGCAGAAAAAAAAATTCCGTCAACGTTCAAACCGGCTGACTGTGGGTGGCTACTGTTGGATGACTAGTACTACAATATTGACTGGTTCGATGGAGAACATCTTCCGAAACAATTGTGTGGCTCCGCATGCGACATCAATGAAGATCTAGATGAGGAAGACCAAATAGTGTATGACAGTAACACCGATACTGATGACGACGATGATGAAACAGATTAGACGTCGTAGAACAAGCTCATTACACCAACGACCCTAACATTGAATAGGTAATTATTTTTCTCCTATCCCAACTTTTTTTTGTAACAATCAGTAAAATCATATTACTCCTTCATTACTAATGTGACACATTTTCCTCAGTTCTTACTTTTCGTTTAAATAATACAGATACCATTTTAAGTTGGTTGTTAATTTTATAAAAACCTTTACCCTAGAAAAAAATTGAATAAATTAAGGAAATTGAATAAAGTAGGGAAATGAATACAGGAAATACAAATATATACTGAAGTACTATAGAGAAATCAATTCTGAAACACCGATGTGGTGAAAACCACCCCCTCTTTTCAACAGCCCTTTTCAGGGCTACCAAAAAGAGGTAGGCACAACACAAAAATATTTATAAGACGTCGAGTTACAACTCCGCCAAACAAAATATTTCACCAGAGAGAAAATACGAATTTCTCTCTCAAAAGTGAAATATTAACTAAAAACATACAAGGCGACCTCCCTAGACACTTACTGGGCGAGAGAGATGCGACAAGTATCTCGAACCAAGTCGCCTTGAACGAGAAAACTCAAACAGAAAATCAAACGTCCTCTAAAACTAGCAAGGACAATTCAAACAAGCCTACTCGCCAATCAGAAACACTGATTACACGAGAGACAATAGGCGAACCAACCAAGAGGCGGCAAGCAACCACCTCTGGTCCAGCAGCCACCCCGGGGACCCCGTCTGAACAACTGACGCAGAGAAAGCACCCGAGGTCCCCGGCTAAACTCAAGGTCGTCGGCTCCGCGACGGACGCTCGTAAGCACCCCGGAGGACCAGCTCAGCTATCATACTCGCAGATACTGAGAAAACAATGTGCGAGCCAATGAGATTACACAGTCGAATTAATGAAATTAAGCGGACCAATCAGGAGGCGGCAGGGGGCGGCCACCTCCCTATAAATACCCCGCTCGGAGCCTCCGAAATTCATTCTACTCTCCGCTCTCGACGACGACACCTCGAAGTACGAAGATTTCTACACGCTCTACGCTGACGAACCTTCTGCATCCCGAGTTCATCTCAAGAACGGCTTCCTACTGCTTTCTACAAGGCCTACCTTCTCTCCACACAGATCTCGCATTGGCATCTACGAGTCCAGTGATTATTCATCCTGCTCATTGCCCAACGTAGTTCATCTGTCAGGACGCCACCCGGTACATCTATCGATATTCTCTTTAGATCGTACGCCCGAGGGACGTTCCTAGCCGTGTCACCCGGGTTTCGTAGCACTAGGCTCGTCACCGACCGCTGGGGCACGCCGGTAAATTACTCTGCTCATCCGCTCTAATTTACCGTCCAAGGAAGTCTTTTTCAAGACTACAAGGTAGGACCCTGACATACGAGCAAAGGAAAGAAGCTCTGTCAAGCGAGTCCACCTTCCTAAACCCTCTATTTCTATACATAGAGGCATCGAAACGAGCTAAAAACTCGGTTATTTCGATGGAACGTCGGCCGTCTTATTTCCTCATGCAAGGGGAGGCAGACGACGGCGAAGCCGGGCCTCTTAGCCCCCGTAGCGCTACCTACACGCTACCCGGCCAATCCGCCGGTCCCAGCGACGGCGCAAGGCTCGATCCTCACGACGAGATCGCCTTCTCACCTAACGTATTCACGAAGGAAACGTTAGATCAAGCCTCGCCTATACAAAAGATCGAGGATACCTTTCAGACCCGCTCTGAAGTCAATCATTATGATTCGACCAAGCTGTCCGAATACCCACGATATTCGACACAAGCCTACCCGGCCGATCCGAGTGTCAAATACACTCCAAATGTACAAAAAACGAAGGATACTTTTCAGTACCTCAACCAAGCTCAACATATTCCTCCTACAGATATAAATCTTAGGCCGGAATATTACAAAACGGCTCAGTACCAAACTGATCGAACCCAGCACCCACTATGCGAGCCCAGTGCTCCACGCGGCTGCGACACGAACTATCTCTCAGTTCATCCCGCCAAGCAAGCTGACCTTGACGGATTCGCTCACATTCCTTACAGGAATAACACGGGGACTAACCCGCATAATCAGAATATAAATGTCCCACTTGGTCTACCGACACCAAGTAAAACATATTTAAATCCACTACAAATGGTGACCCCGCCTTTGAACAGGCTTAACACGGAGCATTTCGTTCCCTCTTATGAAGCTAGTGGATTTCAGGGAACCACTGCGGGCGTGCGACCCCCGCCGGGCCTCTACGCCCCACATCTCACGCAACATCCCTCTACACAAAGTGGCTTTCGAGCACTTTTAGAGGAGATGGGAGATTATCAAAAACCAATCTTCCAAAAGAAGAATATCGATCGTGCACTCGCCGAGTTCGATCAATACTGCGTGCGAAAACACCTGAGAACGCAGAACGAATGCTTCTCAGCTATATACAAGTGGGTACCAGAAGAAATGAGGGAAGCTATCGACTCAGCTTACCTCACGGCACCCCACGCACCCTACGAAGAGGCCAAACAGCGCCTACAGCGAGAATATGGGTTGTCCTTACAGGACAGGCTCCTCGCACTCGAGGACCCCGCATCTCTCGCCAAAAAACCCAGCACCAAGTACCACGAAATGTACTCTAAAGCTGTTGGGTACTTTTCAGAAGCTCTGATCACTCAAAAGTGGATCGAGACTCTACCCATCGAAGCACGAGGTATGGTCGCAGCTCAGCCTACCACGACCGCCCGGCTCGACCTAGCTGATACGCTACACGCGTACAAAACAGAGAATACCTCTCTAAACATACGAGGAGTAGAATCTACTCCGAAACCCATGAATACTGGTTTCAAAAAGGCCCTCTCAAAACAAGCTGAGTTCAAACCCCAACCAGTAGAGAGTAGGCCTCACAAACCGACGGCCTATGTCTGTCGAAACCACGCACGTTTCGGTAACGAAACTCGCAAATGTGCAGACCCAGAACACTGCACTTGGAAGACAAACACTGCTTCCAAAACTAGCAAAAAGGCAGCGACTATAAGCCAGCCTAAAACCTGGGTTTCAAACGAAAATACTCAGAGATCGGTACAAGAAAGTACCGTTCCAACCTCCGACGTAGAGAGTTCGGAAAACGAATAACTGCCAGTGTATCTGAGCCTATACACCGGCAGTCTACTGAGTATAAAAGGCTTTTTTTCAAGTGCAAACTAAATGGCACTGAATTTCTCATCGACACGGGAGCAGAAGTGAACATTCTGCCCCACAATGTCACAAAAAAATTGGGCTTAAAAATTCGTAAGTCCAACGTTAAGCTCACAGCAGCTAACGGAGCCCCTATAGACACACTAGGGCGAGCTGACACGACAATTAACATCGGCCTCGGAGACATGACCACCGATTTTATGATCACGAAAGTTGATCTAGCGATCCTAGGTATACCATTCCTCGAGTCTTGGGATATCGGAATACGGGTCAAACACAAGTACATTTATAAAGATAAAATAAAGAGCTATGCCGATCAAAAAATAGCTGCAGTCATGAACAAAAAATTCACTGACGAACAAATAGCAGCTACTATCCCTCATCGTGACAATAACCCTCAACCAGAGGACGTGCAAATCACGGAGGACGAAAACATTCGCTCTATCATTGACAAATACAATGATAAAATGAGCAAACTTCAAGGAAAGTGGAAAAACAACGGGGTTTACCACCGTATAACCACGGAAGGAACACCAGTACACTTCCGAGCAAGACCCATGGCGGGCGAAAAACGGGCTCAAGTCAAAAGTACTTTTGACAAAATGCTTTCAGAAGGCATAATTGCACCATCAGATTCCGAATGGGCATCCCCGTTACACTGTGTGCCAAAAAAAGACGGGTCATGGAGAATCACCGGCGACTACCGTTTCCTGAACGCGAAAACGAAGAAAGACGCCTACCCTCCTCCTCACATTCGCTCTTTCCAAGCGAATTTACATGATACACGAATCTATTCGACAATAGATTTAAAATCGGCATATTATCATATTCCGATGCACCCAGATGACGCTCATAAAACTGCAATTATTACACCTTTCGGTCTTTATGAGTTTAAGAAAATGAGCATGGGTTTGGCCGGAGCGGCTCAAACATGGCAAAGATACATGGACAGCATCATGCGAAAATTTGATTTCGCATTTGTATACCTAGATGACATCCTGGTGGCTTCAAAAAATTATAAAGAACACATGAACCACCTCAAACAAATTTTTGACAAGCTAGGAGAACACGGACTTCGAGTAGGTTTTGATAAATGCATTTTTTCAAAACCTACCGTCGATTTCCTAGGTTTCACTATCTCGAAAGAAGGGATAATTCCTAAACGAGATAAAATAGAAGCCATAGAACAATTTCCTAGGCCAATAGACGTACGAAGTCTACGCAGATTCCTAGGTATGTGTGGTTTCTACCGAGCATGCTCAAGTAAATTCGCTCACACGGCACAACCTCTGTATGACTCCATTCAGTCAAACAAAAAAAATGACAAAACACCTATCGAATGGACATCAGAGAGAGAAAAAGCTTTCAACAGCTTAAAACAAGCAATGATTAAAGCTACATTACATAATATCGCTCATCCACACCCTACAGCAGAGTGGAGATTAGTCTGCGACGCATCCGACACACACATCGGAGCGGCACTAGAGCAGGAAATTACAGACAAACACGGCTCGAAATCTTACCAACCATTGGGATTTTTCAGTAAAGAAATTCCGGAACAATGGAAGAATAAAGCATCATTCGACAAAGAGATGTTCGCCGTTTACCAAGCTTGCATTCATTGGCACAATGACTTGGACG
This sequence comes from Adelphocoris suturalis, assembly GCA_030762985.1. Lineage (NCBI taxonomy): Eukaryota > Metazoa > Arthropoda > Insecta > Hemiptera > Miridae > Adelphocoris > Adelphocoris suturalis. Next base: position 13,427,571 of record CM061043.1, read on the forward strand.
GCCGATCTTTTCATATTTGTTCAGATCACAAGCCTCTGCTAGGCACGATGCTTAAGAAAAATGCACATTTTTCTAAAATGAGATTAAGATGGCTAACATACATCTCTCAAATGACGAGTGACATTCGTCATATACCCGGAGAGAACAACGTCGTCGCCGACGCACTCTCCAGACCCTTCGATCCAGTTGAAATTCAAACAAAATCGATTTCAACCCAAACTGACGAGGGTCCACCCATAGCCGAAATTTCGCAAATTACGGCTGCAATAGAGTGCAATCTTCTACTGCACATTTCAAATGCACAAATTCGTTCTCCCCCTAACGCAGAGGACAAATTGAAACTCACACAAGTTGAATTCCCTCAAGGAGAAATTTGGTGTAACCTAGATCTAGGACACCCAAGACCTTATATTCCAAACGAAATAAGGCAAGAAATAATCAGCCAAATTCACAATTTGGGACACCCAGGTATACACTCTACAGTGTATAAAGTTAAACAAAGATATTTTTGGCACGGACTCCGTGCAGATGTCTCCAACTGGGTCCGAGCGTGCGAAACTTGCCAACGAGCAAAAATCACTCGCTCCGTGAAGCTCCCGTACTCCGAATTTGAAACGGCTAACAAATTTTCACATGTACACGTTGATATTACCGGACCCTTACCTTTAGCTAAAGGAGGGAAACGTTACATTTTAATGATGGTTGATAGAGCAACGGGTTGGCTAGAGGCAGTCCCTCTTAACAACATCGAAACAACCACGATCACAAACGCCTTTATCAATATTTGGGTAGCTTCAAAGGGCGTACCTAAATACATCACAAGTGACTAAGGCACACAATTCGAATCAGATCTATTCAATTCCATTATGGAACGTCTTGGAGTAAAACATACTCACACGTTACCATACAAACCATCAACAGACGGAATGGTAGAACGCAGAAATAGATCTTTGAAAGAGGCTCTCAAAGCACAAAACGAAAATTGGCTCGACGCACTTCCAAAAGTTCTACTCGCCATGCGTACGGCAGTAGACCCAGCAACGGAAACTACACCGTTCCAAAAAGTTTACGGAATTGACGTACCACTCCCAGGAGACATTTTCGTAACTTCTACAAACCTTTCGGAGCCTCTCTTCTTCCGGCCTACGCATATTAAACATAATAATACGAAATATGCCGTAAACATGCCCAAAAATTTGGATACATGTACACATGTCTATATCAGAGTGCCCACACAGCTCACCTCTCTGCAATGTCCTTACACGGGACCATTCAAAGTGGTTAAAAGAGATAAGTTTTCGGTTACAGTGCAAATTGGCGAACATACGAAAAAAGTTCCCAAACAGCAAATAAAACCAGCTTACACTCTAAACTCGGACGAAGCTGTGTCACGAAACCAAAATCAGGCAGAAAGTAAGGAGAAAACTCCCCTCGCGTCCCCTCTACCAAATTCGACGAGAAGTGGGTGACTGCACTCGAAACAAGCCACGCCCACTTTTCTCGGGTAGGAACAGTGGGAGATATAAATATGAAACACCCCACGCCAGGAGCTCATACCAACTTTGACCATGGCAGCTCCCACTACCCAAGAGCAGATGATCACGGAGGAAGTCGAGAATCTCCTACTCGCCGAGGAAATTCCGGCAGCCATCAGCCCGCTACCGCCGTCGCCGGAGAAGAAGACACCGGCGGACGCCAGCGCGCCGAGAGAGGTGGTGTGGAGAACACCAGCGGCGTTCAAGACACCGGCTACACCCGCTCCGCAGCTGCCCAGGGCTCCGCCCGCTCAACAGCCCCTCCCGGCTCCACGAAAGTGGATCAGCTCGGGCGACGTGCCCGTGCCTCGGTGGGACGAAATGAGCGCGGCGGGGTGGACGGAGCCGGAACGAGCACCTCCGCAACAGCCCAGCCGCGGCCGCGGGCCAAGCCCTCGCGGGTTTGGCTCCCGTCGGCAAAGCTCGGGCCGGCCACGGCCGCCCCGCGGCGCTCGTCGAAACCGGCGAGGCCGGGGCGCACCCCAGGTGCGGGACGCAAGGCCTGCACCTCCGCCTCCGCCCCAACTGGTGAGGGTTTCTTACGGAGAATTCCGTGTGGACCTCCCAGTTCTCCCCAGCCGGCGTCGTCGTTAATAACACGACGTCTTGGGGGGGCACCTGTGGTGAAAACCACCCCCTCTTTTCAACAGCCCTTTTCAGGGCTACCAAAAAGAGGTAGGCACAACACAAAAATATTTATAAGACGTCGAGTTACAACTCCGTCAAACAAAATATTTCACCAGAGAGAAAATACGAATTTCTCTCTCAAAAGTGAAATATTAACTAAAAACATACAAGGCGACCTCCCTAGACACTTACTGGGCGAGAGAGATGCGACAAGTATCTCGAACCAAGTCGCCTTGAACGAGAAAACTCAAACAGAAAATCAAACGTCCTCTAAAACTAGCAAGGACAATTCAAACAAGCCTACTCGCCAATCAGAAACACTGATTACACGAGAGACAATAGGCGAACCAACCAAGAGGCGGCAAGCAACCACCTCTGGTCCAGCAGCCACCCCGGGGACCCCGTCTGAACAACTAACGCAGAGAAAGCACCCGAGGTCCCCGGCTAAACTCAAGGTCGTCGGCTCCGCGACGGACGCTCGTAAGCACCCCGGAGGACCAGCTCAGCTATCATACTCGCAGATACTGAGAAAACAATGTGCGAGCCAATGAGATTACACAGTCGAATTAATGAAATTAAGCGGACCAATCAGGAGGCGGCAGGGGGCGGCCACCTCCCTATAAATACCCCGCTCGGAGCCTCCGAAATTCATTCTACTCTCCGCTCTCGACGACGACACCTCGAAGTACGAAGATTTCTACACGCTCTACGCTGACGAACCTTCTGCATCCCGAGTTCATCTCAAGAACGGCTTCCTACTGCTTTCTACAAGGCCTACCTTCTCTCCACACAGATCTCGCATTGGCATCTACGAGTCCAGTGATTATTCATCCTGCTCATTGCCCAACGTAGTTCATCTGTCAGGACGCCACCCGGTACATCTATCGATATTCTCTTTAGATCGTACGCCCGAGGGACGTTCCTAGCCGTGTCACCCGGGTTTCGTAGCACTAGGCTCGTCACCGACCGCTGGGGCACGCCGGTAAATTACTCTGCTCATCCGCTCTAATTTACCGTCCAAGGAAGTCTTTTTCAAGACTACAAGGTAGGACCCTGACATACGAGCAAAGGAAAGAAGCTCTGTCAAGCGAGTCCACCTTCCTAAACCCTCTATTTCTATACATAGAGGCATCGAAACGAGCTAATAACTCGGCTATTTCGATGGAACGTCGGCCGTCTTATTTCCTCATGCAAGGGGAGGCAGACGACGGCGAAGCCGGGCCTCTTAGCCCCCGTAGCGCTACCTACACGCTACCCGGCCAATCCGCCGGTCCCAGCGACGGCGCAAGGCTCGATCCTCACGACGAGATCGCCTTCTCACCTAACGTATTCACGAAGGAAACGTTAGATCAAGCCTCGCCTATACAAAAGATCGAGGATACCTTTCAGACCCGCTCTGAAGTCAATCATTATGATTCGACCAAGCTGTCCGAATACCCACGATATTCGACACAAGCCTACCCGGCCGATCCGAGTGTCAAATACACTCCAAATGTACAAAAAACGAAGGATACTTTTCAGTACCTCAACCAAGCTCAACATATTCCTCCTACAGATATAAATCTTAGGCCGGAATATTACAAAACGGCTCAGTACCAAACTGATCGAACCCAGCACCCACTATGCGAGCCCAGTGCTCCACGCGGCTGCGACACGAACTATCTCTCAGTTCATCCCGCCAAGCAAGCTGACCTTGACGGATTCGCTCACATTCCTTACAGGAATAACACGGGGACTAACCCGCATAATCAGAATATAAATGTCCCACTTGGTCTACCGACACCAAGTAAAACATATTTAAATCCACTACAACCGATATTCAATAACTCAGTTAAATCTTACACCACAAAATACCCTCTCAGGTGCAGAGGTATTTGAACGCCATCACCCAAAATTTTGCATTCCTCTTACCTACCAGGTAAGTTTTCCTTAAAATTTAAAATTTGGTTGTCTGACTGGCTTATAGCACTTGCAATTGTGTCTGACTGAGTGAATAATATCTCGGGTGGTCTAGAGGAATAAAATGGCGTTGGAATGTTTCATCCCTCTTATGAGGTAAATATAGGTCAAAATTTTAATTTTAAATTGTTGTCTGGTTTTTAAACGGCACCGGAAATTTTGTCTGGCGAGACAGCTTTCAGTTTGGGATAAAGAATTTGAACGATTCGCGTCAGAATTTCGCATCCTTCTCATCAAGTAAGTTTTTCTTAAAATTTAAAATTTGGTTGTCTGACTGACTTATAGCACTTGAAATTTTGTCTGACTAAGTGAATATCATCTCGGGTGGCCAAGAGGAATAAAATGGCGTTGGAATTTTTCATCCCTCTTATGAGGTAAATTTAGGTCAACATTTTAATTTTAAATTGTTGTCTGGTTTTTAAACGGCACCTAAAATCTTGTCTGACGAGACAGCTTTCAGTGTGGCATAAAGAATTTGAACGATTCACGTCAAAATTTTGCATCCCTACCATCAGGTGTTTTCCTTAAAATTTAAAATTTGGCTGTCTGACTTGCTTATGGCGCTTGAAATTTTGTCTGGCTAAGTAAATATTACTTCAGGTAGACGAAAGGAATGAAACGGCGTCTGAATTTTTCATCCCTCTTATGAGGTAATTTTTGTTCACAATTTCAAATTTAAATTGCCGTCTGATTTTCTAATAGCACCAGCAATTTTGTCTGACCAAGCAAATTCTAGTACTATGTAACGAGGCCCATTGAATCACGTCAAAATTTTGCATCCCTCTTATGAGGTAAAATTGGTTCAAATTTTGAAATTTCAAAAATTTGCCTGGTCTAAACAGCACCTGATAGGTCGCCAGACTCGCGATTTTCTTGTCCACGGGATGCATGCCAACAAATTTAAATGGTCAAACTTTTTCCCTCTTATGAGGTAGGAAAAACCCCCTCGGCTCCCGGACTAATACTTAAGCATTATATGAGAGGTCCATTGACACAAAAATATCAAAATAGCCCTTCAAAGTAGACGCTGGTATCTACCAACCTTCCTTACTTATCTACCTAGGTACCGAAAAAAGAAATAATACAGGTAGGTGCCTACATTAAAAGAAACCTTTCAGTCGTAAGTACATAGTTGTTATTCATGAGCAATGACCGGGAATCATTACCTACATGTTCAGAAATCATCTGCAAGGCCTTCTAACTTTGAAATGAATCATTGAATTGAATTGAATTGATTTTATCACTTTTTTGTAAAATAAGACATTAGATAGGTTGGGATACGCTTATCATCATCTCGGGTGCATGAAAACCGAGCTGGGACCCATTCTCTATTTGTATTTTCAATACAAACATTGAAAAAAGGAGAAAAGAACGGTCAGAGATTGTCAAGAAGCGGGTAGAGTGGGGGGACAAACTGAAATGTGGTGACGTTCTTCGGAACCGTTCCAGTCAGGGAACTGAACCGATGAAAGCTGTGCAGAAAAAACAGTGTCCAGGGGCCAATGGTGGGGGGACAAGCTAGCTACTGAACGTCAAGTTCATTTTTGCGAGTTTGGTTGGTGATTTGTTGTTAATAACGGATATCAGCGCTACTAGCGGATTCTTTAGAAAACAGTTCAAGCTCGGTGCTCTCCCGATCCTCTCCTGACAATCTCTCATCATTCTCATATCTCACAAACTTTGGTTTATCTCCGTTCATTTCGAACGACAATTATCTGTCATTTGCTCATCATAACTTCATCCCTACATTCCACTCTTACTCAGCAAGCGGTAAGTCATATACTTGTAATTTCTTTGCATGAAGTTTCTCACCAATTATGAAACAAATTCATGGGGTCGAGTTCTAAACAAATACCGGGCTGCCTTATTTACCTATCCACTCCTCAGCAAATTCACGATTATCTCTCTTCGAAAATTAAGCTCATTCTAGTTATTTATCAAGGAACAAACTTTAGAAACAACTACTTTGCGCTTGATTTACATAGAGAAAATGTATAATTTTTCTGTGACTAGAGCCGATCATAAGCTTATTCCCGTTATCTCCTTATCTTGACCTTTTTCGTTAATGAGTCACCAATTATTTTGATATGTTCCAAAGTAAATTTCCGAAATTTCATAACTTTTCTAACGTAATTTGTTCGAGCAAATACTTACCCTAAATAAATTTGAATGATGAATTATCTTGAATAGGCTTGCATCGGTTTGTTTACCTTCGTGTTCGTCCTGTTGTGTTGGCTATACTGCGCTGTCTTAACACTGATCCATTTTTTCGTATCATTAGTAATCCCAAACATCATTCCATGGATTTCCGAGCTTCAAAAGGGTGAATATAACGTTATAGTGGAGTCTTCACTGTGTAGAGAAATATTTTCCGATTATAATCCTGCCGGAGAGCCTTCAGACTGTGCTATTAAGAGACTGAGTAGTAGACTTGATCAGTACATATCCAGTAATGATTCTATTACGCAGCAAGTTGAAGTTCTCGTTTTGGGAATTGCAAGCTTGCAAGCGTTCATACAAGCGAATTGGACCGGTCCGGAGTACGTCCCTTTGGATGGATCAGGTCCTTGCGTTAATCCTTTCGTATTGAAGTACCTTCCGGAAGAGATTATACAGAATAAGGATATCAAAGAGTCCGTGAGACTCACCCTAGCTCTTGATGGTGAGGAGATATGTACGTCAATTGAACATCCCGAACTCCTTTTATTGGCACAGGTTTTCTTTCAATGTAAACTGCCTGCCATCAGATCCACGGAATGGTGGTTGATGCGATCTATGTACATTCACCAACAGATACTTGATGAACATTCCCCTACTTTGAAAGATCGGTTAATAGCCTTGAGCCAAAATGTCTCATCGTGCGAGTGGGTTGCGCAAAATAAGTTTTTGAAAGTCTTGTTGCACTTGGAAGTTGCACGTCTCTACTTGCATTATGGTAATGTTTCTGTTTCTGAGCAAGAAATCGAGAGTGCACTGGGACTGCTAAAAATGGAAGTGAATTTGACAGGTGCTATGGGTAGGAGAACACAGTATCAACGTAGAGACGTAGCTCAGCTTATGATTGACGTGAAAGTGGACAGGTGTGGTGGGGAAGCCTCAGTGGAGGTTCCACCTCAGGATTTCCCCAAGGACTTGTTACTCAACGATGACGTCCGACTACCTCAGGTTCAATTCACAAATGCTGGAGATGGTGACTATCCTGATCTTCAGCCTATAGAGCAAGTCGCTCTGATCGCAGTTTTCGTCCAGAAAAAGAAGAGTCAGGCCAAAGATCACATTATGAATGAAGAACTTTTACCTTTCATCAATTGCCTTTTGGCTCATCCCAAAGTTTGGGCTTTGGAAGTTTCGGCACTGCTCTTCCGCTCAAGAATTGATTGTGAGCATAAAAGAACAATTGAACGAGCACTTCTGCAAACTGAAGAATTGATGGCCTTGAATGCAAATACTACAGCTGTTCCCCTACGATTTAGTCTATTCTATTGCAGTTATGCACCACCATCATTCATTGTAGCCTCTGAGTGTGCATCAATTATGGTAGCCATTGGTTCCATGCAATCTGCCTTAGATATCTACCTTAAACTGCAGATGTGGGATGAAGTTATCACTTGTTACAACTATCTCAAATTGCGTCATAGAGCTGCTGAGGTAATACAGGAACAGATGAAGAAGGGAGAAACTGTAAAACTTTGGTGTTCTTTGGGTGATGCTACAGATGATGAAACTTGTTACGAAAGAGCATGGGAACTGTCACAGCGTAAAAGTGCACAAGCACAACGCCATTGGGGAATGTTTCATTTTCATCGAAAGAACTACAGAGAAAGCATCCCACATCTTAAGTTATCCTTGCAAATAAACAGTCTTCAGGTGTCCCTTTGGTTTAGATTAGGATATGCTGCATTGATGGAACACGAATGGAATGAGAGTGCCATAGCATACAGGATGTATACAAACTTGGAACCTGAGAGCTTTGAAGCTTGGAACAATCTTGCTAAAGCATACATCCTATTGGGAGAAAAACATAGAGCCTACATTGCGTTGCAAGAGGCCATAAAATGTAACTACGAGATGTGGCAAGTCTGGGATAACCTTATGGCTGTCAGCAGCGACTGTGGTGATTTTGAAGAAGTGATACGCTGCTACCATCGCATACTCGACCTAAAGGACAAGCACATCGATGAGCAGATCCTTTCAGTTTTGGTTTCTGTCATTGTTAAACGCGTCAAAGACTGTAAGAATCAGCCTTCCTCCGTTCACAGGAAAAAAGCATTGGAGCTATTTGGCAGACTGACTTCCAAAGTCATGGGAAACCCCATAATATGGCAGCTGTACGCTGATTTGACTTCAAGCATTGAAGAGCAAACTCCCATTACCCGCTCCAAAGCTGTGCAGTATTATCAAAAGGCCTATACTGCTGCTATACAAGACAATTCCTGGTTCAAAGAAATTAAATCCATGCACAAAATCCTTAATATCTGTGAATGCTTAGCAGAGGCTCATTTTGCATTTGTCAGAGAATGTCCATCTACCAACGAAGCCATCCATTCCTTGTCGTCAGCCAAACTTTCACTCCAGAACATATTGGCTAAAGTCACACAACATTTATCGGACTTCAGCGTTGAAAGTATTGACGACAAATTCAACAAAGATCTCGCTTCTTTACAAAACACGCTTGAGAGTGTCATAAAAGAGTTGACGAATTTGAAGAATTCAATTTAAAGTTTGCCATTATGATTGTTTTGTGCCAAATATGATTTCCATGTCATTCTCTTTGAACCACGTATTGTAAATAGGTTGTACAATTTGTGAATTTTCCTACTTATCACGCTTTTGTCTGCTGTGCAATTACTGTCAACCTATTCCAGCTGCTGGCTTTTTTCATTTTCTTTCCCCCAATACTTATAGGATTTGTTTTTTTCTTTGTAAATCATTTTTCTTGGCAAGGCCTCTTACGCTCTACATTCTAAAGTAGTCTGTGTACATACAAATTTTATTTATTTTCACATAATATTCACTTATTTAATTTTGTAATAAAATTTTGACGGTCAGAGTTGTTTCATTTATGGGACCTACTTTTATTCCTTATTATTCTAGAGTTATTAACTCTTTCTTATGAAACTGCTAGAGCTTACTAAGAGAGTTTTTTCAACACTAATATATTATTCAAATAATGAATAATAGTAATTACCGAGGTCATTCCCTTAGTATAAGTGTTTCTTTTGGATGGTTTGACAATTCTCGCATCATTGCTGGTCTAATCTTCCAACGTGGTGGGCTTTGGGAGGTGTGGTAGGTTAGACATTCTTTATGATGTCTGGAACTGCAGTTGGAGGATAGTCACTGCAAGATATAAGACATTCTGGTTTTGATGACGAATAAGATTGAACATCAGAAGGTTTATGTACTTACAAGATTATGCTGAACATTTATATTCATTTTCTTTTCAATGTGCAAAAAACGTTAAAAATCCAAAAATGTGTTTGAGAAGCAGAATATAATTTAGATCCAGTTTTTTGCCATAAAACTGCTAATTGAAAATTTCATTGCACTCAAAGTGCTCGAAATTTGAAAACTATTCAGTATAATTATGTACGAAAAATCGCTCATACGATCATTCTTCTTTACTAGTAATTGTTTGATAATGATAAGGATTCTGTGAAATTGCTCGCTCAGTAAATATGAAGAATCTACTGGGAACTTTTGATTGATTTGTGCTTAGATTTTAGGGTCTTTCTTACCGTATCTTCCACTGATCGATCAGCAGGTTTGAAAACGGTGGAGGAGCACCATTGGCCGAGAGAATCTAAATATGTTAGCAATTTTCAGTATTGAAAGTAAATTGTCCTAAAACATAGATTTTTCCAGTAATAATGAAGATTTTGGAAACGTGAGACCCTAGTTTCAAGTACCCTAAAATTTCCACGTTGTTTGCTGCCTTTCCAACGAATATTAAGTTATAAAATAGTTACAGGGAGTGAGCTTGAAAAATATTTCAAGTAGGAGGGGCCCCAAGTTGGCTCAGGGCGCCGCACAGTGGGGCAAGAACGGAAACCCCTATTTCCGAACATGCTGATTTCGATTATCTGGTTGATGATTCTCACAGTATATTAGCTTGAAGAAAAACTTGTCCGAAACCGACCGAATTCGGCTTCTAGAGCTATTTGAAGTGGGAATGCCACAGTTGAAAACCGCTTAATAATGATCTACTTGATCGCTAAAAATGGCATTTGGCCAAAAATAGCAACATTTTTTCATAAAATTGTATTTCTACGCAGAATAATGTATTTTGATCATTATCTAGAACATAATAAATTTGTATCACACAAGTTTACAAATATCGCACGTTTTTGTGCGTAATGTACATTTGTGCATTTTTGAAAAAGAAATTACCTAGGTATATAATAATCCAATTTTCGGTCTAAACATTCAATTCAGAATTTATGAGAAACTTTGTAATTTGCCATTTTTATGGAAATTCGCGCATATGGTCATGCTGCATGACTGGAATTTTATAAAACTTTGTTCTTCTCCTTTCTGATGTACTCGTATTGTTTCTTCCCCATGCAATATGACGATCCGTTTATAATAGATCCTTGTGAGCTTGTGGGAACGGAGCCTTAGAATACCAAGGGCACTGGCATTTGCTAACAATGCCAATGTTTGTCCTTTTGACTAACTTGTTTTGAAGAGGTAATGGCTATTGCATCGACAATCATTAAAATAAGTATTTTTTTAACCATAATTTATCTGCTTGGAACAATGGGTTTTCAAATGACAATATTAATGAAACCGAATGGGATCAAAAACACATAGGACCGTGGTCGATTTGACAAAGTGGTCTCACGATAATTGGCAGTATAAACAAATCATGCACTACACAACATTTCGTGGGAACAGGGCTGAGGCTGGTATGGCATGAGCCATAATGCAAGGGGAATTATGTCTAGAATTGTAGAAAAAGTATGGCACACTCTCACTCCCTTCTAGAAAGAAGCATTGAGCTATTCGATCAATACTAGTAATTCTTGGCTTATAAAAAATACTAAAGGTTACATTAGAAGTCCATCTACAAGAGTTATACCACTAACTATTCACTTCACTCTGACCTATTTATCATGATAATCTACATTTTACTATAACGTTCCAAAAATATTTGATACCTCATCTGAGTTTGAACTCATGTCCTTAATTGCATAGGAGGAATTCTTCTTTTGTGTTACGCTCCAGGAAAATATCTCTCACAGTCGAAGAGGTTTGGTAACCCTGGCCTCTTAGCTCTGGTCGTTAGAGCGTTGCAACTCCGGGAAATTAATAATAATTTCTCGTAGTTGTGACGACGCGAGTTGATCCTGTCGAGTTATCAACTATTTTTAGCCCGTTACAGTGGCGCAGTCGAAATAGGACCCAAAATCATACAAAACAATAATTAATTAAATCCCTCTCGAGCCAAAAGACTGTAAACATCACATTTCCTGTTGTTATGCCTTTCATTTCCTCACTCACTTGAGTCAAAACACACCGTGACAATGACCTCGCTCGACTGCTGACTTGTTCCAGTGAGCATCTGCTGAGCCAGTGGCCTGCAGTTACACTTCGTCATTCGTCCGACCCCAAACCAGCCGAGACGGCTGGTATTTGACTCCGGGGAAATGTTACGCTCCAGGAAAATAACTCTCACAGTCGAAGAGGTTTGGTCACCCTGGCCTCATGGCTCTGATCGTTAGAGTGTCGCAACTTTGGGAAATTAATAATAATTTCTCGTAGTTGTAACGACGCGAGTTCAAACTCCTGTCGAGGTATCAAATATTTTTATTTTTAGCCTGTTACATTCGTAACTGCGCTCCAATCACATGAGCTTTGAGGCCGATTTAATCAAACCTCTTGACTGTGGAAGTTTTTCTTGGATGTAACATTTCCCTGGAGTCAAGACCAGCTGGTTGGGACCGATGAAGTGAAACTGTAGGCCACAAGCTTAGCAAATGCTAGCTGGAAGAAGGCAAGGGTGGGCATTTTCACAGTGTGTGTGTGTGTGTGAGAGAAAGTAAAAAGTGATACATTAGGAATGTGATGTTTACAGTCTTAGCTCGAGTGGGATTATTTAATTGTTTAGTATTATTGCAGGTCATACTGACGTGTACCGAATATGAGAGTCCAAAAACATTTGATACCTCGACAAGGTTCAAACTCGTGTCCTTAATTGGGAGGTACACAGGAGAAATTCTTCTTTAGTAACAGCACTCCAACCAGATGGGCTATGTGGCCGATTTAATAAAACCACTGCAACTGTGGAAGTTTTCCTTGAACGTAACATTACTGAAAGGACTTCTGTAGGATATTTTTTTAAATTATGAGATGTGAGCATCCAGACTTCCAAACTATACACATCATTCTGAACTATTTATCCAACTAATATATATTTTACTAAAAAGACTGGTTTAGGATTTTTTTTAATTGTGAGATGCGAGCATTCAGACCACCAATCTATACCTACACTTCATTCTGGCTTATTGGATGCATGGGTATATCCCCCCCCCCCCCCCTTAACACGCCAGATCGACTTGAATATAAGGTAGGAACACATAAGGGACTTTTTGACCAGCCAAATTTTCGTTTGTTTATACCAAATCCTCAGTTTTACCCTAGAAGACAAATATTCATCATGAAATCAAGGAAAAGAGGAGATTCTGAGGTTTCCAAAACACTAGTAAAATTCATTCTTTGATATGATAATGACAGATTTACATTGATTTGAAAATGGGGACACAGACTCAACACTTCCAAGCTAAAATTTATCATTACATTTTTTTCTGTTTAAAGGACTTGTGTTTGTATTTAACCATTGTAACTTTAAGTAATTTAAACTCATAAGTAGCTTTTGTTATTGGGTTCAACCCACAATAAAACTTGTTACATGGTTACCTTAAGTATCTACTCCATTTTGCTTCTGTGATTAATTGAATATTGTTTACTCATTGTCAACACTTCTTGATTTTGAAGTGACAGAGTCCATCGAAGGATTTAGAATTTAGCTAGCTTCTAGTAGTTTACTTTTCAATTGGAAATTGGCGTGAAAATGAACCCTCACGAGCCTTGGGTGAGGTTGGCACAAGCCAATATCATTTTGGGGCAAAATGACCAGGCTTGTCAAGTCCTAATAACAGCAACTGACCATGAACCTTGGCTCTGGGAAATCTGGAGGGATTTGACTGTGGTCAGTGCCAAATGCAAACACTTTGAGAAAGCAGCTAGAGCCTTCCGGTCAACTCTGAAATTGAACCCACTTTACGAGAATGAAGAAATTTTGAAAAGCATAGTGTCAAGGTAGGTGTCGATGATTTTGCTGATGAGACCACTGTGGAATGAGTCAACTGCACTACTTGCAGCAAGTTTTTACAGGTTTCTCTGGTCGGAGAACATGATGATGCGAGTGTTCCAATTCATTGGACTTCATCATATATTTTGGACTCTGCTGGTTTCCTTGTTCAGTGTTAATTTTTCGCACCTTTATTATCATTTGTGCTACTTGATGAAGGTGGCATTATGCAAACCCATATCAGCCAGAAAACCCTCAAACTCGTATGTTGTACCTAGTTGTGTGCAGGATAAAATTGAAATTGTGACAGTTGAATGAGTGTGAAACTATTGATTTGATTGTCTCCTGTAAAATGCCTCCTATCACAGCCAGATCTGAAGGGTAGCATCCCTAATTTAATAGCAAGCCATTAAGACAATAGCTCTAATAGCTGTTGTAATTAACCATAGCTCTAATAATCTAATTGTCAAACAGTAGGACCATAGCTCTAATAACGTACTTGCCGGATCTGTATTACTGCAGCTGTTGAAATATAAAAATAATATGTGCTTACCTTGGGAAAGAAGATTGCCAACACGATTGGAGAAGAAAGAGCTGTGTCTTTCCTTCAACAGCGGATCAGTGTGGCGATCCAGAAAGGGAATGCAGCTAGCATGAAGGAGAATAATATCCCTCCCAATCATTTGCCACTGAATGCAATTTATTACCTTCTTTAATTTTTATTTGTTTATTTTGTTTTTCTGCTTAATGAATAAAAATATATAAAGAGTTGAAAAAATATGTTATTATAAAGACCACTGAACACTAACTAATAAGAAGAAGGAAATACTTGAATGGAGGCTGATGAGGCATTTAGTGAAAGAACTACTCGTAGTAACTTTGAGAGCTAGAGTGATATGAACCAAATGACTGGGCAGCTGCCTTATTTATATGTTAGCCCCCACTGGGAGCCTCCCTTTCCAGGTCAGGTATTCTCCCCTCTCTACTAGGTGTGGCCCAGTCAGATTCGTATCTTGTTTATTTGGAAGAAACTCTAAGTTTTCAAAAGTCGGGCACAATGTCTTACAAAAAATTACAACACTACTTTATGATTGTACACTCTGATATGTGAGGGTATAGTTAATCATAATACTGATTTCCTTTGATATTCTACTTTTTGTTTCGGAGTTCTAGTTGGTGGAAACCTTGCATTATGATTTCATATGCAGGGATTGAAGCTAGGAAATAGTCGCTTCCACATTGGGGTTTTTGATGGTATTTTTGTACCAAAGGTTTGTGGGGTGAATGTCATGTCAAAATCCTAGCCAACCCTTGTTAGAAGTATCGAGTTCCCAATTTTCATTTCATTTCTATTAATATTTCTGGAAATGTAAGAATCGCGCTATGGAACCTCCCCCAAGAAATTAATTCAAGTCAAAAACCATTGGTTCGGTACCCCTCTGGATACAGTCAGGAAAAACATTTCTCAATAGCCATCCAATTTCGCTCAAACTTGGAAAGTAGTTGGGGATATCATTGTGTATATAATATAATTTTCATTTAATTTTAGTATATATCCCTCCATGTATATACGCGAACGTTAATTTTTTACCTGAAACAAAAGTAGAAAATCAGGCTGCTGGAATTTCTGACGAGGGATGTTTTTCAACCCGCTTGAGTGAGCACCTTATGGAAAATTGCTGAGAGGAAGTGAGAATTTTTCTCTTCCCCTTAATTGTGGTTGGATCAGACGATCCTGTTTCTTAGACCCATTTACATGTTTCTTTTGGTATACCATTATGTTTAATCAATCTATCTATTTATTTTATCAGCTTAACAAACGGTATTTTGGACAAAGAAACTCACAATCGTGTCAGATTAGCAGCCTGCGCTCTTTTACAAGAACTGACTAGAATCTTCCCGCAGAATACTCATTTCTGGAGTTTGCTTGGCCTTGTGATTGCCAGTAACCAGGATGCGACCCTCGATATCAGGATTTGTGCTGTAAAAACCATCAGCAAGTCAATAGAAATAATCGAGTCCCCATTGAACAAATGGTACAAGCACGACTCGAAAGTCAGCTCTACACTTCAAGCGTCTCAGCTTATTGTGGATTGCTTGGTCATTGCTGGGTTTCAACTCCGCACAACCAAAGAAGGAGCTGACTGCTTTAAAATTGCGCTGAACTACATAGACTCCATAACAAGGACACTGGAAGATTATCATTCAGATTTCCTTACCAGGTCTGTGCGCCAGATATTTCTTGGCCACTACAATCTCCTGAAAGAAAAGTCTCTCAGAATTAAAGCTCTTGCTACTTAACGTTTTAATGTGATAATCGTGTATTTATAATTTGGATATATATCAATTATAAATCCTTTCTTCAGCTTCCTTGAGTTGAGCTAACAAAAATTCCCAGATTCAGTGATTTTGGTCTGTTTTAATTTTTCGTGTTGTGGGCAGAAAGTTGTGGAACTCTTTGCCCATGAGAATTATGGCCCTCCATTCCATCAAGTCCTTCAAAAAACATACATTAGCACAAGATATTGCCATATTTCCTAATTATTTTATCATGTGATGTGAATTCTGCCCCATCACTATGATGCCCATGCGAAGCAAACAGGCTTGGTCGACTTAGATGGTTGTGTAGAGAGGGCTTTACATATACCTTTTGTCAATTTACCCCAACTCAATGTTCTATTCATTTAGTTTACTTAGTTACTTCAACAACCTTGTAGTGCCGAGTTTGTGAAAAGCCTTCACAAGATCATTTGCTGAAATTAACATCCATTATCTTAGCACCTCTTAGATTAAAAGGAATTTTAATTACAAAATGGTTCTCCTTGACGCTTTAAAAACAATATTTTTCAACACTGCAATATATATACCCTAGGATGCATTCATTTAAAAATATATTGACTGGTACCTCGAAAAGGTGTATAGATTGACTATAGTGTGAATACGTAGCAGCTCCAGGCATTGAGAAGCAAGTGATCTCCAATTTATATGTTACAGTTAATATGCGAAAACAGTTAATTCTAGTTTTAACTAGTCAATTCATATGGTATCTGATGTTGCGTATCCGTAATGCCTAGTGCTGGGCCTGGTCCATGGTAATATCTGGATGACCTCAGCCTAGCAAAGCGATCTATCTCCTCATTTTCCATAAATCACTAATGACCCATCACCATGCACTTTGTTGTTGAGTTGCATGTCTAATTTGGCCAGTTTGTCTTTGGCCTCTTAGCATCTTTGAGGTTGTAGCCGGGATTCATCAGTGCTTCGATGCAAGGCTGGCTATCTGTGTATGACTACTTGTCTATTTCTCGTGTTTCTTTCTAGTAAGCTGTCTGTGCACCTGATAACGGCATACAGCTCACTCTGGAAGACAGTGGTATGTGCATCCAGAGTGAAGCACTCAGCTATGTCTATTTCAGGCATATATATTAGACTGACAACGAAAAAAACGAAAGTTCGAATTTTTGAGGTGCTCAAAGCTCAGATGATTGCATCAGATGCGAGGAACAACTCCTGAAAATTTCAGTCCGAACCGATAACCCCTTGAGGTCTCCTAAACCGTTTTTTGATAATTTAATTATCGATTTTAGAACACTAGACGCTTAGGACAAAAAGACGGTTAGGACATGAAAGATCCAAGCGCCTGGACACTTTTTATAATCTATTCCTATGTTTTCGGTGTCGCGGAACACGATGCCGCCATTATTGCAAGCGCAGAAGCTGTATTTCTTTTGAAATTCAAGAAATCAGTCCAAATAAGTGATGGAAAAAAGGCGTTTTTTGCCGTTTTTACCTAGTTTTGACTGGGAAAAAAAATTGTTTGCGGGTCTTTTCTGCTTCGGTCCTTGTTTCCTGGCTTGTTCCGAATGTAACAAGACCAATTTCGTCCTATAATATATTATCCTTCTGAAAATATCTGCTCAAGAGCCGAGTTAGCTTATTTTATAGTAACCGTTCTATACTTACCAGTGGCTAAAAAATTAAAATTTCATGTGGCGGAACCCTTTGTCTTCTATTGTCTCGTGGTTTCGGGATTGCTGATCATATTGCTTCTAATATCCTAGCCGTATAACCCGTATTTGACTTGATATTCCCGCGATGAGTGTCTAAAATCGATAAATACAGTGGATTTTTCTGATTCTTTGCCTGATGTTTCTCGAGAATCACCCACTTAACACTTTTTACGGGGAGTAAAGATGGCGTCAGATTTTTCCAATGTCATTACATACCAAGAAGATCAGTACCAATTTTTGTTAAATGGAGTGAACGTCCATAGGAAGACTTTTCCATCGTTTAATAAGAAGGACACTATAGAAAGCTTGGACAAAACGCAAAATTCTGAGTGAAAGTGTTGCTGTATAATAGTTTTATAATTTGATTTAATTCTGAATCTTTCAATCGTTGTCAAATAGATTCAACACTGCATATTATACTTTGTTTATTTTAACACTGGTTTTCTGGAATTCATTTTGTACACCCGTATTTCACTTATTTAAAATATTCTCACTGAACTTTTGATCTATGACCGACGTCAGTGAAAGGCAGTAGTATTCTATACTTAAATTGGTTATGTTTCATTAGAGTGAATTAAGAAACTAATCTGCGCCGGGGGGAAACAAATTTGAGAAATCAATTTCACCTTGGGCAAAAAATCCGACGAAAAATGAGAAAAATCCACTCTATTCACCGATTTTTGACACCTAGCTCTTGATTATTAACCAAAATACGAGCCCTACGCCTCCACTACTAGCACGTAATGTTCAACGAGCCCAAAAACATGAAATAATGGGATAAAAAGGGCTTCAGGGCGTTAAATTTTTATTTCGTAGCTACTGGTAGGTAAGTATAGAACGGTTACTATAAAATAAGCTAACTCGGCTCTTGAGCAGATATTTTCAGAAGGATAATATATTATAGGACGAAATTGGTCTTGTTACATTCGGAACAAGCCAGGAAACAAGGACCGAAGCAGAAAAGACCCGCAAACAATTTTTTTCCCAGTCAAAACTAGGTAAAAACGGCAAAAAATGCCTTTTTTCCATCACTTATTTGGACTGATTTCTTGAATATCAAAAGAAATACAGCTTCTGCGCTTGCAATAATGGCGGCATCGTGTTCCGCGACACCGAAAACATAGGAATAGAGTATAAAAAGTGTCCAGACGCTTGGATCTTTCATGTCCTAACCGTCTTTTTGTCCTAAGCGTCTAGTGTTCTAAAATCGATAATTAAATTATCAAAAAACGGGTTTAAGAGACCTCAAGGGGTTATCGGGTCGGACTGAAATTTTCATGAGTTGTTCCTCGCATCTGATGCAATCATCTGAGCTTTGAGCACCTCAAAAATTCGAACTTTCGTTTTTTTCGTTGTCAGTCTAATATATATTGTAGGAGCTAGGATGAGTAAATGAGAACTCTCCAGTAGTTGGATATGGAATGATATTATATTTCGGGTCCCCTGGCTGAGTACTTATACAGTGTTGCCCGGAGAGTGGGTAGCCCCCTAGCCGGGCAAGGGTTACATGATAAGCTCTACGGGTCTGGTGTGTATACTACACCTCTCCCTCCTGGAATTTGATTTTTTTAAATTAAAAATGTAATTTCATTCCGTGTGTTACAATATTACGAAAGATTCAGTTTGACCCGAGTACAATTTTGTCGGATCCATTTATCTTGAGTTCTGCTTGTTACAATAGTACGAAAGATTTACCTTGACCCGAGTACAATTTCTTCGGATTGCAGCAGGAGTGAATGATGCTGTAGCAGAGTGTTGAATCAGGAAGAGGAGACACACAGACTTGTAGGCAATGAAAAAAGGTTCCAGGGGGCCATCTGAAAAAATAAAAATATTTTAGCTTCTGGGTTGGAAAATTTTAAAATTTCTAGAGGCTCCTGTTCTGGGAGGAGGCCGAAATTTATGGTTTGAAAAAAATTTGGTAGCCCTGAAAAGGGCCGGTGAAAGGGGAGTTGTGGTGTTGTCATAGTGTGAATGTGAAGTTGCCTCGGACCGGTGGTGCTTAAATAGGCAATTCTTGGTCTGTGTAGAGGGAGTAGGGTCGAGAAGACAGTTGGAGTGCGTTGACGTCAGAAGAGGGCGGAGACATGTTTGACTCTGTAGACTGAAACTGAGACAGGGTGGCCTGATGGACCTGAGTATGTTATTGTTTTTCCATCTTTTGAAAGAATGATGTATGATCTGGTGTAGGGTGGAGCTGTGCGAGTTGTGTCCTCTCGAGCAAAGATCCACTTAGTGTTTTTCATTGATGTTGGATAGTAAGTTTTGGCATATTTGCGGTACGAGTCGTGAGATAGCAAGGGAATATCAAGGTGGAGTTATCAAGTCATGAGGCAGCCTTGGTGTAACCCCGTAAAGTCGTTGTAAAGGTGGAATATCATCTTGGCTTGGCCTATTGCGAAGTCCAAAAAGAATGACTGGGAGGTCGAGAGCCCATCGTGATGGTGTAGAGGAGCACATCAAGCTCTCTTTTAAAGATCGGATAAAACGTTCGATTATGCTGTTTGAGGCGGGATGATATGTGTTTGTGTATTTCTTTCCAGTGCCCAATGAGGAACTTGCACCCATCTGAAATTCGTCCTGAAACCTTTTCCACTATAAACTAGACCACTTCCGATTCACAAATATATAATGAAACACAAAAAAAAAAATTGTTGTAATAATTAAATTCGAGTTTAAAAATCGAGAGAAGAGGAAGGCGCTGAGAACGCTCCGTGATTGGCTGACTACTGTGTGACGTCACTATGACCGTCCCAGAAGGGGCTATACTGAGTTCTATCCTGCAATAAACTACACTAACGTAAACATGCGTTTCTTATTACTTTCTATGATGTTGCAACATCTATTCACACAACAGAAGTATCTATGCACATCCCATTACCAAAATGTATAATAGTGAAGAAGATGAAGAAAGAAACTGAGCTGAAGGTAATACAACCGTGATCGAAAGTAAACAGTTTCATCATTATTTTGTTCTTACTTTTTGGTGAAAATGTCGTAAAAATACTGTATCGTTCCCAACTACACGAGTACTACTATCAAAACACCAGAAAAATGGTTTATCCATGTACCTCGTGGCGAAAAAAATTTGAAAGAAATGGTTCGAGCTCATCAGGAGAAAAGACAGTTTGTCCTTCAATAAAGCATCAATGTACACTTGCGAAGACCATTTCAATGTTAGTAGGTACTCCACTTTCAAAATACCTACTTAGCAACAAACTTAAGTAGTCATTCATCTGTGAACAAACTAAATATTTAAGATAACTAGAGAAAATTAAATTTAGTCATCTGGTGTAAGATTCAGGTACGTTTAGAGCCCACAGAATGATTTTATGGTCAAGGGAGCATTTTATTTTTATTAACATCTATATGTTAATAGTAACTTGTACTTATAAATTTCGCCGAAACTATCTCACTAAAAATTTATATTTTTGCTGTTCTAACGATTTTTATGTCGTTAATTGCTGTTCTAACGATTATTTTGGAGTAATTGAGAAGGACGCGCGGGGAAGTTATCAGAAACGGAACCACTAACGTAACAAACGAGTAGATTTTTTATTTTAAAGAGCAGAAATCCTTCACCATCAAGTTTAGTTGGATCGAGTTGATTTTGAATTGATAAAAATCACTTAATAGGTTGTTTCGTTCATTTCTTATTTACGCTGTGTTTATGCCTTTTGCGTCCACATTCAGCAAGACACGTAGTTATTTAGGTACTACCTACTAAGGTACAGAGTTACCTACTTTTTTAGTTATACATTATCTAGGTTCTGGTTTAAATAAGTGTTATAGTTTACTTACTTTGTCATCTTCACTCCTTTTGTTTCAAAAGTCTCCAGTTTAATTGACGAGAGGAACTTACACAGACCGAGAACTGTTAGGGGCGGTAAATTAAAAGTCGTGCCCTTTTCATATCCCTCCTTCAACTTATTTACCTTCTCCATCTCTCGAAGAATATGAAGAAGGTATTCAGAGGTAGGTAGGTAGGTTTTTAGAGGAACAACAAATACCGAAAAGCTATCGAACACAAAGGAACAGAACTGAATTGAATTATTAAATAGGTTATCAGATAAGATTTACATCACGATGACGTAGGACGAGAAAGTGGGCGGAGCTAGCTGCCAAAGGCGTTTTGGCGGGCTCTCAGAAAATTCAAACTTCAAATATTTGTATAAAATCATCGAGGCTTTTTACAAAAACCATTCTTTCACTATTTACCTTAAAAATCCATCTACTTTCAATTTCTGCAATAAAAAAAAAGTGTGCAAGTTCCTCATTGTTCGCATAAAGTTGAAAAAATGATGAAGTGAATTGAGTTCCCTGGTCCCTGGGGTGATCATTCCCCTCTCCATATTAGCCTTGATCTCCGTGTTCAAGTGATGGAACAAGCATCCTCAAAGTCCCAGTGCACATTTAGCCCCAAGGCGATGGATGACTTCGCTTCCAGTTTGCAGAATACTAATTGGGACTCTGTTTACAGATGCGGAAACGTTGATGAGAAATATAGCAGTTTTGGTCTATTTTTTACAGATTGTTCGACCACTCCTTCCCCGTCAGAAAAACGCACTCGCGCCCTAAAGCGGACCCATTGAAGAAGTTCATCAACAGTGACTCCAGGGTTGCAATATCTCGTGAAGTAATCCGAAAAGCCTTCAATAACATAAAGACTGAGGAACCTGAAACGAAAAGAGCATACCGCAGACTCCTGAAGAAACATTCTAGTCTGTTGAAGCTTACCACTCGTATTTTCAACGACTCCAGAGTTTCAAATTCCACGAATCGGAGCAGGACAATCTGGAATATAGTCAAGGACAAAGGCAAGGTCTCTCAACCTTCTCTCAAAATCACACTGGCTGATGATACGCAGATTGATGACCCTGCTAGACTTGCCGAACTTTTTTCAAACCATTTTGGGAGGTTCAGCAGTACCCCCTCAACAACACCCTCCAACTGCGATGCTGCAACTAAGCTCATCTCTTCCACACCTTGCAACAGTTTCTTCCTTACTCCAGTTTCAATTCAGGAAATTCTTGATGTGAGCGCTAGGTTGAGAAACACAGTGGGAAGTCCGGATGGGGTTCCAGCTAAAGTTCTCAAGCATGTAATTGAACTGATAGCCCCCACACTATGTGACATATTTAATTGCTCATTTTTAACAGGCTCCTACCCAGTGGCCCTTAAGGAAAGCTTAATCGTGCCCATTCCAAAGAAGGGCGACCTTTCCAACATCAACAACTTCAGACCCATTAGTTTGATCAGCTTCATTGCAAAAATACTGGAAAGCCTGATGTTATCTCGCCTCCAGAGCTATTTGAAGTCACTCAATTTTTTCAATGATTCGCAGCATGGTTTTCGCCATAACCGCTCCATTGAAACAGCCTTAACAGAACTAATAAATTTTACCTGCACCTCAATTGACAAAGGTTTTCACGTAGCGGGATGCATGGCTGACCTGGCCAAGGCCTTTGATGTAGCTCCACATGACATCTTGCTGGGAAAAATGGAGAAGTTGGGGATCCGAGGAATTCCACTCGCATGGTTTACGTCTTACCTGGCTTCTAGACCCTGGAAAGTTAGGATTGATGGCCCATCCGGGCCACATTTCTCGTCACCCAAAAATCTGGTTAAATCAGTTCCGTAAGGAACCCTGCTTGCTCCAACTCTCTTCTTGATAATTATCAATGACTTACCAGACATTCTCAAAGACAATAACACATGTGTAGTAAATTTTGCTGACGACACAAATTTCTTAGTGACGGCCAACAGCAGTGAGCAATGTATAGACCTTGTCCAACTAAAATTTGACACCCTTAAGCATTGGATCACTACAAATAATTTGTTGCTCAATGAGGACAAAACCAACTGGCTTATGTTCAAAGCTCAGGGTCCCACATACCATCCTTCTATTACCTTAGGAGCTGCCGAGGTTGAGCTAGTTAACTCAACTAAATTTCTAGGTGTCGTCATTGACTCTAACCTAAACTTCCACGAACACCTGGCTGCCCTTAGATCCAAACTAAGTTCAGTGTGCTTTGTCCTCCGCAAACTACGTTCCGTGACATCTAAGGACGTAGTGCTGGTGGCCTATCATGGTCTGTTCCTCGCTAGAGCGAAATTTGGCATCCTCTCGTGGGCCAATCCTCACAATATGGCGGCAGTTTTCACTCTCCAGAAGAGAGCAGTCCGTATACTGCTGGGATTGCCTCCTAAACTCTTCTTGTAGAGGTCAGTTTAAGTCTGCTGGGCTACTAACGCTGCCCTCAATTGCCGTTCTGGAAGCTCTGCTCTATTACAAAAAACATCGATCTGATTTCCAACTAGTCCAGTTCAACCACACCCATGAAACAAGATATGGAAAGTCCCTCCTGCGAGTGCCATCACACAACCTTCAATTTTTCAAGAAGAGCACTGAATACTTTGTGATCACCACCGTTAACCACTTCATTCTGCATGTTCAGCATATTACCTCGATTTCCTTGGACTCTCCCACCTCCTGCTTTCGCAATGCGATGAGGAAGTTCTTGATGGAGAAGGAGCTATATGAAGTTCGCCACTTTTTTGACATTAGGCACATTTGACATTGATTGTTAACTTTTACTTTGTTTTTCACTTGTTCCTGGCTTTGTTATTATTTTTATAGTGATATAGACTTTATTTTTTTGACTTGTTGCTCTATCATGTCCTCCATGATGTACTTTGGCAATAAACGGATATTATTATTATTATTATTAAACCACCGTGAGGAATTTCGGAGGGCCAAAACGAGTGATCAATGTATTGTAGAAGGCTTGAGTGATCGATTTAGTCGAAATTTCTCGAAGTGGTATAACCTCTGGCCAGCCTTGGTTGCCCTATCTATCATCGTGAGGCAGTATTGGAAGCCATTTGAAGTGGGTAGGGCCTCCACAATGTCAAGATGAACATGTTCGAGGGGTTGAGCGTCTGGAAAGCTGCCTAGTGGTGCTCTGATGTGTCTAGTAGTCTTGGCACGATTACATGATGGGCAGGACCGTGTCATGGTTTATATGGATCTGCTTCTGATTAAGGATGTAGTAGCCTTGATGCCAGAGTGAGAGAGCCTGTAAATATGGTTGAATATGAGCGTACGGAGCAGTGATGGTATGTAGGGCCTAGGTTTTCCAGTGGAGTGTTCACAGTAGAGAGGTTCTCCGTCTATAATGAACTCTAGCAGATCCATTTTTGTGAAATCTGGGTCAAGGAGTTGTTGTTCCTTGAGTTTTTGAGGAGTGAAAGGTGGAGGGCTGTCAATGGAGAAAGTTAGTCAGCGGGAACATTGTCAGGACCAGGCTTGTGTCTAATATCAGACGTGATTTAAAAAATGAATCTTAAATGTCTGAGACGTGTTGATGGTATTGCATTGGAGAGTGAGGTGAGAGACGTAGTGAGAGGCTTGTGATCCGTAAGAATGATGAGAGCCTTTAATCTGCTGTCTGAAGTGGATGATTCCAAGATATACAGCTAATAGCTCCTTGTCAAAGGCAGAATAATTTTTCTGAGCATTGAGACTCTTTGAAAAACATCCGAGAGGCCGGAGTGTGCCATCTCTATAATGGAGAGCTGCGCCCACTGCGATGTCTGAGGCGTCTGTGTGAAGTTCTAAAGGTTTTGAGGGGTCTGGATGAGCAAAGGAAAACGGCTGTAGGGAGCAGTACCTATCTTAGCTTGAGTGGTGGTGCCTGTCCTGAGAGGTCCATGAAATGGGGCGTGTGTCTTTTATGTGGGCACCTGATAGCCCAGTCAAATTAGAGAAAACAGGAGAAAAATTCATAGTAATGAAATTTCTTCACCAAGCTCTTCCTTCACACGTAGTAAATCATATCTCAAAAGTCCCCTTGGTATGGGGGGTGAGCTCGACGAGGGGGGGGGGGGGGGGTTCTCCTTTTTTTCGACTTTTTTCGGTTTTTTGCCTATAACTCGAAAAGTAAGCGTTCTAGCGACTTGTTTACTATTACCAGAATTAAAGTGCATAAAATTTCTTACAATTTGCACTTCTGACTTTATTCTCTACGATTAGGCGTTCCGCCGCTAGAGCGCTTTGAAAAGTAGGTATAATTTCAAAAAATCAGCAAAAAGGCCTTTATGCTCTTTTTACGCAGAAATCATTCGTATGAAGCTTCTGGGTGACTTAGAATACATCATGACTTATTCTCCGAACGTCAGTGATGCTCGGACAGTGGCTTGAGCAGGTTTCATGTATGTCTTTTTTTTCTGTTCTTCGCTTACATCCTGGAAACTGTGATAACCATAACATATTTTCAGCACCCTTACCAACTCACTGTGAATTATCGGTGAATATATATGTATATATATAGCTCTAAAAAATAAAATAAAAAAAGGAACTAAAGAAAATGAGCTGTGTTTCACCAAAAAATGTTTAATGTGCTGGTACAGTATAACCCATGTTAAAGTAATATTCACAAAAGGAGTGGGAGGGGGAAGGGTTCATCAATCTTCACAGGTGTCTGCTCTTCATCCATTGAGAATCACCATCCACACACAGTCAAACTGAAAATTCAAAATCCGATTACAGTGAGGTGCATATAATCTTATATTGATAGTAGTAGTAAAGTAGACAACCATTCCAGGTTGGGGCTTTTCGTCCGACTGCCTAGGGCGTCGTGGACGTCATCAGCTGTCCTCCAAATGGAGGATCAGATTCGTTCTGATGATTTCGCTTAAAGCTACTCATAGCCTCGCCCCCTTGAGTGGAAAGGGGTTCGCCGTACAGAAGCGCAAAAATTACTTAGACCCTTTACCTGGGGGGTCACCCATCCAAGTACTCACCACGCTCGACGTTGCTTAACTTCGCTAATCGCATGAGAAACGGTTCATTGCAACGCCTAACCCGTACGGCTCTTATATTGATAAATAGATGCCAGTGAATAGAGGCTTGAGTAGGGAAGACGGTGGCTTCCTCAAACCAATCCCAACTTTGGATCCACCAGCAACACCCGAAATTCTGCAGAATATATTTTGCAGCTGCACCAAAAGCTGCGGTAGTGGTCGATGTGGATGCCACAGTGCTGGCATCCACTGCTCAACACTCTGCTCCAACTGTTCAGGTTCCTGCACAAACAACCCACCACTTGCTGACGACGGTTTATCTACAGAAGATGTCCGCGCCCGAGGCAGTCGGACAAAAAGCCCCACCTGGAATGTTTGTCTACTTTACTACTACTATCAATATAAGATTATATGCACCTCACTGTAATCCGATTTTTAATTTTCAGTTTGACTGTGGATGGTCATTCTCAATGGATGAAGAGCAGACACCTGTGAAGATTGATGACCCCTTCGCCCTCCCACTCCTTTTGTGAATATTACTTCAACATGGGTTATACTGTACCTGCACATTAAACATTTTTTGGTGAAACACAGCTCATTTTCTTTAGTTCCTTTTTTTATTTTATTTTTTAGAGCTATATATATACATATATATTCACCGATAATTCACAGTGAGTTGGTAAGGGTGCTGAAAATATGTTATGGTTATCACAGTTTCCAGGATGTAAGCGAAGAACAGAAAAAAAAGACATACATGAAACCTGCTCAAGCCACTGTCCGAGCATCACTGACGTTCGGAGAATAAGTCATGATGTATTCCAAGTCACCCAGAAGCTTCATACGAATGATTTCTGCGTAAAAAGAGCATAAAGGCCTTTTTGCTGATTTTTTGAAATTATACCTACTTTTCAACGCGCTCTAGCGGCGGAACGCCTAATTGTAGAGAATAAAGTCAGAAGTGCAAATTGTAGGAAATTTTATGCACTTCAATTCTGGTAATAGTAAACAAGTCGCTAGAACGCTTACTTTTCGAGTTAAAGGCAAAAAACCGAAAAAAAAGGAGAAAAACACCCTCCCCCTCGTCGAGCTCACCCCCCATACTTGGGGACTTTTGAGATATGATTTACTACGTGTAAAAGAAGAGCCTGGTGAAGAAATTTCTCTACTATGAATTATTTCCCCTATTTGCCTCTTTTTGGTCTAATTTGACTGGGCTATGAAGGGATGAGACGTTGAAGGGGAAGGAGTGTATGAGCGGCGTGAGGTATTGCTCGTCTGTAGAAATTTATGAGTCAAGGAAAGTACGAAGGTCCTGGACTGTTTGCGGTGTTGGAAATTTTTCGATGAGCTCAACTTTTTGTAAGAGAGGAGAGATGCCGTTCGAGGAGACAGTGTGTTATGATACTTTCACGTTCTATGTACAAACTCTAAGCTAGTACACTAAGTTAACTTAACTCATTCTCTTTATTTATTGTGGTTCAAATAGACATTTTTTTCTGGACTGTCTAGTAATGTTACAAAACCAATTTTGGGCTGTTCCATAGAACAAGACACGTTATTGATGTTTTGAGACACGTTGTTTGTTTTGTCATCCATGATCAGCAATATCATAATCACTTGAAATTATTAAAATAATCATTACTAGATGGAAGAGGAGAGAATTTAGCGGACAAAGCTGATCATGAAAGAGCCCATAATTTCAATCGCCTCTTAATGACCCAGAGAGTCTCCCTGTCGAATTTCAACTTCCTAGGGTTAAGAGGATAGCATTTAGCTCACTCAGCTGATTTGAAAACCGGCCATAATTTCAATCGTCTGTTACCGTCCCTAAGGGCCACTCTATCAAATTTCAACTTCGTAGGGTGAACAGGAGGGAATTTAGTCACTCAGGTTACCGAAATCGCGCAAAGCCTCGAACTGCGTGTTGGCAACAACAATAACATTTCGGGAGCCAAATAAATCGGGTTTCCGGGCAAAATCCTCTCAAACTTAACCAATTAAGTCATATGATATCTCGAATGAAAGCATGATTCACTGAGTGTTCTTATACCAAAGCGAACAATGTATCTCAATTAGAACCTGATGTATCAAAGGACAAAGCTATAATAGATAGATGAAGCTGATTTTCAATACTTGATGACGAATCTATGCATAAATGCATGAACTGGACGGATAGAACGGCCGTATTAACTGCCATTAGATTTCGTAATTTTTTTAAGTATATGAGACTAGAAGCATTGATCACTGACGCATGAATATTGTTTTTGTTAAATTGAATAGCCTGACTAATTTTTTTTTTTTTTTTTCAGTTATCAAGATGGCCGACACCACCGAAAGAGAGAAACGTAAGACTCCCGAGTCCCTGCAAAGGTTGCTTACTGTAGACAAAGTGTTGACCAAAACATTCTGTGATTTGACGGAAAAATTCCTTCCTTACACCAAGTACAGGAAGCACTACAAATTTCTAGAGGTTGGTTTGCCAAGAACTATTAGTTCTGTATTATTCAAAACAAAATTGTATTCTTCAAACAAATAACTTTACTCATAGTATGCTAGAGAAAACACATCTCTTGTCCTCTGACAAAAGGACGTATTCCTTGTAGTCCATCGTTCAAAAGTGGAAGTCTATTGATTTCGATGCTGCTCAATTTTGATGATATATTTCCAAAGCTTATTTCACAATATTTATTAAGCATGGCCAAACTCGTAGGTATATCCTTTTGCCTAGGCACGGACTATCTAGTGTCTATACACTTACCAAAGTATATGGATCGATTCTACAACTAATTTTCAACAAAAAGTGCCTCCTAGACTTTTTTTTAGAGGCTTCGTATCCGAGTAATTTCACTTTTAAGAATTTTTGAGCAGCTCCAATAGCTGAAAAATGAGGTCAAAGTCATAATTTTGAGAAGTTGCCAAATTTTCACTGTTTTGAATCCGCTAATTGACTTTATTACAGTAGTACTTTTGAATCCCCATCTTCAGGAAAACTACCTTAGAATTTCAGCTTTCCAACGGTATAATGTATTTGTATTTCACTTCGCTAATTAGAGGAGAAAAGTATGAAACAACATTTTTTATTATTAAAACTACTTCTGTAGTGGTAAAAAAGGCACTTGAAGGTATTTTGAAGTATTGGTTTAGTGTATATTGAGATAGGAACTAAAATTACCCGTAATAAATAGCATGTTGTTTGTCATTAAAAACTTGGAAATTAGCGTCTTTGTTGAGAACATTAAATATTGAAAAATACGTCTATGAAGTTGAAGAATGACAAAAAAGCACATGCACATAAAAGAGTAAATTTTCACTACATTGTCTCTGTAGTGGATTTATATACATTTGGCTAGGAGTCGGAATACCTAGCGGAATATTGCGAGCCGGGTTATTGAGATGGTTATGCGGGCTTGACCCTTGAAAGTGTTCGGGCGAGAGGTACGAGAAAGTACCGTTGTTTTCTCGAGTATCGTTATATTTCGCTTGGTAGGAAATATATGAATCTTGTAATGAATCTGTGACAGGTCGAACTTCGCTGCGTGAGTCTAAATGTGACTCTCTCGCTGGTTAATATTGGTAATCTGGCTCTAACCGAGAGTTCTCGTTATAATATGAGGTAGTTTTTTTGGGGTACTGAAAAGTACCTTTATTTCGGTGCAGGTCATGCACTTGTTGAGTCTGATAAGCACTCACGTCAGTAGCGTACCCGATGGGTAGCTGTGGAGGAATTTCTGTTTTAGCAGTGAAATCTCCGTAGTTTCCCCTTGGAGGGGTCTGAATATGATCGACAGTGTATTTGACATCTGCGAAAGATGTATGTGAATGTGTCATATCCAAAGCTCGATCTCGCCGTGTCTCAGGGAGATGAGAAGGGCTAGCGTCTCGCACGGAGGCGGCCTTCGCTGCGCCCAATAACTCGTCGGCGCTAGGCCTTGAGCTTCCGTAGGCCATGGCACGTGCCGGCCGAGGAATGCGATTAGGAGTCGCGTGCGCGCTGATCAGCTATAAAAGAACGAGGCTTGGCAGGGACTCGCTTCCAGCAGGTGCTAGAGGGTCCTCCGCTTGTTCTGATAAGAACAGTTATAACGGGGACTCGCTTCCAATAATTAATTGTCAGAGGGTCCTCCAGGCTGAAAAGCCTTTTCAGTTGATCAAACCGAATGCGGTTTTGCTTGATGATCAACTGGCTAGCCCCTGCGGTCGGCTGACGAAATATTTCGAAAGCCCGGGCGACTAGACTCCACCTGCCCCAGCGGACGTTCAGTGAATTAATTCTCTGAACCGGGTGACAAGTTTTATTGAAGATCGATGGTAGTGAGTAATACAGGATGTATTAGGCTCGGGCTACCAGAAGTCTTGATGAAGAAGGTTGAGTATCTCGTCTCTGGATCGTGTAGAAAGCTTCGTCGTAGAGAGAAGGATCGTCAGATCAGAAGGTTGAGAATGGTATATCGGACGGCCCATCAAATGCTATATTTATATCTGTCCGGAAGTCGGATTCTGCATTTGATTGGCTGGATCAGTTGACCTCTAGCGCTCGCGTGGGCGGAAGTAGAAATCGCTTCCGATTTGATTGATTGCGCCCGGCAGGCGGAAGTCGAAACTTCCTCTTCCGCCTTTCCTCCGTAGAGCACGTCTGGCCTTGTTTGCCCTTGATCGGATTGAAAGTCATTTGATTCAAGGCAATTTTTGTGTGCAAGTTTTGCTGGCTCGTCAAGTCTTTCTCTTGCAGTGAGCTTTTAGCTTGACGAGTTTTGTCTTTCGACGAGTTAATATTTTTTGTGATTATGTATTTCTCATAATCTTTTCGGCGATTTCTATTGTTTCGTTTAGTCGTAGCCTAACGTCTTCCTTGTATAGTTCTACAGGGTGAACTTCTTTTTGGTGGCCCTGAAAAGGGCCGGTTAAGGGTGCTGCGAAACTGATAAGCAACCTATGAAACGCTGCAAATTATTACACAAAGGTTTATTATTTCTGTATTAGATATTCCTTATACGTAGATCAATGGTCTATCATTATTAAACCCTCTATAGAGTACACTTATAAACTCGAGAAATTGTGCCTCTCAAATGGGTTTTAGAGCTCCAGTACTCCTAAATTTTACGTTTTTCCGTAAATATTAATAAACAAAACCCTCAATGACAAATTCATTTTCCCACCATGTAGAAGGGTTGCATGGACTGTGTATTGGTTTGTACCTGTGTTTGTTTTATTGCACATAAAACCTTCTATTACAAGAAATTAATGTAGTTCAGTAGGTCAATTAGGGAATAAATTAGCCTCAAAAACCCTCAGCTGATAAGTGGTCATCCGTACCTCGTAATATTGTTTTCAAGGTATTTCAAAGGTGCTCTATTTCAAATTTCGCCACCGTGCGTAGGTCGATTAGGATAGAAATTAGCTTCTGAGGTCCCTCAGCTGGTTAGCTCGACTCCATACCTTATGGTGGGATATTCCAGTGATTTTTTAAACTTTTTTCTCTAAAGTACTCGTACTTCTCTTATGATTAATGGAAATGGGGTCCATTTGCCCGAAAATGCTCCATAAAAAATTAGAGAGACAAAATTAAAAAAGGAGGTTCAAAAAAAGGCGGGCTGTTTATGGATTTGATTCGTTCAAAATCATCTTTATTTGGTAGAATTATTTATATTATTCGCAATCCCTTTTTCCTACACAATTCTTGGGTTTCAGTACTCGTGCCATGCGCTCCCTTGGTTTTTTGCGAGCCTTGGTGCATTGTGGCTTTTGTGGAGTGAAGACTTATTCCAGACCCAAGTTAACCTCCTATTTGGTGAGTACAACATTACCTTATCTGTTCATCTCGATCAGTTTATGAAATCACACTAATTTGGTTTGATTTTTCGTATAAAGGTTATCACTCACTTATTCTGGGTCTTCACCATTTCTGTTTTAACGTAATAGGGAGAATGTCAAATCGCATTTCAGAAAAAACAGCAAGTTTTGCCGTTTGTTTGGCATTCTTTATTTAAGTCAAAAGCCGGTGTGCTGTGTGTAACGGCCCAAAAATATTTGATACCTCAACAGGAGTTCGAACTCGCGTCGTCACAACTACGAGAAATTACTATTAATTTCCCGGAGTTGCTACGCTCTAACGACCAGAGCTAAGAGGCCAGGGTGACCAAACCTCTTCGACTGTGAGAGTTATTTTCCTGGAGCGTAACATTTCCCCGGAGTCAAATACCAGCCGTCTCGGCTGGTTTGGGGTCGGACGAATGACCAAGTGAAACTGCAGGCCGCTGGCTCAGCAGATGCTCGCTGGAACAAGTCAGCAGTCAAGCAAGGTCATTGTCACGGTGTGTTTTGACTCAAGTGAGTGAGGAAATGAAAGGCATAACAACAGGAAATGTTATGTTTACAGTCTTTTGGCTCGAGAGGGATTTAATTAATTATTGTTTCGTATGATTTCGGGTCCTACCGACTGCGCCACTGTAACGGCCCAAAAATATTTGATACCTCAACAGGAGTTCGAACTCGCGTCGTCACAACTACGAGAAATTATTATTAATTTCCCGGAGTTGCAACGCTCTAACGACCAGAGCTAAGAGGCCAGGGTGACCAAACCTCTTCGACTGTGAGAGTTATTTTCCTGGAGCGTAACATGTGTATTGCTCTATTCACTGATGGGGACCCATAGATAAGAAGCAAAATATTGGAGCCACGTGAAATTTACCAGGTAAATTTGGGTCTTTCGAAGGACTCTTCTTGCCCCTGATCTTGGTATAAGTTTTCTGTGCCTAATTTCCCATCCATTAATCAGTAGATACCAGGGCGTTGCCACTCCATCGTTTTGAGGGTGAAAGAGTTTGAGCTTGATGTCAGTGCGGTGGTGAGCTTTCGAACTACTTTAGCTTCATTCTCAGTGTGCGCGCAGTTGAGTTTTGTCGTTCGCAGGGCCAGAACGCCCAGTTCCGGAACACCAAGAATGCTGAGTTCGGCATTCACAGTGTTTTGTGAACCCAGTTCCGAACGGTTCTGACTGTCCGGGATTTTTTCGGAACTGCCAGAACTCGAACGCAAGGACTTAGTTAACGCATGTGCATTTCACAATTTTTCAGAGCTTGTGGAGTAAACAATACGCTCTCTTTTCCTTTGATTACCGTGTGCTCCCTGTAATTTTCTCTGTGAAATTTTGCTTTGTTCTGTTGTTTGCTGTTCATTTGTTTCTTCATTGAAATTTCAACTAGTAGCTCGTTAAGTATGGAAAGCGTTTGTTCTGACGATGGTGGTTAAGTTTCATGATTTGTAGACAATGAGGACGAGATTGAAGTTGTAGTTGGATCTCGTCTACATCCACGAAACTAAAAAAATTTTTGACGAAATTGTGCCAAGATTCGACGACGAAGAGTTTTTTACCATTTTAGAATAAGCCGTGGGCTCGCGGAGGAGTTAGCCCACCGTTATCAGGCCAGAACCCTCTACCATTATTTACATCGAAACGCCTTTAAAACCTTCACAATCGGCACTCTGTCATCTTCAGTATAAACAAAGGCTTGGTTTCAGTCGGACCTAGGTGAATTGATCTTCTACGTGCTCCCGAACAAGGCCGGTCTCCAGACGGTTCTCTGACGATCATAAGTAGCAGTGATGAGAGAGAATGGCTCATTCTTGTTTTGTAAAAAACTAATAAACTATATGTACATGTTTTGATAAGACATTTTGTGAAATTTCCCTGTGCATCACCTCTGCTCAGACAGTGTGTATAGGACGTGGGCGCACAGCATTGGAAAACGAGGATACTAACCTGCAACACACAAATTCTTGTCTTGCTTCCGACACTCTTTCTAATGTACAAAAAATGCAAATTTTTGGGGAAAAAACACGTATTTACTCAAATGTTATTAGCTATACAGCCACATAAAAAGTTTGGGATGTCATTACCATGAGATTGGTTGCGCCCGGGGACGCACCAAAGTTTTGGAGGAGGCAGCCAAAGTGTTAAGGGAAGTATTTTCATTCAGTTGCCGTTTTTAAACTGCAAACACGTTGACCGTTACTACACCATCAATTTATCTACCGTAATTTTCATTGCTACTGCAACCCTGCCACACCCCCCCCCCCCAAGCCCATGGATCTTCAACAATGGTTAATTGTGTTCTTGTTGTTTACCTCCTGTCTCATTCAGAAACATCCTACGTCTAGTTTCCTCGAGAATCTTCAGGTATTTTTGTGATGAAGAATGAATGAGCAAAGTTCTCATACATTTTTTGGTGTTGGAATATAATGAATTACATAGAAATCAGCGACTATAATACATGAGTTTACATTTCACGTACCTACCTACGTAATTAGTTGAACGAAAAAAATTGACCAGATAAAAAAATATTCGACTTTTAGCATGGGACATGCTTTAACCATCACCTAACTGGCCAACATTTTCACGTTTTTGTGTCACGAAAAACTGCCTCACAAATTTTCTTGAGTTTCACGTACAACCAAGCCGTTGGAAAGCTCTCATTTTACTGAAGTTTAGTAACTTAACATTGTACCATTGTACTTCAACGGAAGCTGAGTTATGCGCATTATAGTATAGTCCATTGATAGGAAAATGCGACCCCGAATTTGCGGGAAGAAAGCATGTTCCATGTTTTAGCATTCTATTATTGATACAATAAGAATGAAACACTCGAATGACTACTAGATTATTACAAACATTCAGATATGAGACATTCGATTTTTTAAATCATTCGATTTGCCCATCACAAGTGAGACATGGGTGAGGGAGCTGATGAAGTGTATTTCAATAGTCCACTATTGACCTGCCCCTTAATCATTTGAAAGGCTGCAAACCCAAGCAAAGCAGCCAGGCAAATGATTAAGGCACAGGTCAATAGTGGACTATTGAAATACACTTCATCAGCTCCCTCACCGGGACTGAGTGCGACTGGTTTCAGCGACTTCTTTGCCTCAAGCGTGAACGACCTTCTCGAGTCCAGTGGCGCTTTCACTGGGCCTCTGTCTGCACTGTCCACCGCCGAGGTGGATCGAAACTATTCA
This sequence comes from Adelphocoris suturalis, assembly GCA_030762985.1. Lineage (NCBI taxonomy): Eukaryota > Metazoa > Arthropoda > Insecta > Hemiptera > Miridae > Adelphocoris > Adelphocoris suturalis. The sequence goes on from CM061043.1 coordinate 13,462,832, forward strand.
AGCGCTTTCGCCTTTTTACACCAGACTGAACGACTGGATGCCATTTTCACTCTGAAAGAGGTGTCAATTGAGACTTTATATGGAGCCATGATGGGGCTGAAGAACTCAAGTGCATCCGATGTGTATGGTTTCAACTCTGCAACTCATAAAGTCGGGTCGCTCCCTTTGTCGCTGAGCCAGTAGCCTATCTGGTGAACAAGTGCTTATCGTCCGGGTATTTGCCTCCGTTTTTGAAGAGCAGTGTTGTGAGTCCTATCCACAAAAAGGGCAGCAAGGACAACTATAACCACTTCCGACCCGTCTCGATAATTCCCTATTTTTTGAAGGTGCTTGAGTCAGTACTGTACATTGAGCTCCAAGAGTACTTTGAAAGGAATCTGATACTTGGAGATGCACAGTTTGGATTCCGGTAAAAACGTAATACTGTGCAAGCCGTTACAGAGCTGGTGATTGGTTGCCTGAGCGGTCTTGACAGGGGGGAGGTCGTCGGGGCTTTGCTCTTCGATATGTCAAAGGCTTTTGACATTGTAAATCCAGCTCTTCTTCTGTTAAAATTGAGGCAATATGGTTTGGATGATGGTGCTGTGTCGTTCTTTGAACAGTACTTAGTGGGTTGGCAGCAGTGAGTCCAGTATGATGGGGAATTCTCGGGGTTCCGCTCACTCACGACTGGCGTGCGACAGGGGTCAATTCTTGGTCATCTGTTGTTCATTGTCTTCACCAATGACATGCCGGGGGCCGTCATGGAATCGGTAGCCGCTGTATCTCAGGATGAAGTGGAGATGTTTCATGTACGTAGACGATGTAACTGCCTTGGTTACATCTTCATCGTCCAGAGGTTTCCGGCAGACAGTGGACCGGGGTTAGGTCATTGATCTTGGGAATGGTGCTATGGGAATTACCTGGTTTTAAATGAGGACAAGACCCAGATGTTGAACTTTTGGGGCGAGGGGCAGTGACGAGGCTGCAGTCACCCTGCTCGGACTTCGAGTAGACGAGCGCAGGCAATTACGTGGCGAGCCCATACTCGAGCTGTGGCCAAGAGTTTTGGGGAAGTTGTTGTTCCTCTTCAGAAGACTTTCCTCAGTAATATCCACCAAAGTTCTTTTAACCATGTATTTTGGTTTGTTCGAATCTCGTCTGAGGTATGGAGTTCTCTTATGGGGCAACTCCAGTGGAGCACAGGCCACCTCCTCGTCAGCAGAGGGCGGCTATAGGAATTATAAAAGGGGTGCCTTCTGATGCCCATCGCAAGCCGCTCGTTGTTGAGCTTGGGCTACTGACATTGCCGGCCTTGTTCATTGTGGCCAGCTTGGAGAGGATCAAGGCTCGCGAGGATGGTTTGCCTCGTCTTGGAGACAATCATGAGCACTTCACGAGGAACCGTAACCAGCTCGCCGTTCAGCGCGATCGTCTGGCCTTGGTTCAGCGGTGGAATCCTAACTATGTGGGAATCGGATTGTTTGTCTTCCGGAGCACCTCAGGTCCCTTCACCTTCGACAGTTTAGTAGGAGGATCAGGGAAATCCTCGTGTCTGCTGTGCCATACTCGGTGGGCGAATTCAGTGTAGATGTTGGGTGATGCTTATTTTTCTGTGTTGTTGTGGTTTTTAGAGTCAGCTGTATGTTCTGTTTGTGCTTCCTGTTGGCGGTGTGCCGTCCCTGTTATTTTTGAATTTGTTATTTATGATTAGGTTAAGTCTTTTATCTTTTACATTATTTACATTTGACGTATGTTGTTATACATTTTACGTATGTTGTTATACATTTATATATGTTGTTATTGACGTTTGTTATGTACCGTTGCTGTACGTCAACAAAAATCGATGATTTGATATCATTCTCATCAGACTCCTAGTTCTAGATAGACATGGGCAATTTAGAAATTGCTAACCTCTTGACAGCACAGCAAGTAGATTATGGAGTAGTTGAGAAGGGTTGAGGCCCACACTAAGCAGGATGGGACATTTATATACCTAATTTACCTTGATGGGGGTCCCATGTATTATAATTTATAATGTGTGATACACAGGTTTGTGGTTTGATACAGAACTGAAATATATTTTTATAAAGTAAAAAAAGTTGTCAACGGGGCAAAATGAAGAACATATGTGATTATAATAACTATATGGAGGTAGGACTTGAATTCCAACACTCCCCCTCAAGTTCGTACTGGGGCCCCTCCTGGATCCCAACTCCTGGCGACGTTGACATATAGATTATTATCCAGTGGCAATTTCCTCAAATCCCCCAAAGCACACTTACACTGAGTTAAAATCTGGCAGATATCTTGACAGTTTTTAGAAAATGTAAAATGCTGTTGCATGGGACTTTTCATGCCACGCTTTCTCGAGTTCCCAAACATTTCAATATTATATTCTTTCTTTCACAGGGCGTGTCTCGGGTAGTGAAGTTGTAGTGTTCATTGAGACAGTTCTCAATTTTTGTTTTTTCTCTCCTATTTTCGAACTTCTCCTGGACCATTTTCCGCATTATCAACAGTATTATTATTACTACCCCGAGTTGGAATCTCTCTATTTATGAACGGTTTAGATTCCAGATTTTGTCTTCTAATAAATTCATTAGGAACTACATTTTCATTCTGGAAAATTGGTATTTTATTGCTAACCTTGATATCTGGTAGTTGTGAACATGTACCACATTCATAATACAGGTTTGAGATGTAGGATTTTCGTAATCTCCAGACCCATTTACATCTTCTTAGCTTTAGAAGTGAGTTTATCTTGCATAGATCCCTTCAATATAATTCTTTTCTTTTGTTTTCGGTCTTGTTACTGTAATATCGATATCAGTTTTCAGTTTATTAATTGAACTGGTTAATTTCACATTTTTTCTTAATATTCACTGGTTCTTCTTCGGTAAATTTTGTTTGTAATTTTCTTCGCCATAAGCACAACGTAGTTTTCTCTAAATTGCATTCAATGTTTTACAATTTTTAATTATTCGAACATCAGAGGCTGACATTGATATAATAAGATCGGCCTTTACATATTTTTCGATGCCTTTCCACCGTTCAAAATCTACCGCCGATTCTGTTGGCCTTTCATCACAAACTACTTGGCCCCAGTTTCCGTTATCCCGGAGAAACGTCTCCGCCTGTAGTGCGCCTATGTTTTGAAGTTCTGCTTTCCACTGAGGGGCAGGAACACGTCTGAAATCCAGAACTTTTTTTTCCCTACATATGCCACTGGTATCTGCACATAGTATTGCTTATACTTTTTCGCGTGATGCGCAGTAAGCGATGCTGAGGCTCATTACCTATTACAATTAATAATGTGTGGTACACAGGTGTGTGGTTTGATACAGAACTGAAATATATTTTTATAAAGTAAACAAAGTTGTCAACGGGGCAGACTGAAAAACATATGGGATTATAATTATATGGAGGTAGGACTTGAATTCCAACACCATGCTCCTCCACACATTAGGCTGGAACGTGCCAGGATTTCATTCCAAGGACTGTGAGCAGCCAGCCCCACTGGGTTCTAGGACGTCATCATCAGATTGCAATGTTTTGGTCTATTATTTACATGTTATCATCCTCTCACTTGTCTGATCAGTTTAGAAGATATTTCTCCCATGTAGAGATGCACAGCCATGAATGTACAAATAGTAACTGAAAAGTTGTGGTGAAATCCCCCCATGTGTGGGCTACATCACCTCTAGAAATCAACGTAAGGACGACCAACGGTGCACTTCCATGTGTTACGCTCCAGGAAAATATCTCTCACAGTCGAAGAGGTTTGGTCACCCTGGCCTCTTAGCTCTGATCGTTAGAGTGCTGCAACTCCGGGAAATTAATAATAATTTCTCGTAGTTGTGACGACGAGTGGCGCAGTACGAAATAGGACCCGAAAATCATTACGAAACAATAATTAATTAAATCCCTCTCGAGCCAAAAGACTGTAAACATCACATTTCCTGTTGTTATGCCTTTCATTTCCTCACTCACTTGAGTCAAAACACACCGTGACAATGACCTCGCTCGACTGCTGACTTGTTCCAGCGAGCATCTGCTGAGCCAGTGGCCTGCAGTTACACTTCGTCATTCGTCCGACCCCAAACCAGCCGAGACGGCTGGTATTTGACTCCGGGGAAATGTTACGCTCCAGGAAAATATCTCTCACA